>WOVY01009521.1:600000-814951 GCA_013436015.1 Rhipicephalus annulatus
ACGTCCTCATCCGTGCCTTGCTCCTCTGTGGACCACGACATCGCACTGTTTTTGTTCAGCTCTTGCGCGACATAGTGCGCATGATTTTTTTTTCTTCCTTGCAGCTTATCCGCGTTCCCATTCCGCCGTTCGCGCCTATAAATGTACTCTGTCGAAGGGAGATGCGTCAGAACTCCCGGAGACTCGACAATTGTGTCGGCGTGCTGCCGCATGCATATATCCCACAAGTCTGTATTATATTGTCGAGGTAAATGCACGCTTTGAAGCTTCGAACTGCCGAGACGAAATGAAAGCGAGCTGCGCTTAGGGTTCAATTGATTTTTTTAAAATTTTGTTGACAAGCCATGAGAAATTATCACAAACTAGCTGGACTGTTAGCCTACGTTGCCTATAGTGGCCGGTCCATATCAGAGTACACAGATCCGTAACAGATCCGTAGCAGCAGCGACACCTGCTGTTACGCATGAAAACTATTCGCTTTTTATGCCTGCCCCGGCCACACTTGTCCTCAGACCAAAAAGCTATGAAAGCCTTATTACGTTTTTTTTGTGCATGGAGAACTGGTCTTAAAGACAGACTAAGCAGAGTCGTATAGGTACTTTTTTACTTTATTTTTTCTTCTCTTGCGGACAATTTTTTTATAACTGGTCTTTTTTGTACTCTTTGTATTACCCTCCCCTTTCCCCTAGCTCAGGGTGGCTGGCCGGTCTAAATACTGGCTAACCTCCCTGTCCTTCCACTTGTTTATTCCTTCCTTCAGGGCTTCGCCTTTTCATCGATGAGTTCCTCTAGTAAGGGGGTTGTTGTTGCTGCTGACACGTCTTTATTCACATTTTATGCCCCTTCAGGGCAGTGGTGAATGTAGGGGCAGAGACGAGATTAAATAAAGAAAGGAAAACAAAAATAAAAAGGAGGCACGAAAAATGCAGTCGTAATGAGCGTCTTGCCAGTTGACGTTCTTGCTGTCACGCCCAAGACGTAGCCTGGTGCCAACAGCTGGAGCCTTAAGTGTAAGGGGGCGAGTTGGGGGCCGCGAAATGGATGTCGCTTTCGTAAAAACACTGAAGAGCTGGCGCTGGTTATCCAAGATTAAACTCCAATCAATCAATCAATCAATCAATCAATCAATCAATCAATCAATAGTATCTCGTCATTTTTTAAAAAAAGAAGAGCGGGGAATAACAGCTGTCTTTCGAGAGCTTAGAGAGTCCCGTGGCCATATTTGGTGGGTTTAGGACCACAAAAAGACACCTAATGAATAACAATAAACAAAAATAATAAGGAAAATAGGCAATTATAAACAAGCCGATCACTTCAGCGATCGCCTCGAAAAAGTTCGGCACGTTTGAACACAAAGCGTACATTGCGACTGTATATAACTCACGCTAACGGCAATTCAGTCAAGCAACCGGGATATTACAGTGATAGGGCTGCGGACCACTGGAAACGTTTGTTTTTTTTTATTGAGAAAGCTGCTATGAGATCACAACAAAGGTCGCGTGTACCGTAGTTGTCCGCCGCCGCCTGTGTCCCTAACCACATTCGCGCAAAATGATAAAGATATATAAGTAAAAAACACCAAAGACACAATGGAGTTCGAACAAGGTTTCCTTGGTTCTAATCTCTCCTTTGCAAACTCCTTTGGAAACTGATAATAAGCAGGCTTCATGTCGGCAAAGGAATAACATTATTGTGTGTTATACAGCGCTTTAAAACAGCTAAGGAACAGCCGGGCATCGTTCAATGCGAATTGTGTAACGAGTGGGTCGTCCAATGGTACAACTTGTTACAATAGCGCTAGGCATAACTCTTCATCGTCGTCAGCCACAGCATCGAAAATTGCACAGAATTTCTTGCTAGTGTGTAGCGGGTACCACGCTTCTCCGAAGAATGACGAAGGATGGCATGGTGAATGACTCCCTATAGACTACACAAAAAATATCATCCCTTATGGCGTAGTGCGCACCCTGCAATAGTGCTGGTAGCAGTTAACCCAAAAAGTGCCTAAAAAAAGCTCTGAAACACCGCTCTTTAGCTTTCGCTGTGACTGTGCTGGGCGTTCCGCGAAGGCCTGGCGGTTTTTTTTTCAACCTTTTTATCTGAGGTTTTTTGAAAATTTTACCACTTTCAGTTTCTATTTACGCCACATTTTGTCACCTTTCTTTTACGTTACATAGCGTTTTAATGTCTTTACTCAATTATTTTATGCGTTTCTCCTCATAATCGACAGTGTGACCAATCACCTTCGTCGTTGTGAGCTACCATTTGCTACTGCTACCATTGTACTACTACCATTTGCTTTACCAGAATGGTGCTAGATTACTCTAGTGCTGATTGGGTGTTCTAGTCGTTTCCAACGAGAGTTGTTCGTTTAAGTGAAATCTCCTGTTCACGTGATGCATCTGAATGCCCCACTGCTTGACGTGTGTGAAGGCGTTTACAAGTAAATATTGTACTTTCCGAAAAATAAATGCAGTAAATGTCACCGACATCGAACTGAAACAACGCATGGGAAATATTTCATTCAGATAACTAGTTTAAAAGAAGGTCCTATTCGTGCAATGTCACGTAAGTGCCGCATGTATAGTAGAGATAAACTGAAAACTAAAATGAAAAAAAAAGGTTGGCTTTGCCGTTCTATAAGATTTGAGAGAAGGCATCAAGAACCCTGCGACTTTACAAGGAAAACATGCACCCAGAAAGAGAACCTTACGGTTGCAATTGGTATTACAGAAACTGTCTCGCGTTTGGAAACCACACACAATTGACGTTTGCACGCTTCGCCACAAATTAAGTGCCGTGTTTTCGGTCGATTACACAAACACTGGAACAACCAGCTGCTAGACTAGCTGTGAAGTTCATAGCCCCCGTAATATAAAGAGCGAAGGAAACCCTCGCGTATGCATTGGAGTCGTTGTCTTTTCTCAAACCAAAGATGATAATAACGAGAAAAAAAAAGAATATATCGATCAGACTCAAGCTGTTTCTGGCGTGCGCCGAGGGAGACCGAAATCGAAATTGTCTAGACGTACGAACGTTGCGTTTTCATGTGACTGGCGTTCAATAAAGGCTAAAATGAGTTCGGTCGGCTGCGAGACGTCCAGTTTTGCTGTCACAAACGCGCACGCCCGTCCTTTCGAAAGCTTTTGCGAAGTGCCTCGCTTTTAACTTCGCCTCCAAGGTGAAGCATGCCTCCCCCCCCCCCCTGTGTACGTGGCCGTACGGTCACTGCTTGCGCTTTAAAAGGTCTGACCACACCCACCATCTCCTCAGGGAGTGGACACGAAGCCGCGTCAGAAAGCTCCGCGCTGACGCGCTGCAATGGGCGCGCGTGTGGTCCGGCCTTAAGAGCACCAATATTTGTATCGGTGTATCAGGCCTTGTACAGGTATATCGCATCTTTTTGTTTCTTCTCTCTTTGTACGTATTCGTTCATATTGGGAAACGAAAGCTCGCCTGAACTTTTCCCATGCGTGCACAGTGCCATCTTCACTTTACTCTAGCGCCCCTGATGGCCAACTCACTCACTCACTCATTCCACTCACTCCACTCACTCATTCCACTCACTCCACTCACTCATTCACCCGCTCCACTCACTCCACTCACTCACTTCACTCATTCATTCACTCACTCACTGACCCCACTCACTTTCACTCACTCTCTCATTCATTCACTCACTCATTCACTCACTCGCTCCACTCAATCACTCACTCAATCACTCACTGACTCGACTCACTCTCACCACTCACCCACTCCACTCACTTTCTCATTCACTCACTCACTCAATTACTCACTCACTCACTCCACTCAATCACTCGCTCCACTCACTCACTTGCGAGCTCGGTTAGTAGAGATTATTATAAATATATTTTCTAAGATAATAAATTAGCGCTTGTCTTAAACAGGGACATGGGTCCTTCATGAAAGTGGAGAAAGTAAGAATTTGGTAATTAGATGCGGCTAACGTCTCTATTGTAATGTCCTTACGAAACACATTACGAGTACCCGGCGCACACCGCCGCTGTGGAACCGCCTCTGTAAGTGTATAGTTGTTAAAAGAAACGTACTTAAACCACACGTGAGAACAAAGCGCTTGTGGCGATTTCGACTGCCGAGCGCTGCAATAAACCTGCGATGCCACAGCTCATAGAATTAGCGCACCCACCGATGCCGACGAGTAACAACGTTAGATCGAGAACTCTTCTTTTAATCTACGTCGGCACACAAGTGCTGCATTTAACTACCGCTGAGCTAGCAATTAAAGACGCGTGAAGTTTTATGCAGGAAAAAAAAATGAAGGAAGTCCTCAAGGCTGAGTGGTTTTTATATTATCAATATTGCTAATGAAAACCGTCGAACGATCAAGTCTGGGCTTAAAATTCCTCGAGTTTTCCATAACTACAACTACGAAATGCTCAGTTCTTGTAGAAAGCGAGAACCGAGTTACTGAGTGAGCATGGTTAAACAGGTTTGCTGCTAGCGAAGGGGCAACCATAATGTTTTCGATTTCGCAATAAAATTCTGCAGATTTTTTTCTTCGTTGAGAAAGATCGAGCTGTGTACAATGCTTGCTCGCTCGCCAATTCACGCTTATGAAATAAATCAACTGTCGCGGCAATTTTTTTTTCTTTTTGCGGTAATAACACTTGTGTCCCTCGTTCTCGCTCTATTTCTGAGAGTTTTCGCAGTACCTGAGACGAAGTATGCTCACTTTCATTAGGCGACGTACACGCGAGTGAGCAAAAAACTTCGGGAAGTGGAGTATATAAGATATGAAATATGCGTCTTTCCGAGTTATATAGAGAATCTCAAATTAATTGTTTGCGCTGCATCGTTCTTCAAAGCGGATCTGGGCATGAAAGAATCTCACTTTTTATGCAACTGCCAAATATGGTATAGAATATGCCGAGAATAACTCTGGCGGTGAAATTGTGATGTTCACGTTCGTTAGACATCAGTAAATAGCTGTACCTGTACTTCGGCCAGGCGTGCATCTGTATATGCATACAAATCTTGGCCCAGGACAATAAGTACTAGAGTTTTAATATATATAATTTAGTTCTCATGCTAATTTTTCATGCGCTTTTCTTTTGATGTAAACGGCGTATAAGTAGCCAGTATGCTTCAGCCGCATGGCATCGACGCGCCGAAACAAAGCGCGTGGTCTTTCGATAACTTAAGTCATGGCAGCGAAACTAGTTAAGTACCTTGTTTGTGTCATCCCCCACTTCTCTTCGTGGCATTGTGGTGTCATTAGCAGTTTAATTCGCTCGGAGCTCTCAATTATCGCCGTATGACAATGTTATGCCTTCTTAGACTATCGTGCGTGTAGTCTGTTTACGTCTTTCATACTAGTCACGTTCGTAGTGTTTTACTGGTATCCTGTTAACACCAAGAGGTCTAGTGGCTAAGGTACTCGGCTGCTGACCCGCAGGTCGCGGGTTCAAATCCCGGCTGCGGCGGCTGCATTTCCGATGGAGGCGGAAATGTTGTAGGCCCGTGTATACTCAGATTTGGGTGCACGTTAAAGAACCCCAGGTGGTCAAAATTTCCGGAGCCCTCCACTACGGCGTCTCTCATAATCATATGGTGGTTTTGGGACGTTAAACCCCACTAATCTAATCTGTTAACACCAAAGACCATCGTCAATTATTTTTTTTAGAAATTTACCGCATCTTGCACCGAAGTTTCGATGCTTAAGAGTAAGCGCAGCTGATGGGAACCTAGGTAGTCCTGGCTTTTACTGTTTTGCCAAGTGTTGCCTATTTTATTTTTCTGTATTCTTTTTTTTTCTCTTTTTACAGCGGAAGCTGTTATGAGATCAAAACTTGGGTTACGCGTGGTGTCCGGTGTCCGTAACCACTATAGGAAAAAAAAAACCTAGCACCTAGGACACAGTGGGGCTCGAATCAGGCTCAGCTACGCGCCAGCCCAGTGTTCTACCACTGAGCCACGCCGGTGCTTCGGACTGTTCGCGAACTTGCCTTAGGCAGGCTTTATATGCCGGGAAAGGAATCGCGTTAATATGAGTAATAAAGTGTTTTATAATAGCAAAGGAACAACTTGCGAGGCGTCACGCGTACAATACGAATAGCGTAACGACTGGATCGTCCAATGCTCCAACCCATTACAAAAGCTTGTTTTTGATCACCTATTAACTCTGGCGCATACCCACTTCAGGCATACATCGTCGTCAGCCGCTGCATGAACCATTGGCACGAAATTCCTTGCAAGTGTTTAAGCACACAGAACGCTTCTCAGAAGAATGACGAAAAATAGCATAGCGAGTGCGGGTCTACTACCAAGAAATTATCATTTTAATGTCGTAGCGGGTACCCAGCAAGTGTGCTTGCAGCAGTTACCCAATGAGTGTTGAGAAAAGGATCCGAGAGGCCGCATTTCTAGCTTTCGCCGTGTCTGTGCTGCGTCTTCGGCGCAGGCCTGGCGTATTTTCTTCTGTGTTCATTTGTATTTACCCATTTCTCTTTCTATTTTCTCGTTCTGAATCGTTCTATCTTTTTACCTCTTTGACTCCTTCTGTCTTTCTCCATTTCTCGTTTGCTTTAACCTTATTTTCATCCTCTTCTTTCTCTCTCGCCCTCTCTTCTTCAATTCCCTCTCTTTCTACATTTCTCTCTTATCTCCATATCTCCATATCTCCATATCTCTATTGATCATTCCTTTCTGTACCGTGATTTAATCTCTCACCTCTCCATTTCCCCGCCTCCTCTCTGCACAGTATCTCTCCTTCCCAATTTTGCCCCTTTTCCCACCCACTTGTTACATGATGTTAAGCAAGGTTACTCTATACTGTGATAGCGTACTTGGATGCTAAACTGTTTGGACGCGCCCTGCCGCGGTGGTCTAGTGGGTAAGGTACTCGGCTGCTGACCCGCAGGTCGCGAGATCTAATCCCGGCTGCGGCTGCTGCACTTCCGATGGAGGCGGAAATGCTGTAGGCCCGTGTGCTCAGATTTGGGTGCACGTTAAAGAATCCCAGGTGGTAGACATTTCCAGAACCCTCCACTACGGCGTCTCTCATAACCAAATGATAGTTTCAAGACGTTAAACCCCACATATCAATAAATTGTTCGGACGCATGCCCTCGCATGGAGGGTAGGCGAGTTCGAACACCGCCTTCTGAAGAATTTTTTTTGCCAAGAATTTCTTTTTTCCAGTATTTCTTTCTCTCTCTCTCTCTTGGCGCTCGTTTGCTCACCCATCAGGGTCATTACAGGTCACACCGGAGAAATCGGCGCCCGTGTTCTGGGAGTGAAGAAGAGTGCGAGGATGAAGGAAATGATGGCGAAAGCGTGCACCGTTTACATGGTGATTATCATTTGTGT
The DNA here is from genome assembly GCA_013436015.1 of Rhipicephalus annulatus. Taxonomy (NCBI): domain Eukaryota; kingdom Metazoa; phylum Arthropoda; class Arachnida; order Ixodida; family Ixodidae; genus Rhipicephalus; species Rhipicephalus annulatus. Next base: position 607,347 of record WOVY01009521.1, read on the forward strand.
TTTTGACAGATAATTTGCTTTGAACTCTAGCAGCGTCGCTGTTCAAAGCTCTGGAAACGTTGATGCTTCTTACAACGTCGTTTACGTGCCTGGCTATGTAACTAGTACAACTTGACTTGCGTCATTTCAATACGGCGTCCAAAGAAACGCGAATAGTAATGTGCCAAAAAACGAACGATTTTTACAAACTCTTAGTTTTGTCACCGCCCGACGAGCGTGAAACCATAATACAACGCCTAATACGCTTGTCAACCATCGGAGCACTGGACTGAACGATGCTTCGAACCCGATGGATGCGCCGCCGCGAGCTGTGTTTTCATCCTCCATTTCACTCTAACGGCGTTTCTCCCTATACGGCCGCGCGCACCCGCATCAAAGGCCGCTTTCCCTCGAATTCATTAGGATACTTTGAGGCGGACCATTTAGGCAGAACACGAGGACTCGGCTGGAGTCAACGCTGGAGCACGGACCATGTTGGACGACCGAGCCCGCGCAATCTTTCTCCCTCAGCGCACCCCTCTCCACTCACGTACCGCGCCCTTGCATACCGGTCCACGTAACGACCTTTGGCTTGATCGGGAAGGGATCGTCCTCTCGTTAGTCGGCAGCCCCGATGCGATGTAGGCGAGCACTTTCCTATTTGCCGCTGGTCGTCGCCAAGCCTATATGCGCTGCACTGTTTAAGAGCCTGGCTGCATGCACGGAGGTCGTAAACTATAGCCGTGCAGCTTGGAGGGTGGCTCCAGTCCCAACCCGGCCATCCCTCTACCTCCTTAGTGATCTAGTACCGTTTGTTTGTTTCTTTATTTTCAACCTGCTCTTCCTCACTCGTTTGCCAGTGAAGAGCAGCGAGTGATTTGCGAGCTCCGCTAAACAAGCCACTCGAGAGCAGCGAAACTAGGAAAGCGCTAGCCTTTCCCCAAAACAAGACAGTGTCGTCGCTCGGTTAGTGCACGAAGCACTTCTTCCAGCACTTCTCAAAAGCATGTCGATTTTTACATGCAAAAAAATCGAAGCTCTTTAAAACCGGGTATCCAAAAGAGCCAGAAGTTCACAAAAGATGGAGGTTGCAACAGACGAATATTTTGAAATGGGGTCGTCACTGGAGGCTTTGTTTCGAATGGTTGTGGTCTTATCTTCAAGGCAGTTGCTTAGCTCAGTGCATGCATGCGTACGCTTCGGACACTCCAATCACACGACACACACGCGTGACAACGGAGGCGTGTTATTTCCCTGAAGAAGACAGGAGCGACTTTTCGAAAGGTATAGGTTGGCTCCAGCGACACCTGCCTGCGGAAAAACATTGATTTCTTCAAAACTGAACGAAACGGGAACTTCTTGAAGAAGTGGTTTCCGTGATTGTACGTGTTCGCCATGCACGTGCATTATTAGTTCCAGTAGATTACAAAAGTGCTGCACGGAACTGTCGGAGTGGAACTTTCCAGTACTCGAAAGTTCGCCCGCCGTGTTTCATGTAAGTGCGCGAGCGCGCGTGTAGGAGCATATCCGTCTCCGACCCTCCGCTGTGCTCTGAACGTTCTCGAAGAGCTCATTAAACAGCGAGCACTCAGACAGTTCGTCTTCTCTGCGCTTGTCGACCGATGTTCATTTCTTGATTATTTCGAGCCTGCGTCTTCATCTGAAATTTTTGGGCTTTCGGTTCGAAGTGCCACCGATTTCTACGCGGGCCACGCAGTGTTCCAGTATGACGACCCGTGCTGACCCCTCAGGTGAATCCACGAGGACTCTTCGGAAACTCGCTGCCTCTGCTTCAGCTCCTTGCAATTTGTGTCACTCTATTTTCTGTTATAAAACTACCATAAGTGGTGTCCCGAGGTCCTACCGATGCTCTGGTTTCCATGGCGACTCGAATAGCTGCTGTGGACGTTAGCTTTAATGCCGTCGGGTATGGTCCACTAATAACCGGCGTTTTGTTTTCGCATTATCACTAGTGGAGTAATGAAGATTATCGTGAGTTGTTCTTTCACCTGCCTAGGAGAGAACACTTTTGCCTAGCAGGCCGGAGTATAATGTCGCTCAGGCTAACTTCTCTGCCTTCTTTTTTTTTCGTATTTTTAAATAAACCTCTGTCTCTCTGCAGCTTTATCTGATTTTCTACAATCGGTCGCTTGCTATTTCATTCAAAAGAGTGTACCGTTTGAATGCGTGGCCTTTTCATCGACATCGTAATAACCTGCAGACATTCAGATTCACCACGAAGAAAAGAAAAAGTGACCTTTGTATAAATGTATGTACCGCTAAACATCCCCGGTCGATCTTGATTACCAATAAAACAGAGCGACGAACGAACCAATAATGCAGAAAAATAAACAATGGAATTGAAATGCAGCTGTTAGGTTATACGCCAGCAAAGGTTTCTTGAAACTAATCGATCTTCGTTAAGCTACGTGATGAAGTCACAGCTCGCAGTTACTGTTCGTGCCATCAAAGAACGTTAAAACATTTTAAAGACACTAATCTGTCGATTTTAAAAGGGTGATAGGCGTTTGCTGAAACTTTTTAGACGGAGCTTTCATGTTTGAATTTATGTTGGACGCAAAGTATATGACAGTCAGGAAGCTACATAAACCTTGATTTACGGTACAAGCACAGCTCCATGCGAATGAGTTCGCCCGGCGAAATAACATCTTTCCTAGCAGAGTAGTATTCACTCACGCTATCAGGCCTTCAATTATTATCGTGGCAACCGCCCTAATCTCATTGGTATCGATTACGTCTTTGGTAGGCATACTCTTCGTGTGATGTCTTCTGGATGGCGTGCTTAAGGAATTGTTTACATCTATGGAAGTACTACTTATCCTGTAGTTTTAACATACATTCACGGAGGATCAACATTTTAGTTATAGCGAAAGAGCGAACAGTCCTACCTTTAACTATAGTCAAGTATGGTCTACCGTTTTGGATCACACCGTTGTAACACCTTTCTTTGGTCGAGACCCGTATGTAATGAAGGTCTTGGTGGCCTGCACGTTTAGCGAAGCTCAAAAGCGTTTTGCTTGCTGCGGTGAAAAACACCACGTTGCGGCTCCGTAAACCTTTACGACTTCGTCTCGCTTCAAGGCGTCTCGATGCTCGGTAGGCCGCAGAGTGTTCACAAAGCCTCCTTTGTTTCCACTCACGCCCGAAGTGGCGCAGAGCCGCCGGCCTCAAACATCTGTGATGTTTTTGAAAAGACGTGTGAGGCTGCGAACACATGGCTGACAGACCGTTCGAGGTGATTATTTTGAGGCGCCGATGACCGACCATCGCTGAATACGTGCTGGTTTTAGTCAGCCCCGGAGCAAAATCTTAAGCAACGGGCCGACTATATGTTTTCGGTGGACGAACCAAATAAATAAATAAATAAATAAATAAATAAATAAATAAATAAATAAATAAATAAATAAATAAATAAAAACTTTTAATTTCCAACGACGCAAGACCATTATGAACAGTCATGTTCAGACCTACAGAGCGTCATGTGCATTGATAACTACTGAACTTCAGCATTGTAGACACAAAAATACAGGACGCCGACCAAGAGGGTGTCATAAATGTAATAAGGAACGTTTCGGCTTCCACACGGAAGCTTTGTTCACTCTAACCAATGGTTGACCATACGCCTGGCGTAGATGAATGAAGTCGAGAATTGGACGAAATATCGTCTGGTCGGGAGTGGCACTGTACACATAAAAAAGAGTGAACAAAAAGAGAGTGAACAAGGCTCCCGTGTGGAAGTCGAAACGTCTCCTAGTACATTTTTTGACACTCTCTTGGTCAGCGTCCTGTCTTTTTATGCCTACAATGCCATTACTTCCCGACCAGACGAGATTTCATCCGATTCTCGACTTCATTTACTAAACTTCAGCCTTACTATCAGCTTCATGCCAGCTCGCGTTTCTTCTCACTTCTACTCGGACATTCTTAAACGCAATAGCGTTTATATACGCCAGGTATATATTTATTGATCAGAGGGAGGGGTGTGCCCTGACCTCCCACCCACAAACTGTTTCAGGAAAAGTTCTTGATAAAAATATCAGCTATTTCAATAAAAAAAAATGCTCTTACTAGATTCCAGCCACTGTTTAAAGGTCTGAGATCAAAAAAGACCAAGTAGAGCATCCACTAAGCGAGACATGATGATGTTGAAGAGCATGGCCGATGAAATAGTGAGTCGGCTCGTTCATACTGAGCTCTATAGCGGCGATTCGAGCCGGAGTAAGTTTGAGTGAGTGATATTACGGCGAGTTTTTGAGTCTGAGTGAGTCCGGCTGAAATAAAAAAAAGAAAAACAGGTTGCTGACTGTGAGTTCAAGTGAGTCCGTTCGAGGAAATTTTTTGCGAGTCCGAGTTGGAGTGAGCTCCAGGGGTAAAATATATTCCATGAGGGACTCCGAGTGATCTCCACATTTTTTTTTTTTTGCCGACCTTTGCAAGTGGTACACGCCACAATGGCTCAACGGCTACGTTGCACTGCTACAAGTACTTTGAAGCGGGTTCAACCATACTGGCCACGTCGGCTAGTATAGTCGAAGAACTAGCTTGCCGAAGAACTAGCTTTTGGTGTTCAGATGATCTAAAATGTTGTGGAGACACCCTGTATAAGTCACGCCATGTAACAATGTCACTCTTTTGCCAAATAAAGCCTCATGTTTTAGTTAACAGCTTCATTTAGCTAGTTGCCAGTTTGGTTATACGTGCATATGCTATTCTGCCGCAAAATTATTTGTTTATTGTTTCTTTCATTATCGCGTAATATTCGAAAAAGAAATAGTCGAACCCACTTGTCGAGATATTCTGATTAGCAATAATACAAGGGAAAGAAAATGAAAGCGATTCAATCGATAGTTTGCTCAAGTCCACATATATTCGTTAAACTATAATAACCGCCTCAACGTGAACAGCCTTCATTTCATATGCACGTTCAAATCGCTCTGTCAGCGTAAGTTCACAGGGAAATGGGAAATGATCTAAAAAATCAAAACAAAGGTGAACGAGCAGTTCAGTGAACCATATTCTCAGTGTTCAGACTTTCCTAGCAAGAGGAGCTTGCTGCCGAAGGTTTGCGAAAGGATTTTCAGGCGCGGGTTCGTCAAGACATCATTAGGGCTTGTTTGACGTCCAAACGAATGTCCCTTTAAAAAAATGTCTCCCCCCCCTTTTTTTTTCTATCGCTGTTTAAGCCGCCACTGTAAATTGTGCACACGCATAATGACTCGGTGCGGCGTTGAATGTGCCCATGTTTGTAGAAACGGTAATGGGAACATATTCACATCTACGTTTCCCGCTGTTCAAGAGCCTACGTCGGTTAGAGCCTAACGACTCACTGTCTTCAAATGGTTGTCTGCACCCTAATAATCTCCGTTGACAGGAGTTCGAATAAAGTCTTTTTCTTTTAAAGTCTTATTTCTTTTACGGGAGCTTTCCTCACGCAGTGATGCTTTTGTGGAGAAACTTCGTCCATTTATACGGTGAACTGCTTTTCTTTTGAAAACCCAGATTCATGCTCGAAAACAAAAGAAACATGGTCTTGTGCCTGTGCGGTACGCAGCAAGAGAGTAATTTTTGCACAACTTTGTGATGCTCCTTGTATTCTTGCGTGCATTGTTAGAAGGCTGCTTATGACCTTAGGATGCCCTTGTTGTGGCTTTACGATAGCTGCGTGGTTAAATAAGTATGAACGCTCTTATTTCTTTCAGAAGAACGCCACAATAACGTCATTTTAAATGTAAACGACGTCGCTAATTTCAACTATAATTAACTAACTAACTGATTGGCTTATGGAATGAGCCAGCCAGATACAGCATTGTTACTACAAGTGCACGTCACAGTTCAAGAACTTCATTGTCTTACTTCTCAACTTATTTAGCGCTCCTAATTTCAGCAAAGTCTAAAGTGTTCGCCACGGTAAATTAAGCATGACTTCTGAGGCTTATATCAATCATGGTCCGCGCCATGAGAACGCGCGCAGCTAAGCGCTTCGCGTTATACGTTGTGAGCAGTCTGCTGCAATTTACTGCGTAGGAGCTCGATAAAAACACAAGTTCGACGCAGTATCTACGTATACGCTGCTTTTGCTACTATTTTACGATTTATATAGTTTATGTCGTAAAATGAAGAGTTTGGAGAGTTGGTTTGAAGACATTCTTCGTGACATTTCGGCGCGCAGACACTGAACGGGAAAACGGAAGGCGAGGAGACAAGTGCGAACTCACTACTCAGTTTATTGAAAGAAATACACAAAATACATATCTCAGGGTAGCTTAAGAGCGCATGTGTGAAAAAAATGAATGAAAATGAATTCATTTCTTTCAATAAACTGAGTTGTGAGCTCGCGCTTGTTTGTCTCCTCACCTTCCGTTTTCTCGTCCACTGTGTGCACGCGTAAATATTACCAAGAATATATAGTTGATCTTTGAGGCCCGTTTGCACACAAGACATATTGCGCTAGAAATATTGGTAACAGAATATTTATGGCAATAATGTCGACATATAAGTAGTAAAGGCAACCGACCAATGATAAAATGTACTTACAAAATACAAGCATTATAATTTACAATGCTGAATGTGGATTCTACGTATGAATAAAAGCTTTCTTGCGTTTTTACATGATTGCTGTGGAATCAAAAAGAAAAAAAATCGTGTTACCTTTTTTAGTGCTTAAAAGATGAATTGCGCCTAGTAATCCTACAGGAGGTTGTAGAGTGACGAAGTCTTGAGTCAGGTTAAAAGTATTCGATCTATGAGAATCCGGAAAAAAGATTCAAGCAGCATCATCGAAAAAAAAAAGACGGAATGCTGCACCACCTTTATTTATCTTCACGAGAACAGTTCGCTATGCTGCAAGTGTACTTCCTGCAGTTCAACAACTTCATTCTCTCCGTTCCCTTCCTTCGAAACTCTATTTCACGCTTCACACTTGAGCACAGTCGCAAGCATTCGCCACGCCATAGAGTGCTGCTACAGAACTCTTGAGAAACCGCCAGGTGTGTACTTCCATCGAAATAATATCGCAATAGCTCTTTTTTGTTTTTAAGCAGCTTCACAGACTCAAAAGTCCAAGCTCTGCCGCTGTTGCCGTGCTTGCTTCGAGTCGACTGCTACGTACCATTCATCACGACTCCACTAAACTTCTCTAAACATTTTTTGTTTTGTTTTGCGGTTATTGCCATGAGAAATCGGGTCTTGAGCGGTGCGGAGAGATATTGGAAAACGCCTGTTCTCGAGAAGATTTCATTTTCTCTGAAGCTTCCGATTATATTTCAGACGTTTCCGCGACATCCAGTTGCACAAGTACTTCAGGAATAGACGCAATAATGTTTTTTTCCCGTCTTTTTTTTTTAGTTTCTTGTATGCTCCATACGAAAGTAAAGCCATCGTTGATAGGAAAGTATAGGGCGGAATCTGCGAATGAAGGCAGTATTATTGATCAACTATTGCCGATTTGTTGTACACGGATTCGTTTCGTCTTGGAAGAAAGCAAAAAGGATTCAAAAGGGAACACAATAAAAAAAACTATCCCAGACGTCTTACTATTTTTCGCGATTAATCATTACTTACTAGATCAACCGGGTCGTGCTAAGTCTCGCTTCGGTTTATCACGATCCGTGTAGATCCGCTGCTGAAACGCTTTTGGAGATCCGGAGCTTCACGTGCCAATACCATGATATGATGAGAAGGGCCGTAGTGTAGGGCTCTCAAAAATTTTTCCCCATCTGACGTTCCCTAACATGCACTGACATCACACAGAACGCGTGACTCGAGCGTTTCCCCGCCGTCGAAACGCGACCGCAGCAGCCGGAATCGAACCTGTGACCTTCTGGTCGGCAGCCAAGTGCCGTAAACGCTGTACAACCGCGGTGGACTGCTTTTTGGAAAGTCCACGTTACGCAATGTACACTTCGCTACAGTGTTCTTACCAAATAGGCACATCAGTGTGCAGGGTTCCCCTACAGAGGGAGGGGTGAGCAGAGATTGGTCGCAGCGCCTCCTTCCTATTAATCATCATCATCATCAGTCTGACTACGTCCACTACAGGACAAAGGCCTCTCCCGTGTTCCGCCAGTTAACCCGGTCCTGTGCATCTTCCTATTACGTCACCCGATATGACTGGCTCCCAGGTGACTAGGGGAGGGGGGGGGGGGCGTTACTTCTGTTACTTATGCGCGTGCCTATGAAAATAGGAACACTCATCATATCGACGTTTTTGGTGACGTAGCCCCTTGTTACAGACGCCGTGGTGGCTTTGCGAAAACTGTGAATTCGCTGGAATCGAATAAGAATCGAATATTCGATTCGCACTCGGAAGTTTCCGAGACCCACTCATGAAACCTGGTAGTAAATACATCTCAGTGATGGAATTACAGTGATTAAAATAGGTCTAGTCTTCAGGAGCAAAGTAACAATTTATTTTTGTGGGATGGTAATTGAGTAGTGCAGTTCAAGAATGCACTTTCCGGAAGGTCTATTACTACTTTCCCAATCACTTTAGAATGAAATATAATATGTCCGTTTCCCCGTATGACACAATTAATTGACCAATAGAAAAGAAGGATAAAGGCAGGTTAATCTTGCTCACAAACCTCGGGAGTAGGAAGTTGAACAAATATCTCTCAGATTTCAACGTATATGTGTTCCAAATTAAGCGTGATTGACTTGGTGCGTGATTGAGGAACTTTAAATTTAAAAAGCAGTAGATCATGTGTTGTCATTACTTTCGACCAGCTGTAACATGTCAGGTAGTCCAATTACGTAAAAAGTTAGAAAAGTGCTGAATAGTGTGCTTCAATACCTCTTCATGTGCAATCTTACTATCTCTCATCATAGCCGTACCGATGAGAACTACATTTCGATCAACAGACTATGATACCAGAATATCATCGTCTGGTAGCGTTTCTACATCATTAGTTGTCGTACATCCTACATATTTCTTGCTGTTATTGTCTGTTCTCATCAATGTTGTGTCCAACAAAAAAAAGCGAAAAGAAAAAAGCGAGCCCTCAAATTTTTACTTCTGCCCACATCCATATCGGTCACTGAACCTGCGCTCAGAAATTGCCTTCTGTCTTATTACCAATGCGTCCTCCGATCCAGCAACTACAAATTTCAAATATAGTAGTCCTACCCTTCCTATCGTTAACGAGACCTTGCGGTTAGAGAGCGTCAGCGTACATCCAGTTGTAAAGCGCACATGCCATCGGAAAAGCACACTTTACGCGACTACAGCGTCGTCGGCCTTTGTCGCGTCGCTAAGATCAGCCGACGTCTCCCACAAGGAAGACAAATGGCGATGGAAGTCATACGGTGCGGTATACGCATCGAATCGAAGAGATCAGCCCAGAGTGTACCTAGGGGAATCGCTGTGCGCCCCACGAATCAATATATCTATCGCAGCACAAACGATAAGAGAAACGCGACAGGAGGGGCGTGGATCGTGGCATTATATATTTCGAAAAACGTTTTTTTTTATTTTCGGATGATGTTGTGACATACCGGTCAGCAGATATAGCCGGCGTATGCCCGTATACAGTTGGGCACTAAGTGCCTCGGTGGGTTATGCACCCAGGTAAGTAAATCAAGCACGGCGCAGTCACCGCTACGTTTCCGCTTTGCCTGGCGGTGTGTGTGTGTGTGTGTACGGCAGAGACGCGTAATCGTTGCTTTATTCGCGGCGCTAAACTGGTCGATGGTTGGTCGATTTGCGTAGACGCAGTCTATGGACGGGAGTGATTCGAAACCTTGCACGCAGAAACATTTACGCGCCGATTTCATTACCGGCATTACGTTAGTATTATAGTAATAATAATAATAATGAATGGGGTTTTACGTCCCAAAGTAACGATATGTAACAGAATAGAAAGTTGGGCGAGTTGGTGTATATTCATATTAAAAGAAAAGCGTAAAAAAGCGTGTGTGTGGTTCTCTTCTTTGTCTCCGTCTTTTTGTGCGCCGCTTTTCTTTTAGTAACGATATGTGCTGTGTTCCAATACCCACCGTAGACGGCTAAATAGACAGCTAAATGGGTGGCGGCCATCTTAAGTCCTATTCCAATTCTCACGTAGCCGGCAAAATAGACAGCTCCGAGAAGATCGCATCGTAGACAAATACGGTGCAGGCTATATACTTTGCTGTCTAAACAAGATGGCGGCTCAGCGAATCGCTCAGATATGCTCAGATGGATCAAATCTCGCCGGAATGGTCGGCTGCACACAAGCAGACGCTTTCCCAGACGCTCAATGTGAGTAACGTTTATTCGTTTTTGATTTCAACACGAAATAAGCCAGGAAATACAACTGTTACGTTTGTTTATTTTGGCTTTTTCTTCTCGACGCGAGGCGGCGCATTGTCGCGTAAAAGCCGTCCAAATGTGTTCCATTTCTCGGACAGCACGGGCTCGATGCTGTCTTCTAAGTAGTCTTCGTAGTCTGTCTACGTGCTGTCTAAGAATCGGAACACAGCCATGATAATGAGAGACGCCGTTGTGGAGCTTTTACGAAACTTCGACAATCTGGTGTTCTTCGACTTACGTATCGCATCGTCCGCAGACTTCTGGCATTTCGCGTCCATCGAAATGTGACCGCATCCGCGAGCTTCGGGTCAGTATCATCATCATCACCATCATTATCATCATCATTATTAATATCATTATCATCATCAGCCTGACTACGTCCACTGCAGGGCAAAGGCCTCTCCCATGTTCCGCCAGTTAACCCGGCCCTGTGCTTGCTGCTGCCAATTTATACCCGCAAACTTCTTAATCTCATCTGCCCACCTAACCTTCTGTCTCCCCCTAACCCGCTTGCCTTCTCTGGGAATCCAGTTAGTTACCCTTAACGACCAACGGTTATCCTGTCTACGCGCTACATGCCCGGCCCATGTCCATTACTTCTTCTTTATTTCAACTACGATATCCTTAACCCCCGTTTGTCCCCTAATCCACTCTGCTGTTTTCTTGTCTCTTAAGGTTACACCTACCATTTTTCTTTCCATTGCTCGTTGCGTCGTCCTCAATTTAAGCTGAACCGTCTTTGTAAGTCGCCAGGTTTCTGCTCCGTAGTCAGTATAGCTGAGCACCATAACAACTGCTCTGCCGCGGCGGATCACCATCACGTCCAAGATGTCATACGCCTTCTGAAAACATACGTGAGCTACTTTTTCTAAACATACCTTTCCTCGTAGCTTCGTGCTACAAAGTGGTTCACGGCAAATTCGCCCTTTCACGTAACTATGTAGTGCTCTATAAGGTCTGCTTTCTTCGTGCTTTAGGGTAGCAAATCGGCTGAGTTGGAGCATAGTCACAAAGGCCACCGCAAACAAGACACAATAAAGTAAAAAAAATGTGCACGAACAAGACGGAACACAACAATAGAAGGAATAAACGTGCATTATTTCCAACGTGGCTACATCTCTACTTTACTCTAAGAGTGAATGAAGTACACGATGCAAGCACTGTTTAAGAAATGAAAGTTGAATGAATAAAGTACGAAAACATATAGATATTTCATGCAAGGCGCATATAAGCTTTTGCTCGTTAGACAGCGATTGCGTTGCGTACTTTCTTCTGATTTGGCGTTTTGCACTTACACTGTGGAAGCATTTCTATAGACGTACGTATTTGAGGCACGCATGGATGTAGTGTGTACTATCTACTCATATTCAGCCTTACTATCAGCGTTATATTTGGTTGCCTTTGCACTCACGTCTACTCACACAGATTTCAACGCACCAGCATTGATGTGATGGCACTTCAATACGTATTGATAGGAGGTGAGAGTTACGGTGGGGGAAAAAAGGAGGGGGGTTGCAAGGTGCTTTACAGATTTTTCTTTCTATAAATATATTTTGTGTTATTCACGTCTTTCATAGACATTACCCTTATGCATATCACAACTGCTGATTACTCGTACTTGAAGGTGTGACATCAAAAAAGCCACGTACAACACCGATTATATGGAAAGCATTCACTCTTTAAAATAGGTAATGCTACTTACTAAGTTTTGAGGTAGCGAAGTACCGACCCAACATTCGCTACCTCAGTAGTAACTGCAGGTAGTAACCACAGTCATTTCCTACCTCATATTAGTTAACATCTGTGGTATACTACCTGCAGTGGCTACTTGAGTAGTAAATGTTGTGACAACACTTTACTACCTCAAAAGTTATACTCGGCGACAACTTTTTCTGGCACTGCAGGGAAAGCTATGTAGGCGGAGCTTCTGCACATGTAACACTACGCGAAGTAGTCCGTTTTGGCGCGCGTCTCGTAACGCTGTGTGGAAAGTGACGGGGGCGCACCATCAGCGTTTCATGCAGACGCAGACGCCGCTTAGCGTTTGAGATGCACGTAAAAAGGCGGGACTTTCTCGCTCGTTCACGAACGCGATGTCAGACCAAATAAAGTAAATACGATTATCTTAATTCTGGGAGCTGCATCCTGTCTCAAATAGCTCCACGTGGAAAAGAAAGGGGGAACTTCTATATTTCGCGGTGAAAATAAGGGCGCTGTTGTGGAACTACTTTCACCGGTGGTAGGAGGCCCGTGATTGGGCTCTGTAGCTTTCGTTCCGATGCCACGAAAAGTTGTCGCCAAGTATAGTAAGTAGCACTAGTTCTATCTTAACAGTGTTGGCTTCAAATAGAATGAACGTCGTGATCCGAAAAGCTAGTTATGCAATATATAAGGCACTCACAAGTACATTTACTCAGATTCACTCAGACTCAGATCGAGCTGCAAGTCTGAGTGAATCCGGGTGAGGGAAAACTTTGGTGATTCCGAATATAAGTGGGTCCGGTTGAAAAATTTTAGGGAGTTCGAGTACGACTGAGCTCCGAGCGCAAAATACATTTCTTGGGGGAGTTCGAATGCGCCACTAATCGTGTGTACAAAGTCACGTCACCTCGAACAAATAAGTGCAGCTTTATTTGGCTAAGCGACCATTGCCCTGACGGTGGTCGCTAGTCGAAGTACTTGCGGCGGGGGTTGGTGCCGAACAGGCCCGCCCGTATCTCGGGCTGCATGCGCTGCGAGATGAGCTCCAGGCGGCTGTCGAGCGTGTTCGTGACAATGATGCGGCCCTTGGAGGCGCTCAGCACCACGCCGCCGAAGCAGGCCTCTGGAAGGAAGTTCTTCGTGTCCACGGACACGGTCACCTTGAACTTGGCCACGTCCCGGAACTTCTTGGCCGCGCTCTCGGACACGGCCTTAACGAGGGCGACGTCCTTCTTGCGGCCCATCACCACCACGTGGTCCATCAGGATCCTCAAAAGACCCTGGCGGTTGAAGGGTACGCTTCTGACTCGTTTCTTATGGTAACATACACTGGGGTGACAATGTCGCAAAACTTGACGGGCATTATGGTTGAGGTGCGGGCTAGTTGACATTCCATTTCTAATGTGACTGCCGCGCATGTGAAGAAGACAGACCGACGAAGACAAGTGCTCTTCGTGGGCCTGTTTCATTCGTCACGCTATTCACGGGAACCATCATCATGACGCAGCATCGCTATCAAAAGGAAAGAAGGAGAACCGATGTATATCACATCACTAGGACTGATAACCGCATAACTGAACCTTCGGTTTCACTATCAAAACAAGAGATTGTTGTCAAAGATGGTTATTAGACATGCGTATAGTTCTTTAAAATGTGTGATCAACTCGCAGCCATGACAGTGGTCTAGTGTTTATAGTGTTCGACTGCTGATATGATGTTCACGGGATGGAACTCCGATCGCTGCAGCCGCATTTTCGGTGGAAGCAAAAATTGTTAAGGCCCGCGTATTATATTTAGGTGCATGTTAAAGAACACCAGATGCTCCAAGTCTCCTAAGCCTTTTACTACACCGTTCATCACAATGTCGTGGTCTCGGAACGTAAATTCTAACAATCATCGTCGTGATCTATCGAGTGATTCGCTGTGTATACTTGGTTCTACGAATAGACCTCCAATTGTTTGACCAGCGCTTGTCCGGTGTTTTCTCTCGTGTGTGTTTTTTTTTTAATGTGGACTGACTTGTAATGTTCGTCGTTGTCACTCGTCTGCAAACGCGTCCGCAGCCTTCGAAGGCAGCTGGTTCCATCCCTGCTGACGGCAAGTTATCTATTCTTTTCGTCCACTTTCTGTGGTACTGTTGTCTAATTGCGTCTAACAAAGGGAGCTTTGTCGGCGATATAGAACTGTCCACACGCACGACTGTATTAAGTGGTTCGTAGGATTTAACGTCCCAAGGCTGCCAGAGACGACGCAGAGGATGGCGCCGGACTATTTCGACCAGATGGCGTTGTGTAAAATGCACCTAAAGCTTAGAGTAAACGGGCCTGGGGCAATTAGTTTCCATCTAAATGCGACCGTCGTGACAGGAACCGAGACCGTGTATTTCCGGTTCAGCAACCGAGAAGCATAACCGCAGAGCCACGGCGGAAGCTCGCAGGTTCCGCGTTACCGTACGCTATAGTTAACGAATGTCGATCGTGGAAGCGCAACACATTCAGAGCATGGGATGTACGCCTGTGTGCTACCCTTCTATGGTCTGTTTGCTGACTGCGTCAAGCTGTAAGTCACTCAATGGGAACAGGAGAGCTTTTCGCGAATGTTAAAGCACCAGGCTCAAATGCGCGAATAAAACAGACAAATCGCTACGGCGCCCCCAAGTCACGGGTGACGTGTGTACCTGCAGGACGAGCTTCTCGAGGATAGACTGGTATCGCTTCTGCTCCTTCGAGATCTGGGCGAGTCTGGCCCTGGCCTCGGTGAGCACGTTGTTCACGTGCTCGTTCATGGCGCCCAGGAGCCGCAGCCGCGCCGCGTTCTTCACGTGCGAGCTCTGGATCTTGCGCTGGCGCTCGACCTGCTTCTCCTTCTTGGCGTACGCGTCCATGATGAGGATGCGCTGCTCCTGGATGAGGCGGCCCTTCTCCGTGTTGAACTCCTCCTCACCCTTGGCGTCGATCTCTTGCACCTTGGGCGTCGATGGTGACAGCACATGTGAGTCTTATAGATACCTAAACTAGATGTATACTGTGGCGCTTAATATGAGTTACAACATGGTGACCATGGTCGACGGGACTCCAAACCTACAATGTAATACCGGCAAGCGTGAAATTGTTTTTGTTAACACCAGTAGCCGAAACTGCGTTTACCTGCATGATTATTCTTTAGCTATGTCGGTGCCACTGTGCAATTTTTGCACCGCTTTGACCATGAGAAACATTTGGTGACTTATATTGGGCGCGACAGTACGCATGCCTTTGGGACTAACGTAATTGCGGGAAACGTATCGCAAAAACCGAATGCATAGAACTGGACCTAATCCACATGAATCCTCTTTCGTGTGGACCAGCTGTCCTAGCATCAGTACGCTTCACTAATCGCATGTCTCGCATCGCCATTGACTAAAATACTTTCTTACGAAAAGTTTTAGCGTAAATCGTTGCTTTCAATACAGGCACCGATCCATAGTGCTACAACGTGGTCGTTGAGACGTAAGCCAGACTCTTGCTCGCTATTTCCTAAAGACCATTCAGAAGTTTGACGAGGTGGAAGGCTTCAGCAATGTTGCGACTCGACCACCATAGGAGAAACGCACCAAGACAAAGGCTGGCGGGTTCCTCCTTTTGTACTTACGTCGTAGTGCTGCTGGAACTCTTCACTTCATCATCTTGCACCAAGTGGCCCAGAAAATAACACTTATTTAACGTTGTTATTCATACCAGCTGTATCAAACTCTTTACGTGCGAAATAACATCTTCTGAATTCACAGAAACGTCTTTCGCTAAAATTTTTCTCAAGAAATATTTAGGCCAATCGTAATGCGTGACGTATCATTAACGAAGGCGACTGGCCAATAGCGAAGCATCCCCAAACAAAGACCTTTTCTGATTTGATTTCATAATTGTGTCGGTACATGGTGACCTGGGCGCGTACCTTTTCGTTAGCCTCTTGCTCGATGAAGGCCAGCATGTGCTTGATAGGCTTGGAGACGTCTATTTCGCCCGGTCTGCTAGCCATCGTGGCGAGAAGACTGTGAGACTTCGGAAAATTTAGGCACGGCTACGTGTCTCAAGTTAGCCCTGCGACTCGCTCGGGCACTGCGGCGTTTTCGTTATCTTCTTCTTTTGACTGATTGCGCCACATATTCAAGGAACGTGACTCGACTTGACCTGGTGGTTTTGTTGGTTATCTAGCTCGACTTGTCGTCGGTATTCAGCTATTATTCAATATATACAATGGTTCATTAAAAAACTTAAACTGAAGCAAAAAATGACAAGATTAGACATCGAGCCAAATGTTAAATATTAGACGACGAATGTCGATGGTATTTGCTAGTCGTAGTGAGAAAAATGGAAAAACAAAGTGTGAGCGAGAAATAAAAATGAAAGATGATAAACAGTTACGGGCAAGAAACGATCGAATTTTTGCATATTTAGGTTGCTTTGTGCGTACTTTTGTTTCTGTGTGTTTTCATCTTCCTGTTTTGAAAATTTGTTCGTCTGCATATTGAGCATTCATGTAATTCATGTAACCAACTCTGCGAAAATTCCTAGTAGGAATTGCAGTATTCATAAATAAATAAATAAATAAATAAATAAATAAATAAATAAATAAATAAATAAATAAATAAATAAATAAATAAATAAATCGTGGCTGCTTCGGGCAGACATATTACAGACGGTATCATGCACGCTCTTTTGGCTAAAGTTTAGTGCGATAACACCAAAGGACCGAAGATAGTGTCACTCCCAGTCCGTATGAATGGCTGCTTTGCTCACTCTACCAGTGACGTGGAGATTATGAATGTAATAATGCACCCGCTTATAGATATAGCTATGTTGGCACCTACCAACGCCTCCTCTATTCTATCAATGTCAGCCAGATACGCCCGATCCAGCCGTTCACCACCCTCTCCTCTAGCTCTTTCCTGCTTTCGCCCATCGCCTAGCCTTCGTGTGTGCTTTGCGGTCATGAAGCAGAGGACCCCTGTTGCAGTGCCTCACTACGGGAATCATATTGTCACGCACAGTTGAAAAGTAGACTTTGATGAACATAGCTAAAACGGGCGAACTTGTACCCCACAAACAAACAAGTCAGAGAACAATGTTCACGTCCACAACACCTTGGCTTCTTCCAAATTCGGCACCTCGTCTTCTTTTATTCCGCGCAGCTCGAACGTGCCTGAGTTGTCAATGTCGATCGTGGTAGTCTCCACCGGCCCTTCGCTTGCTCTGTTTCGCACGCGCACCACGGGTAACATTGAGGGCGTAGCAAACGACGGGTGCGCGAACTTTAAATGTATCTTGCGTCAATATTAACAAAAAAATTGTTCAGCTGTGTACAGATCCGTGGGGTGGTGTCTTGCATTCCACGTGTGTACAATATTGGTGGTCACGCTGATTCTTTTAATGATACGGCTTTTTGAGATTGCGTGCGTCGTTCGTGGCGTTGTGTTCGCAGCCAATGGGGAAGCCTCACCGCAACGCCAGTGCATGCGCTGCGCTGTGATGCAGTGGCGGCATTGCTTCGAACTACAAAGAAGGAGCATGAAGGACCAATTCTGACAGACGTGTGATATTGGAGTGGGGAAACACGTCTATCGCACCTCCGAGGGAAAGCTCTCGGAGGCACGTGTGACGCAAGCAGCGCTACCTCTCATGTAGCGTCGCATCACGGCCACTCCCTGAACTAAGGCGGACCGACAGCTCCCGTCGAGAATCGCGCGTTTGCACTGGCGTTGAAAGAAATAAAGGAGGCGTTGCACCAACCTATTGAGAGACGTTGACCAAGAATTTGTTGCAAGGTAGATTCAACTGGTAGCGAAAGCTCGATAGAACCCCACACGACCAGAAAGTGGTGGCTGATCAGTGATCAGATGCTCATACATAGCGCCATCTCTGTGAGGAGGGAACACTTCCGGCGGAAAAAAAAAATAGAGTGCATGCGACGAAATAGCTGGTAAAAACTGACGTCATTTTGGATGTACTAGCGCGAAATACGATTCCAAATTACTTTTCGTGGGCCCCCGATATGACTCGCGCTAAGGCGATAACCGGTGAGACCTCCTCGAGTGCTCTTCAAGTCAACGCCAGCTAATCTAATACCGACTCATGACTGGTTAGTGATGTTTATGTATGCTACCGTTCACTTTGCCTCGGTCTTGCAAAGATTGATTTGATTGATTTGATTGATTTGTGGGGTTTACCGTCTCAAAACCACCATATTATTATGAGAGACGCCGTAGTGGAGGGTTCCGGAAATTTTGACCACCTGGGGTT
Source organism: Rhipicephalus annulatus (assembly GCA_013436015.1). Lineage (NCBI taxonomy): Eukaryota > Metazoa > Arthropoda > Arachnida > Ixodida > Ixodidae > Rhipicephalus > Rhipicephalus annulatus. The sequence continues at coordinate 625,611 of WOVY01009521.1, forward strand.
CTTTAATGTGCGCCCAAATCTGAGCACACGGGCATACGACACTTCCGCCTCCATTCGGTCTTGCAAAGAAACTTATCCTTCGAACTTTTATTCGGCGTTCGTGGCATCTTCCGCAGATAGATTAAAGCAACCAACAACGTACACGTGTCATATCTGCAGTGCTACTTTCTTGCCTCACACATACGCAGGTTCTTTCGTTTCCGCAGGTAGTGACGAAAGCCCTCTGCGTTAAATCTAATCGACATCGTTCCGCTGCTCGTTGGAGACTGCACTCGAGACGCTAATAAAATGCACCTCACGAGTTCGCGCACTGCAAAGAACGCAAGCAAGTGCAGAATGCTAAAACACGTGAGGGGCATGTCATCGCGGACAAATTTTACGAGCGTGCCTTTCCATGCAGCGCTACGGCTTCACTGAGTAATAATAGCGTGGGCAGAGGGAGCTATAAGAAAAAAATCGTAATAATGAAAAAAATGCCATAAATTCTTCGCTCGCCGCACCTACATACCACTGCTGGGGGAAGAAATGTAATTTGTAAAACATAGTGATTTCTTCAACTTCGGATCAAACTTGGTTTTTCACTATTAGTGTTTGTTCCCTCCACACAGAGTCGCGTTTATATCGCAGCTCCCATGGCTCCCCATGCTGATGTCGCTAGCAATAGCTTCTGAAGCACTTTTCGTCCGAACTTTCGCGACCTACATTTGAATAGGCCTTGTTGATTGGATGGAGACATAACTGCAGACATATAAATTTAAGCTAAAGCATCTGAAGGTATTGAGATCTAATAGCTATATGGCACTGGTTTGTTATTATTACTCCTGTGAACAACGAATGCTCTTGTCCTCATAAAAAACAAAAGGAATGAGCTTCACTACCTCCACAGTGTGTGTGAGCCAGTGTATAAGGCGAACAAGAACAAGCTTCACAATTTCTGCCTCGTCATTGTTGTTGCAATTTTAAGCCATGACGCAACAGAGTTTTAGCGCCGGGACCTTCTGGTCGTTGGGTACCAAATTCCTAGCGTTCTTTTTTTACTCCGTCCGCTTTCTTTTGTTCGCCAGAAATGCGCCAAGATAGCGGCTGTGTGTGCCAAGGGATCTGTAAGTGGGTGGCTTAAATTTAATAAGGAAAAGGAATCTCGTAAGTGACTTCGTCAGACAGATGCTTCGGCTAGTTGGCGCTTGGGAATCAACATATTTGCACAGCGCAAGACTATGAGTAGTTACGACGTAACAGTGCTCTTTTCTGTCCTTGTCTCTTCTTCCGTAGTTACGCCGTAACTACTCGTAGTCTTACTCTGTGCAAATATGTAGTAAGTGAGAAAGTTCACACTGGCGTCTGAAGCAAAAAAAAGATATCAAAATTCAGGCAAGTAACCGCCACTCTCGTAATTCATGGAAGTGACCCGCGAACCTTTTCACACCGCCATCTGGCGCACTTTTGGTCATCAAATGGCTCTTGCACCTCCACACAAACCATATCTCACCATCTTTTCACACTGTCGTTAGTTTACGAGTACCTCATGAATCTTGAAGTTATGGCACGAGTAATAAAAGATGGTTATTGGAGGAAAAAATTGTGAAGAAGCAAAATAATATTAAGATTGAAAGTAGGGTTTGATTACGGGGAGCTTTCATCACAATGGTTGCCTTCACTGAGGGAAAAATGGCAGATCAGAGCCTGATGGAAAGCATAGTAGGAACATACATGTGGGAACGGCAAACGATTAATTAAAAAAATAGAGGTATCTGCATGTATATTACCCGTTCGGATGTCATTGTGCACGTAAGGTGCGTTATTCTTTCAGGTGCTTCTTTAAAACAAGGCAACGAAAAGGTGCGGGTGGATATTAGCCTTGTCTGAACAACCATGACCCAGTAAGAGAACCAAACGTACGTACTCATTGTCTGAGCCATGCTTTGAACTATGACTGGTTGAAGCTGCTCTACATTATTCATTGTGTTTAGATGAGAAAAAACAGAAGTGTTGAAAGAACTCCAAAAAGAATGTCTTTATAGTTGCGCTGTCATAATTAGCTCTTCTTTGTAACATTCGCTTCTGTGCAACGATGACAGAAGACAAAACTTGGTTTGAATTCCTGCCGCTCAAAGTTAATAGTCTTTTTTTGTTTCCCAATAAGTCTAAGCGAAAAATTCTAGCAATGAGAGTAACTCGAGCGAACTTTAGCCTGTATACGAGGCTTGAAACATCTTTTCCAATGCCTTGACTTTGTCAACCAATGATATATACAGATGCCTTAGCATATAGCTTTCATTAAGTCGTAGCCGGAAGTAAAAAAAAAAAAAACCTCAGGTGCTCGAGGATTCCAAAGCCCTTTACTACGGCGTCACTAATAGTCATAACGTGGTTTTGGGACGTTAAACTCCGAATACTAATTGATTGATATGTGGAGTTTAAAGTCTAAAAACCACCAGGTGATTATGATAGACGCCCTAGTAGAGGGCTCTTCAAATTTCGACCACCTGGGTTTCTTTAACGTGCCAAACTCAGATTATTATTATATTAAGTAATAGCAGCAAAAGACGGCTACATGAGAACATTAGCAGCATTTGACAGAGTTCAAAACAGTTAATCATGTCGGAAAAGGCAGGACAAATTTTCTTTTTGTTTTTGCTGATCAATACCAATGAAGGCACGCCTCGCCTAAATCTTCTCAAAGCACAGCGTCAACAGTGGCGCCCCAGAAACACTTGATGAAAAACAACAACAAGCTAGAAACAGACGCGAACGCATGGGAAACGCCAATATAGCATAACGGTAGCGTGCGGCTTACGTAAACTAGGTCAGTCAAGGCATTCAAAACGCGTGTCGTTCATAAAATTAGAAAAAAAAGAGTATCTGGAGAATTGGTTGCACATTACTTATGCAACCCCAGTCCCGTTTTTTGTCCGGAATTCGTGGCCCCCAGCCGAATGGTTGAAAGAAGCCAGCCAAAAGCATCTAGTCTCTTTAAAAAGGAGCCATGTATAAAACGTACATAGTAGTGCCTGCGCTAAAAAAAGATAATAAAACGGTGTATCGAGCTCTTGATGTAACCCCGAAGAAAGCTATAATAAATCTTCAACATCGTCTAGGCCACAGGAGAAGCACAGGAACGTCGAGTAGCCAGTGGTCAGTTTTATCTAGGGCGTTCTTGGGCCGTGCGTGTTTGATGGACCACGAGATTTCAGGGATTCGCGAAGCTCTCGAATATTTTACGCGGATGAACCGGCTCAAGAAAAGAAAGAAAAAAAGAGTCACCTATGCAGTATGCACTCGCCCAAGACGACACGCAGAAGAAAGCCGCATTCTTCATTTCCTTCTCGTTGATCGTCCCGCGCTCCCGTCAGGAAGCTTTCTGCACTTACAATGGACTCGCAATGCATACCTCCAAGATCGGTGACCCTGTCAGCCTTGTGCACCTTGCCTACTCTTGCACTGCCTCCGCGATATTTCACCGGGAGACGGTGTCACCTGATTACGTCATGGTGTGATGTCACGTTATGTCAGGCCGCCACCCTATGACGTCGCGCAGCACTAATGACGCCATCACGGGATGCCCTGCGGATTCGTGTTGACACTGACACCGCTGATGGTCAGTTTTCAGGTTTGAAGAGGCATCTATATGTTTTTTTTTCTAATAGCGTTGTCTTACGCGTGTGCGTTGGTGTCTATAAAACTGAAGCTCCTTCCTGTATTGTCTGCCCCTGGTTTGTGTTGATGGCCACGAAGGTGGAATAAACAGTGCCTATGTTGGAAACACTGCAGTCAAGGCCCGTTGAGGCTGCCATGGTATCAGAGAGCTTTCTGTGTACTCGCGAACATTGTATAGTGTGTAACGCGTCTCCTCTACCGAGGGTTTTGCCAATATTTGAGGTCATTTCTGACGCGACCTCTCTACTCAGTGTTTAGAGACATAAATCAGCAATAAATAAATAAATAAATAAATAAATAAATAAATAAATAAATAAATAAATTGAGTATTTGGTTTCGTGTTTTCTTGAAACAAATAACAGCAAGGTGAAATTTTCTTCAGTGGCTCTTCAAGAACATTTCTACGAACGGCTTTTGTTGACGAACTTAAAGCTTTCGCGCCAACTTTGATATCATGGTTGTCGGCTTTTGGTTCTCATTTAAAAAAAAACGCTAAAGAATGACGCACTCACAATGCGGAAGAGAACAATGCAAGTACAGCGCGTCGTTTGTCGCCTTATTATTTTTCGGTCATTTCCTTTCGCAGCATGAGTGTGCCAACTGTTCTGTTTTTGTTGCTTGTACTCTGTATTCTCACATAGCATACGGCATGACTCATTTTTTGTCTCATAAGGAGACCATAAAAAGTTTAAAAAAGGAGCTATTGCGAAGAATATTCCTGTGTTCAATGTGCCAAACCTGCTGATATGCGAGGCACGCCGTAATAGAGGATCCTAGATTATACTTGATCACATGTAACACTTTGCGCACTCACAAACTGCGACACCAAAGTTTTTGCAGTCTGTTCTTCACGAAGGAAGGAAGGAAGGAAAATAGAGGGAAAAGAAAGGCAAGGAGGTTAACCAGCCTATACGCAGCCGGTTTGCTACCCTGCGCATGGGAGAGGGATGGGGGAGATGAAAGAGAGCAGAGAGGGAAGATAGAAACAGCACATTCGGCAGCACATGCGCGCACACTCAGTCATAGTCTAGTCTTGTCTTTCGCGGTGTGTGACATTGCTGTTACAGTCGCTTGTTCAAGTCGGTGTCGTGTAGGAATTTCAACAGAGCTTTCGTCGCCTTCTGTTGCAGTGTCTTCTCTCGGGCACTTGACAGAATAGTGTCCACAGACATTTGGCTGTTGTCGATGCGCGCAAAAGCAGACGCCAGTGACTGTCTCTGGATTTCATACAATGGACAGTCACACAGGATGTGGTGTAGCGTCTCTTCGCAATGACAGGCATCGCAGAGAGCGTTGTCGGCCATTCCTATGACAAAGGAGTAAGATTTTGTAAATGCCACTCCTAGCCATAAGCGATGAAGTAGGGTGGCTTCTCTTCGATCGAGTCCAGTGGGCATGCGGACAGCCATCAAAGAGGACAGGTGGTGTTGACGATTCGTATCGATGCTTGGTGGGCACCACCAAGCATCGATACGAATCTTCACGAAATTCACGAAATTCACGAATCTTCACGAATATGTTCTTCACGAAATGCAGCCTGTGGTATCGTGGTCAAGAGGGAAATGCTATAACCTCCAAGCCAGCACGTGGATGGGATATAGATAGATAGATAGATAGATAGATAGATAGATAGATAGATAGATAGATAGATAGATACGTAGATAGATAGATAGATAGATAGATTAGATAGATAGATGGCTAGATAGATAGATAGATAGATAGATAGATAGATAGATAGATAGATAGATAGATGGCTAGATAGATAGAAAGATAGATAGATAGATAGATAGATAGATAGATAGATAGATAAATAGATATGTAGATAGATAGATAGATAGATTAGATAGATAGATGGCTAGATAGATAGATAGATAGATAGATAGATAGATAGATAGATAGATGGCTAGATAGATAGATAGATAGATAGATAGATAGATAGATAGATAGATAGATAGATAGATAGATAGATAGATAGATAGATAGATAGATAGATAGATAGATAGATAGATAGATAGAATACACAGTACTGTAAACAGCTTTACATAAGGAACTTCGACGCTTGAACAAATAAGGTCGAGCAAAGTCGCAAGATTTCACGAACCCCCCCGTGAATATTTGCTGCGTATAGCCCCCCCGACCCCGCCCCCTTCAACGAGACGTGGCTCTCCTTCGTCGACAACATATTACCATGCAAGCACGAGTCGTCCAAGTTCGGAGACAGCGCCCAACCAATTACGAACAGATTGGAATTCCGAAGCAAAAGGGATTCCACGAAATTGTTCCCACTAGAAGCCCACGCAATGTTTCGCCCTGGTTTTCAAAATTCGGTGCTTTTGACGGGAGAAATATACGTCGCGTGAAGCGGGATCATTTAGCTGGGCCCTTCATTTTTTCCGAAGCAACCAAAGATGAGAATAAGACAAGGGAGGGGTTCTCGGCAGGCGAGATTCCAGCGTAATCAATCTTCAGTGAGAGCAACGTAGCGGAAGATTGGTCTGCGACTCGCTGCGCGCCGCTCGAGGAGACTGAAATCTACTTTGGGAAGTTACATGGCCGTAACGCGTGTGTTACACTTGTCAGGGCGTTGTGATAGTTTGATCTACCCCTGGCATGCTCGCGAAAGCTTCTCGACCTATGGTAATAAGGGCTGCATCGAGCACGAAGGTGCTAGAAGAAACAGACGAAAGGCGAGGCACGGAAAGCAAAGAGGACAACACAAAGCGCTCGTGTTGTCCTCTTTGCTTTCCGTGCCTCGCCTTTCGTCTGTTTCTTCTAGCACCTTCGTGCTCGCGCTGCAGCCCTTATTACCATGAATTCAAACCAACTAGCCCAAATAGCCATTCTTATCGACCTAATGGAAGTCGGCTCAATGAATACAATTCTCGGGTTTGTTTTGACCGTCAGATTCTGTATAGCAAGAACACTTCATGGCACGTAACTGCTAGACAAAACAAAACAAAAAATTCCCTGTTCTGATAGAAAAAAACTGGAACGCGACATGGCGCTGCAAGAGCTTCCAGGCAGGCTTTTATCTAAACTGAGAATGGCACGAATTGGAAGTCGATGCGAAGTGTTAAAATTTGTTGTTTCGTATGATATACATCTGAACAGATGAAACACTTTTTATGGGCCTGATTTTTTTAACGCTTTGGGCTGTTTCTAAAGACTCTCGACACACTTACACGCGCACATACACAGGCATCAAGAGCACTCAGCACTCACTCCCAACCGATTTGTTCATAGCAAAAAAAGGGTAAATACATGCCAAATACGTGTCATGACTATATATGTCAAAAGTAGTTTAATACAAGTAAGTAAATGGCGCCACACAGAAATTAACTATACGGGCTTCATTACATGCTCATGACATTAGGCCTATCTTATGCGTTCAAATCGCGTAGTGCATGCTAGAAACCTCAAGTCAGATTGTTCACACTTGATTTGCCACTCCAACAGCTTCGTTCAACGCCCGTTTCCATCTCTCTTGTAGCTTCGAACTGCTTCCATTCCAACTCTCGCTCTCTTAGGACAAGCAGCCAGCCGGTACACGTCGCCAAACCTCACTTGACATGCGATGCCTACGCCTCCCGCTACACCGCACCAATTCCGATTCCCATAGGCCGTGGCTATTTTTACGCCTTCTCGCCTGCAACGCACAGGCGTACGTGACAGCCGGATGAACGTATAGGCGCGCGTGTAATCGATGTCTCTTAGCGGTCCGTAAGGCAGCGTAGTCGACCCTGGCGCAGTGTCTCCACCGCACTCTCCGTCAGTGCACGGGTGACAGGAGGAAAAGGGCGTGCGCCCCATTATCTTTAGTGGCACGGCTGCCCCGCCATGGTGCAAAGGTGGCTTCGCCGCACTACACAGCGCATTTCGCTGCAATGGCCAATCGTGGAGCGCGACTGGCATGTGAGAGCACCGTACGCGGGCTGTAAGGTCTTGCCGAGCGTTTCGGCGTCGTCGCCATGGCGACGACCTCGAACGGGAGTGCACTGCTTTTTCGGCACGCTGCCCGCGACACGTCCCGAAATGAGTCGGACAGAAGTGAAAAAAACCAGTGCTCGTACCCCCCCCCCCACTTTTTTTCCCCCGCTGCATTCGCGTACCACTCCGGCGTCAAACCACGTCCCATCGTACCAAGACTGACCTTCCACGCAATAACGATCTGCAGTGAACGCTATACGGCCCTGCGCGGTGGCAGGTCGCGAACACCCACGTTTTGGCCTACTGACCACTGACGCTGAGTTGGCAATGTAGGCGCCGTCTCACTCATCATTATATGCCAACGTAGCGCCATAGACACGTGTGCTACATCGGAGCACCTCGGCAGATAGAGACGGCACCTGCAAAGGGCTGAGATGGCGTCACGTGGTGCTTGAGGTGCGCAGATAAGCTTTACGTGAAAGTCGTCGTGCGCACGCGCGAGTCCGCGCTGGCCTTTGTGGTTTGGTCACGTCCGTGTACGGCGGGGGGGGGGGGGGGGAGTGGTGATTCTCTCTAGGCGCCATTGTGCGGGTCGCTGAATCAAAACGGTAGTTGCCTCGAAAGGCAAAAGCTGTTAATTTGAGAGGTTGATTTTGTTTTCATAACAAAAATCCTTTTGATATTTGGCGCTTAGTTACACGACTCGAAAACAGAATAGTTCTCCGACGAACGTTTCTTCAAGAGGGACGGCTTACGTGTCCGTTGGATTCGACACATTTCATGCTCACGTAAACTTTTGACACAGTTCTTAGATGATAATTGCGCAAACGTCAGCTACTGTTCATCTTCACTTCTCGAGCGACGCCAGCAACGCAAGTAATCGCGCGCACTATACTCGCTACTGGGACGACTAAGCTACCCGTATTATCGCAGGGCCCCTTCAACTGTACGACGCCAACGTGGTTATATTGCCTTCTGTTTTTGTGCAGAAATAAAAGACAGAAAATGTAGAAGGAAAAGATATTGTGTTGCGACGAAAGAAAACCTTTCGTTGTCTTTTTTTTTCTGCTCGAATAAAGCAAGGATACAGCTGTTACTACTTAAGAGAGCACCGAAGACGCGTTTGTGAGTGCTGTGCGCTGGGTTTCTCGCCAGTACACCAGATGGGCGTAGAACAAAGACAATACAGAACGACGCTCCCATTCAAAAAAAAAAAGAAGCTGTGGATGCCCGCCTTCGTATATCGCCGAAAGCTCGAACTCACAGCTTGTAGTTTCCACGCACCAATTTACAGACGGCCCGTAAAATTTACAAGCAACGGCGAGGCCCGCTTCGATGCTCGTCCGGTGTCATCTTGATGCTCACCCCGGGTAAAAGAGAGAGAGAGAGAGAAAAATAAAGGACAGGTGAGGAGAGGGTTTAACAAGGTTGCACCCCCGTGTGAAAGTTATGCCTTTGTTAGCGCTAAGGTTGCCTAATCTACGGCGTTATTTCTTGCGAGCTCGCACGCTGTTGTATACCGCGCCGAACCAAGTTTCCCTCCACACTCGCTATCTCCCTTCGCGTTGAGCTTGCACTTAAATCAGACGGAGGAAACTGTGGAGAGGAAAAACCGCGGTGGCCAAGCAGCGCAGGCGATCAGCTTAAGTAGATATTAGACGTCGTAAATCGTTTTAGGCCCGTGTACTGCCGGCTTCATCGGACACGGGGGACCACTTTCGCGGAGCGATGTTAGCGCCGCCCACAAACACGATATTCCTTCTCGAGCGCAATGTTTGAGAAATTTATTGCCCAAATACGTCGATGCGAAGCATGGGAAGAACCGATCAGCTCAAGATGGGGAAACGGTGTGGTGCGTCGATCGTTTTTATCGTCCGGAAGGCGGTGCATGGGAATTCAACTATGCTTTTCAGGGCATTGTTTCTTTATAGCTTTTTCGACCATTTCATAGCCGCGTTTTTCTTTTAAAACCTTCACTGCGTGCTTAGAACGATCGAATAGCAACGTACACACGCAGAAAATGAATCCCTCGGGTCACGATCGTTGTGCTACCCGAATCTTTTCGAGAATTTTGGTCCCCTGGCATGTACTACATCAGCAGCACATCGTTAATACACAAACAAGCATCGCGTCTAGTTCTTGCGCAAAATGCAGCGTGTTGCGCTAATACCGTTTCGCAAGCAGCAGACTCTGCTTCGCAACTCGTTACATCACAGATGATATCAAACTGATGGCAAAATTTGTACGCAATTTATAGCTCTACAATGAGTTATACTTTCGACGCAATATGTGTCGCAGTATCACTGTATTGTGAGAGAAACGGCGGTGTGTCTTCTGTTACGCACGTTCTCTCGAAGAAACGTCGAAGTTTTATACGTCGCGCTGCTGACATGAAAAGTTACCTCATCCATTACCGAAAGTGAACGGTGCGTCATAATTAGAAAGTGCTGAAGCGTTAGGGTCGTTGAGAAAGTGATGTCCCAGCGCGATTATTCGTTTCCTTTCAAACGAAGATCAATAGCGACACATGGTACTGGTGTCAGTTGGTTGAAAGCAGCGGCGAGCGAAAATACAACGCACGAGATGTAGAAAATACTAGGAAAGCGTATTGTCATGCTCATATCGTCGGCCTGTTTTGACTCGCTCGCTGGATTCTGTGCCGACCGCTTGTGCCCTCGCGATCTCCGACGACAGCGCAACTCTCGCCTACTGAACTCACCTTACGCCATCTCCTGTCGCCGACAAGAGTTCTCGCCAGTGGTGCCCCGTCCTCGGACTCCTGCGACCCTCTCCATCTTTCCTATCTTCTCCTCACTTCCGTCGTTCGCTGTCCCTGCGCCTCGCTCTCTCCTTCCTCTCTATCTCTTTACCTTTTCATCTTATCCTTTTAATCCCTCCTTTACTCCCACCCCTCGTGAGCTACTGTTGAGGTGTCCTTCTCCTGAGAGACAGTTACGGGGCTCACTTTTCTCTTCTTTAAATTTAAAATCATCCCCCCCCCCCCTTCGGCTTGTTTTATTGGCCTTGAACAGTGATAGTGGATTACGCGTAGCGGACTACGCTGGCATTCTCCTTCCCGAGACGTGATTACCAAGACTGATATGAAGTCATCGTCGACATGGATCTTGCAGATAGTTAGCATTACTTCACCATCCTTCTCGGCTCCCCTTCGTGCAGTATACGGCTGGTGGGTCAGAACCTTTGGGTGGGGCAGTATTCGCCAAAGAATTTTCGCGCTATATTAGTACGTACGAGAAAATTTCGGCCAATCCCAGTGCTGCGCATAACATTAAAGTGAAGCTGATTGGCCAATCAGAATTAGGTTTCAGTGACCAACTAGACTTCAGGCGACCGTGAAATTTTTTCTGAAGTGTTCGCATGAGTGTCAGCAATGTAAAATAAAATCACAGGTTCCAAATTCATTCGTGAGTTATGTGAAAGGCTGAGCAGGCGCAGTTATGTCGGATTCATCTGAACTATCTCAATTTACCTTAACGTCGTGCGAGAAAGAGTGCCGTATTTCCAAAACACATCTTTAAAGCCTTACTATATATATATATATATAGATATAAATATATATAGATATATATATATATATATATATATATATATATATATATATATATATATATATATATATATATATATATATATATATATATATATGTGTGTGTGTGTGTGTGTGTGTGTGTGTGTGTGTGTGTGTGGCCTTAGTACTAATATATAGCATCAGGACCGCTTGAAAGTTTTCCTCACAAACTATTTTCGCCATTGGCCAGCTTATTTCACTAATGTGTGCGGTATCATGACTAGCAAATGTTTTTTTCCTTACGAGCACTCCTAACGTTAAGCCGTTTCAGTGAATGTGGACACTGGTTACGTTAGATCAAGGTCTCCAAGATTTAAATTCCATTACGATCCAGGGCCACAACTTTCCTACGGCATGGTGTACGACAGTCAATTCCTTCGTCCGGACCCCGGTTCATCCAAGCGATGTTCACTGAAGTTATTCTACTCTGCGTTTGTTACGGGTTCATTACAACAGTGCACTCATTCCCCTTCTGCTACCTTCTCTCTATGTATACACTGTCGCACAGGAAGATCTTCTACACCCTCTCAGCTAGATACACCATCTTGGCGGTGTCAGTAACGTCTCTTCATTATGTCGGCAACTATACGATGCATAACATCAGAGTAGTCTCTCGAACGTGACTAGCGTAATACGCGGTGGAAAAAAAAGGGAAAGCATTGTTACCGAACTTGTTTGTAAACGCTAACTTTAGCCACCGCCGCTGCTTTTCGCAAACGAGAAAAAAACAACCAAACAGCAAAGTAAGAGAAATTAGTCGAGCACCCGGGAAGCTCTTCTGTCAGCGTAGTCATGCAAATGAGCTCCCCTTCTGGTCGGAAGGTTCCCCATTACGAATACTCACTGCCTCTTTCGCCGTTTCTATATATGTATATTTGCTTTTTGCTAGGAAAGGTCTTGGGGAGAGCTGGGTCACGCAGGCAAGGCAGTGGGGAACGCAAGGGAAAGAAGGAGCCAGCAACCGCAGCAACTGGGGGCAAACGAGGCCAAGTAAATAGAGCAGAAAAATAAGTGAAGCACAGAGAAGAACACTTCATAGTGAGCACGGCATAACTCTTCCGGCCTTCGTTGCCTAATGGTCTTCAAAACGAACCGCCCTGTACCTTTCCTTCTCTCTTTCTCGTTCTTGCTGGTGCTGCAAACCGGGACATCTAAAGGCCGGAGGTAGGGGAGCCCTCACTTTGCACCATCGATTCCTATTTCGTCTACTGCACTTGTAGTTGTCTCCGTTGCCGTCTTCCTCACGACACATTCTTCTTATTGGACTTTTTCTTTTTTTATACCCGTTTCCGGTGACGTCCGTCAGCCCCTTAGTCGACGTGGCGTTCTGCAGCGTTCTCTCTCTCCCCTTCCCCCCTCTCTCTTTGGGCTCGAAGCAGTCAGAGTAGTTCTATTTAATAACGGGGTAAGGAAAATGCTGAGAAGAAAAAAAAAACACGAATCGTAATAACCAGTTGGGCGAGTCCATCAAATGTTCTCCGTTCGGAGCTCTTCGCGAAGGTGCAACCCTTCCGCAAATCCTGCCCGGAGACTTTCTCAGCACAGCACAGACGCTTGTTGTGTTTGCTTCGCGGGCTACACGTTTTACTGGCACCGTGCAACAAGCTTCGTCCATTTTGACGCGCACATGCAATTTTGTTTTTCTTTTTATTTTCACGCAGAAGCTCCTCTTCCCTCCTTCATACCGCGAGGATTCCCTCTTTCGTTTTTCTAAAGCTGAATGCTTTTTTTTTTCTTCTTATCTAGTACGTGGAGTTATATCTCTCGTGTCTCTATCAATAGTTTATTGACAATTCGAAACGTTGCCCTGGGATGGCGTGGCGTCGTTTGTTGGACCTATGGAGCCCAGACAGACGCTCTTTAAATTTGTTGCCTCATTAGCGACGATGAATTTTGTAGCGAGAGCTGCATTAAATGTATTCTCGCCGTTTTGATATGGCCGGTGGCCTCACCGCGAGCTGAGCCACAGCCACCGCTGCTGGCAGCACCGCTTGCCGCGCCATCTGACATCATGCCAAAGGAGGAACCGGTGTTGCGTGGTATATATAGTACGCGTGGTTTGGTGTGGTTCGTCGGCAGATACGATAAGTTAGTCACAGAAACTGAAAGAATACAAGCTTCGTCGCCGAAACGAAACGAAGAGGAGGCAGCAAGCCGAAGAGACGGAGGAAGATCTTCTAGGAGACAAGACAAGACAAGACGGAGGAAGAACGAGCCGCACGCCTGCAAATGCGTAACCGCACAGAGAAGCAGGCTGAACAATGAGATTAACTGCAACTCCCGCTACGCACACCCAGCCATAAGAGATTTTAGCCACAGCCTTTTAGGGGCAGAGCTCTTTAGTGTCGAGTGATGTCCGCCGTCCTCCCTCGATGGCGATGATGTTGATGACGATGAAGAAAAAGCACGTTCCAGACCACTCACTTTCTTTCTGCCATCACTCACCTGCATGTTCTCTCATTTGCATGTTCGAGTGGGCAATGTATGGGGCATTCACGGTTACCTGAATGATCCCCCGGAGCTTCGCCCACTTATCGCCATTCACTTCGCAGATATGCTGTATCTCTTTAAAATTTGTGTCAACGCATGCGAAAGAAAATAATTAATACATCTTATTTCTCATGCGTTATCAGATATAGGCTATAATTTATTGGTGGGAAACTATCTGTACTCTCTACTTAAAATTAGGATGTTGAGAGCAAGGATTGATTGCAGCGCGAAATGCCAAAGTACGAACAGTTAGACCACAGGAAAGAAGTGCAGTAGCAACTAGGCTCCAGTTCACGTCACTCTGCCGCGGTGGTCTAGTGGCTAAAGTACTCGGCTGCTGACCCGCAGGTTGCGGTATCAAATCTCGGTTGCGGCAGCTGCATTTTTGATTGAGGCGCAAATGCTGTATAGGCCCGTGTGCTCAGATTTGCGTGCGCGTTAAACAACCCCAGGTGGCCGAAATTTCCTGAGCCCTCCACTACTGAGTCTCTTGTAATCATATAATGGTTTTGGGGCTATCTATCTATCTATCTATCTATCTATCTATCTATCTATCTATCTATCTATCTATCTATCTATCTATCTATCTATCTATCTATCTATCTATCTATCTATCTATCTATCTATCTATCTATCTATCTATCTATCTATCTATCTATCTCTCTGCCCGTCTATCTATCTATCTATCTCTCTGCCCGTCTATCTATCTATCTATCTCTATCTATCTATCTATCTATCTATCTATCTATCTATCTATCTATCTTATCTATCTATCTATCTATCTATCTATCTATCTATCTATCTATCTATCTATCTATCTATCTATCTATCTATCTATCTATCTATCTATCTATCTATCTATCTATCTATCTATCTATCTATCTATCTATCTATCTATCTATCTATCTATCTATCTCTCTGCCCGTCTATCTATCTATCTATCTCTCTGCCCGTCTATCTATCTATCTATCTATCTGCCCATCTATCTATCTATCTATCTATCTATCTATCTATCTATCTATCTATCTATCTATCTATCTATCTATCTATCTATCTATCTATCTATCTATCTATCTATCTATCTATCTGTCTATCTATCTATCTATCTATCTGTACACGAAGAACGAGCCAGTCTGCATTGATACGCTTGTTCAGTCTTCAGAGCGTAGGACGTGAAATAAAATATAGTTTCCATGTTTATCGAAAGACAAATACTTAAAAGTGTTCATTGGAGCACCTTATTTCTAAAAAAAGCACCGAATGCTGATTAAAAATCTCAGCCGTCCTTGATCTTGGTATGCACTGTCCTTCGTTTAACGGTTTAGTTAGACCACGACCGGGTCTTTCTTTAAGTGCCGAGCCATATCCCAGATCCCAGCAGCAGAACGTTTTGAAATATTTGTGGCTGTTCTCAGAAGGGGCGCCGAGAACGTATTTATGATGTCTTCACGAGAGAATCAGGTGAGCAGCGTTGTTGTAAGGCATTAATCAAAAATATTTCTAAATAGGTCGCTGCATTAAATCCGAGCTCAGAGTAACCCGGTGGTATAAGCGGGAGAGGTTGTACCGTGGAGTTCTTTAAATGCTAATTATGCATGATTGAGTGTGCGCTGGCGCGCTCACATGAAGCTTCCCCTGCGCTGGCTTGTCTGGTTAAAAGTGTGTGCGTGCGTCTGGTTAAAAGTGTGTGCGTGCGCTTTTTGGTGCAGTTATTAGTGTTAATAATTGCGGGCAGCATAGGAATTGCGTGGAGTTTGGAGTACTCGCCAGGTGCGCCTTGTTCGCGTATTGACTTGATTGAAATACTTCATTCAAGAAATATGAGAGAGATGGGAGTTGCAAGGGTGAGTTCCTAACTAAGACTAGCGCGCTTATAATCTCCCGCGCTTATAAACCTACCACTGATAGGCTTTCAGCCTTACAAGTTATGTTTCCAACATTTGTTGCTGTGCTACTCGCGACTCGCGACTTTAGAACGAAATGTAGGGTGCTCTGAACAGACGAGGACGATGTGAGACACTAGTGAAGAAATACGTTAGTAATAAGTTATCCTCATTTGGTGACGTTTATAGAGCTCTAATCACAGTGTAAACGTCTTTCAATAAAACGACTTGGTTCAATTCATCACGAAGAAAACTTAACGACTGTTCCCCCAATTATGCTTAAAAGTGTCTATAACTAATCGAGTAAACCAATTTATAGGTGTAATAAACGAGGTTAGATGATAGGAACGTGGCAATATCTTATCTTAACAGTCTTCAGCTTCGTATCAGCTGTTATCAGCGGGATCCCTATCTTAGCACTTCAGCGCCATCGCGACAGCGTGGTTGCAGCTCCCACTGCGCTGCATGATACAACTTGATAGTAATTATTGATCGCACTAAACACTGTGATATATCTGTCTCGAAAACCGGCCTCGTTGACGTAACATTCTTCGCACTATAATTTACGCAAGTACCCAAGAAACTTTTAGAAATGTTAATGATCGTATATGCAGCAGCGACAGCTTGGTGGTTCGGAGTCGTTCGTTTAGAGCTAAGAGGCGAAAGCCATACAGTCAGCCTGCTGCACACAAATACTGATCCGAAAGCTAAATCCGCACTTCCCTCCCCCGACTTGACTCATAGGTAGTACTAAGCTTTTTCAAGCACATAACAAAGCTTAACTTTGGTCCACAGTGCACAATACGCATGCATGCATGCATGCGGGTCTGTTCCGGAGCTGCACTTGTGGCCCAATCTCTGGGGCTCTCTGCTTGTATCGTGCAGAACACTGGCACCTCCGAGAGGAGGGATTGTAGACGGTAAGGTGTTAGGAAAGTTTCAGCGCAAGAGTGAAATAGCGTTGAGGCGAGATGGAGCGAAGGAACCGCAAAGAACGTCCATGCGTGCCGAACTTTCGAAAGCTAATCGCGACGGTGCTTGCAATGCAAGGTCCGCCGTAGCGGTGCATCATTGGTGAGAAGCCCAGGGACTAGAAAGGAAGACGAATGAAGAGAAGGAATAACTGAAAACGATATTAAAAGATGTTTGCTTTCATTGCAAAAGAAGCTGGACTTTTATAACGAAGGCCTTGAAGAAGTGGATTCTCCAAAATATCAAAGCAAATGCATCCATTCTCTTTCTCTTTATCTTTCTTGCAAAATAGCACTCTCTCTTTATCTTTCTGCATGTTCCGATTCCTTTTCGCTGCGCTCAATCCTGTGTGTTCTCTGCGCTCTTCTATCCGGGTACATTAGCTTTCGCCTTGCAGCTTCCTCTTCGCGTTGGTGCCTGCACAACGCCTCTTACGGCCTGATCGTCCCACGCTTCGAAACTTCGCCCCTCACGCCCTTACTTGTAGGCACACACTGTATACGGGCTCACACGTGCTCCAACGTGGCGCGTGGAGGCGCAATCGACGTGCGTAAGGCACCCGGGGAAGGAGCCCCTGTGAGCGTAGCTTCCGAGCACGCACGCCTGCGAAGGGTGCAGCACCGACTTTATGGCCAGGCCGGCCGAACGGTCGGTCGACAATGAAAGAGCTAAGGAAGCGCGAAGCTCGGCGCGCCAGCCGATATCACGTACGGTCTGACGCGGGCGTCGTTGTATAGTGCGCTGCAATTACATATGTACTTATAGTTTCCAGCCCAGACTGCTTTCTGTTGGGCAACGTAAATGCGAAAATCTAGGTGCTTGTGTAGCGGTCGACGTTAACGTTCCAAGGTTGTCCGACCGGTGCTGAGCCGTACGTTTCTTCAGAGGCGGCTATGTGTAGCGGTTGTTTGATACGAAGATACGTGATATCGGGGGATTTTGATTCTACAGTATATTCGCGTGCGGCGTTCTGAGTCTACAATTTAGTGATCCGCCTACGCCCACTGAACGCCTTGCCTTCATGGTCCTTTTTCGCCTTGTCAGTTTTAACATAATCTGATTTTTTTTCTTCTTCGCCATCATTTATGGGGATACCCAGTTTAGATGAGTATAATGAAGACAAGGTAACATCCACGAGGCGAAATGAAAAGCAGTATGCATTTATTATCTTACACGTAGGATTTCTTGCAGCGGGCAATTCAAGTGACTATAGAGAAAAAAAAAAACTTTCACATTTAGCGCTAAGGGACCTGGTTCGTTCTAGCTCGCTTACGTTTATTACAGAACGTCGTATACGTACGTTTCGCTTTTTTTTTTCAGACCGCACATTGTTTACTCGCGCTAGCCGTTTCTGAAGCGGTAAATGTTTAGGCCATCACGCTTACACAGTGGAAAAAAAAAAAGCGTTTCCAGTAAAGGTAACAATACCCGAACAAAAAAAACTAAAAATTCTTGCGCAGTCGAGAAAACGTTTCCTGTTTAGGAATGGATTGCGAGCGTTTCTATGAAGTTGATATTAACAAATTTGTGATTGCTAAACTTGAGGAAGCAAAAAAATTTTTGAAGATGACTGCCCGCAACTTTTCCGCGAGAGAGCTTTTTTAGTACATGGAAAGGCACGTGCGAAGATTAAGATCAAGAATACAGACTGTGTGAACTGTAAAAAAAAACGAAGCACACGAAAGCGAAGACGACTAGAGTGGATTTAGAGCATCGCGCGCGCTCAAGAACCAAGTCGCCGCCGGGAGGCAAGTACATGCGCGCCGAATCCAACTTTGCAATCATACTGCTGTCGGAGAGGGTCAGTAAAAGCACTTCGTAAAAGTTCCTAGAAAACAAAAAGTGCTCACCGAAAGACAGTCATGAAATAACCTTAGTCGAGATTGTAGCAAAAGCACGTAAATAATAATATTAAATAAGAGGTCGCTAAAGCGGTGATGCACCCTGCGGCGTTTCTTTCGTTTCCGCTTCCGCCGTTGCGTGCTGTCCATTTTCCTCAGTTGCAAAACTCTCGGCGTGTTCCAGAAACATCCACAACCAGAGAGATGACCCCCCTCCCCCCCTAGTGCATTTTTTTTTCATTTCCTGCTCTTCCTTCCGGCTATAAATGGGGAAGCGTCGCTACGTGTACTTTATTTTTTCTTATTTCTCATTACGCTTCTACCCCCGCTACCGAGCTCATCATTTTACCCGTTAACCGTGCTTCCAAAAGTAAATCACCAACGTGATTTAAACCGTGCGCGAATAATTTCTCTTCTGACGTACGCGTTTTTTTTTTCTTTCACTTGCGCCCTTCCGGGTGTTTCGTGCTGTTTACCTCCCCTTTTCACGTGTCCTCTACGCGCTCCTTGTTTTCGATTGACGTTATGCGCTGCCCAATTTCAACAGCTGACACAAAAGACACACGTGCTCTCACAGACGTACATCCACCTTACGCCCCACACGTGCTGGTGTAATTGTGGATATTTATTACTCGCCTCTCCCTGACCAGCTGGTCAGCAGCCGAGTACCTTAGTCACTAGATCGCCGCAGTGGGGTGTGTACAGTAACCCTAAGCCAGTTCAAAGGGCGTTGGATTTCTCTAACCTTTTTTTTAACTACTCCACTCAGTTGGATCTAACTGCGCTACTGTTCTGGAACCTGTACCCCTTAATATAGGTGAAACAATGCAAAAAACTCTACGCCATTTTAAAAGGAGTGATCTGTGTGACCTTACGCTTGGAGCGCGCCTCCAAGTGTGAACACTAAGAGTGTGTTGTCTCTGCCCGTTTTCTCCCCCTTTCCCGTTCCTCCCTTTCTTAGAGTGGTGGTGGTGGTGGTAGTGGTTAGAAGAGGAGAAAGGCACCTAATTTCTGCAGCCTGGTCGGGAGCACGGCGCAGTGCATTTCTTCAAGTGCATAGCAGCAAACCGACGTGCGTCCTGTTTGATGTCCCCGTCTTTATTTGACACCCCCAAAAGCATTTCGCGTACAAAACTGGACAAAATTGGACAAACAAAGCAGCAGTGTTTGCCTTACCCCATCACATTTCAGTCGCGCAGTTTACGAGTTGTTAATACGCGAACAGGCTCGCCTTAAAAACCTTCTCCACGGCTTTCTGGACTTTTGTGCGTACCAGGACAAAGACGCAGTTTACCGATTTTTCGCTCCAATCTTGCTCCCGTTAAAACTTCTTCCCTCTTTGTATAAACCGGATAGTGGCTTGGTTATTGCTGGCTTACGTTAGAGACACAACGCGCTCTCCATATCTGCCTCGTTAAGTAAGCCTAAAGCCTCATTGAACAAGCCTAGTGAGAATGGTAAACCCCAAAAAACTTTGACAGGAAGCCCAGAATGATGGACTGTATAGCTTTTAGCCGGACAGGAAGCAGCTGCAGGATATCATGATATGAACCCGATACCTGCCTCAACACCCGTCCTCTCCCCGTCTTTCTCTCTCAACAGCACTTCCCACTCCTTCCACTGCCGTGATCGGCCCTCGACTTTCCCATTCTCTGCACACACCATCGATCGCGGACTCCTGCGGGGTCCAGGCTCAAACAAGCGACTCATGCTTGGTGTAGGGCGGCATGCCGTTTCACTCAGTTCGCGACGTGTTTAATTACCGCGGCCGCACCGGGATAATTTACATTGCCGCAGTTGCAAGCACGCGATTTCATCAGAGCTCCCCTCATTCAACTTGGAATGCTGTGCGGCCAGCCCGTTTTACAGCCGGCGAAACGGTTCATTGCCCGCAGTTGCCGTGGGCCGACCGCTGCGGTAACCGACATCGATTCACATACATCACCTCCGCTTGATGCCCCCGAGGGCTAGACTTTTCGCCTTTCCCCGTCAAAACGTAGCAATAACGTTTTATTTTTGAAACTATCTCCGATTTTTATGCCTTCTGCAGCTTCACAAGCGAGAGTCTACGGTTAGGGAGAAATAACAGCGCAGCATTTTTTTCTTCTTCTTCTGGCACGACACACTTGAAACATGAACTGATAGTGGGTAATCCGCTGATGAAAACGAAGACATAGTTCGAACGATAGCAGAGATGTAGTATCCTGCCGCCTGGTTCTTGCCCCATGTTCCTTTGTGGATGAGCGTCATCCAAATGAGGTCGTTATCATAATAATTAATAAACTGCGCTGTGTTTTCGGAACCGTGCTTCAGTGTGCTGTATTCACTGGTAACCGGGACGGGATGCGATGAATGCGGAACTTGTTTTCGACTTGAATAAACCATAAGGAGGGATCGGCAATCCACAGTTACGGTAGCGTTATGGTAGTAGTACCTCCTACAACACCCGAAGAAAGTACATGGTTAGGTGCAGTGGCAGTGGTACCAGAGTTGAGGCCGTCGAGATTCTAACACTGCTCTATGGAAGGTCGCGTTAGTAGTACACTGATTTGAGTTTAACTATACCTTGCCAAAAGAAAAAAAATGCGACAGAAAAAGACGCAATTGAGTTATAACAAGAGCCAGAAGGAAAAAAAGCGATATCATAAACTCCCACTTCTACATTACCTCAAGCGGGTTCACCTAGTTTTCACGGGACGTAACACACCTAGTTTTCAACGATATTTTATAACAACGTTACAGTAACAATGTTGATATTTGAAACAATTACGTTATAACGAAGTTACAGTATACGTCATCTTTCTCTTTAAATATTGTTACGTGGAGATTAACTTTACTTTACAAAACACCGAATAAACTCGATTGTGGGCAAGATGGCGCCCAGTAGGCTCGCAGCGTCTGACCACATCGTTTTCCTCCCTGTCATCTTCGTCGTTCTCGTCCGTCCGTTACAATATCCACCAAACTCTATGATAAACTCCGTAAACAGGGTTTGTGTGCTCAAACCGATGTTTCGGATAAGCGGACCTTTCTTCCTCAAGGCTAGAACAAATAAAGTGGAGGACAATCAGGATGTTTTGTCATCTTTCGCCAGTGGAAATAAAAAAAGGCAAGAAAGGGAAGATGAAAACTTGCGATGGTTTATCAATCTAGCCTCGCCAGCTTCCGTATTTTCCTTCCTGCCGCTTTTTAGAACAGCAACGTCCAGCGTTATATATGTTCATCTCATGAAAGATAAGTCTAGATGTAAAAAGAAAATG
Source organism: Rhipicephalus annulatus (assembly GCA_013436015.1). Classification (NCBI taxonomy): domain Eukaryota; kingdom Metazoa; phylum Arthropoda; class Arachnida; order Ixodida; family Ixodidae; genus Rhipicephalus; species Rhipicephalus annulatus. The sequence goes on from WOVY01009521.1 coordinate 647,230, forward strand.
AGAAAAACATAACATTTAATATACACGATGCATGTCGGCCAGCCATGTTGTGCCGACATCGGGAGACATGGCTGCCATAACGAGATTTCATCAATGTTAATTGGTATGGTTAACAGCAGCTGGAAAAACGGGCGGTAGTTTTGGGCTGCACTGCGGTATTACAAAAGGTCATGGTCGCCACACTATGTGGCTGCTGTCAGACCCGAGTCTTAAACGGAACTCTGCATTGCAGCGTCACCTATATAGTTGTTCATAAATACTCTGTCAGTATCGCGTTCGAGTACTAGCCTGCCTTTCCAGGCGAGTTGAATGACACTGAAATTCCCACGTCTTCGTATTTATGTTTGCACGTGTGTACATGCGCTTATTTTTCTTGCGAAACACGAAACGCACTGTTGCCTAAATCTCCCGTTAAACCCTACCCGTTTTTTTTTTTACTACACTACAGACATGAATGCGAATTGAGAATTTAAATGGACCTCACACACGCCAAAAAAAAATTAAGTCTTTCATTGGAAGTTTTCCAGTTTACTACAGCATGTTTCAACACAGAAGGCTAAAAATTTAAAGAAATCCGTAAAAAAACTACTAAATAAAAAAACTTGCCCTTCACATCCTCTGCGGCACGTATTCTGATAATGCCCTCCTCCAAGTTTTTCAAACCATGTTTTATTGTTCATTGTTTGTTTTTCTTTAAGCCTGCGTCACTTACCGACGTGATGCAAGCTTAACGTGATTAGATTGCCTCTCACGTCAGGTTAAGTAGTAAGCCGACGACCATGCTTGTACACATCATGTATAGCGTTCATTCCATATTCTTCTCTTGAACCGCCTTCAGACAGCCCATATTTAAAAACAGAAAAAAGAAAGAAAGAAACCTCCTCACGTCTTCGGCGCCTCAGTTTTACGCATCACGCATCTCGTCTACGCATTCGTGCAGTGAAGCGAGAGCGACGAAAAGTGCTACAGTAGGGTGCAATTTATAGATTACATTGGATACCCGCTCTGCAACTCAGAGAGAAAGATTGAAGGATCTAGGTTTTTATGTGTTAGCGTAAATCCACCCCCGCTATCCGACATAACGACAGTATCAAGTTGTGATAACAAGAATATAAGTAATCACACGGTGCCCGCTATAGTAATACTGCCGAATTCGATGCAGGCTTCTAATAACTACCGCGAAATACTGTCAGGCACACAACGGGCAAGCCTCTGTCCAGCCGTCGAATGATGCGCATAACTTCTTGTCGGCAGTGTTCAGATCGCAACATTGCGAGGCCTTGCTCCACATTGCACCGTTCTAATGAAGCGATGCTTCACAAACCGGGGTAAAGGTAGGCGGCGAACGTGGTCTGATCCGCGTATCGAATTCCGTCGTGGTGAAGTCGAAACGAGTGCAACCTTGCCACCGCTTTCACTTACATTCGAGTCTGTGTCACGCGCTGTGGTCGGCTGTTTTACTCGGCGCAAAAAGCGATGCGGTCCACCGTCAGTGCAGTCGTCAGTGGAGCACGTAGCTTTGTACGGTTTTCTCATTGGGCGGCCCTCACAGTTCTATTTTCCAATTACGTCTCGGTGTGTCTGTTTCGCTACAGTGCGCTGTGTAGAGTTGTTTTAAAATATCGGTGTAGTGCTCTCGCTGAATGCTGGAAAACACTAGAAGCAGCTGCGCTGCTTCGGGAGGCCCTTTGCAGTGCAGCGATAACTGCAATCTGGCTCTTGCTTGCGTTCGAGTTATGCAAAACTCGGCACTTGCCACATTCATATCGAGAATGCTATGTCGTGCTGATAGTGCACACGCCCTTTGGGACCTGAAAGTACCAGGCGTGCTGCTCTAAAACAAGTGAAGGCACGCAATTGAGGTGTAGACTATTTTTGTGGGACGAAAACGCTACGGCTCTCGCTTTCACTTGTATTGTACGTCTTTTTCGCAAACACTGTAGCTGAAAGGGGAAGCAAGGCTTACAGGGTAGACTCTTCTCGTTTTCGTTATAGAACTAAGAGCCCGTTAAATGCTCTCTGGTAATTGTGTTATGCCACAGTGATGCTTTGCTCGCGGATCCAGTCGGTTACTTGCGTCTTTATTATGATAATAGCTTGTGGCATATAACACAAATTCGTTTAACGAGGTGTATAACTCAAGCGGGTGGACATCAGTTGCAGCGAGAATAAATGAACGGTTGTGACTTTTTTTAGAAAAGAAAAGGATTAGGCTTGACCGATGGCGGGAATTACGCGGAAAAGGGGGTTCAAGGCTGGTCAGCTACTTGATGTCACACCTTCACTCGAGTAAGTCGACCTCTCCGAAACAACTCTAAACAAGCCACTTTTGCGACCACTTTCCGTGCTTCATTGTCAGACTGCATCAAGTTCTGTAGAGCTGTTACGTTCAGAGTGCAGCATGTATGTGTCGTCCACCTTTTAACACAGCTGCACGTCTTCAAATGAGATGTTCTAATTATGTTCCGCAAACCACAGTTTATTGCTATAGCCCGAGAATGAAAATGCACAATATACAATTTCACAAAACATGCCGCACGGCTAAGCGTGACGCGACTTTATTTATTTATTAATTTATTTATTATTTATAAAGAAGACACGGGTTAGACTAGAGAGCTCTATTATCGTTTTTAGTGGTGCGCAAATTTGTTTTGCTGCAGTTACGTGACACCAATTTGCCAAAACTTTAAATTTCCTAAAGTTTTCAAAAGTTTTGCTAGTACTCTTCTTAACAATCATTTTCTAGCATAACTAGCAATGTATGAATTGGAGCCAATGATTACAAGAACAAGTCTTTAAACCGCGCATCAGTTTTTTATATTGGTGTGAGTTTGACTTAGTTTCATCAAGTAGACGCGTGAAAGGTCAGAACAGGAAAATGAAGGCCTACAATTTTCCTGTCAAATCACAAGCTAAGTTGTACTTTTTCAGGTAATAGTATAGGTCTAAAGACAGCGACATTGATTTTACGACCCTTTTAAAGGGGTATTGATATTTTACAACGGTAGACCGCACTTTGATCACGTACACTAATAATAAAACGCATATATTACACCTGTACATCGAGGTTAGGACACGCCGTAACGTTCATTTTTCTTGATTTTTTTATGCAATGTTGCGCAATAAAGTTTTTATCCTATAACATTGGCGGGACATTTTGTTATTACATTAAACTCACGCTGGCAGTACTGTAAATATATCGCGAGAAAAAGCAAATTATAGCGATATACACTTGGTAGTTTTCTTTCTCATTTTAATATTTGGACTTGGTCACGTGCACGTGTATGGGCATACACGAAGTTTTCGAGTAACTAGGTTGGAAACCAGCCGTTCCGCCCTTGACCACACACCGTTACCTCGCCTATGGTTACCTGTGAAAAAGAAAAAAAAAGAAATCTTGAATATACTACAAAAACTAAAAGAGAGAGAAAAGTGGGGCGAATGAGGGCGAAAAAACGAATTTCTCCTGCCGTTATTACGCTGCGAGTGGTAACAGCACAGGTATACGCTGCAGCGTGCACGTAGCCGTTCGAGCGTAGTGTCCCAAATGACCACGGGCCACTGTTATATCGACCACGCGACTGGTGACACAGTACGCGGACTCGGCAGCGGCGTTGGTGGCGAAGGAAAAAGGGTTGTCGACGGCGGGAAAGGGACGGTGCAGTGGCGTCGGCGGCGCCCCGGTGACCTTGGCCCACGGATCGCACACTGTGTGTCTGTGTGTGTGTGCAGTGTCGCGTCGTACATGTTTAATTTTCGGCCACGTTACGACGGACGGGTAGACGCCAGGAGGGCCGGACGGTGTCCCCTTTCAAGAGCATGGGCTCTTCTTTCTTTCTTTCTTTCTTTCTTTCTTTCTTTCTTTCTTTCTTTCTTTCTTTCTTTCTTTCTTTCTTTCTTTCTTTCTTTCTTTCTTTCTTTCTTTCTTTCTTTCTTTCTTTCTTTCTTTCTTTCTTTCTTTCTTTCTTTCTTTCTTTCTTTCTTTCTTTAGGTGCCCTGCCATTGCAGTTACCGATAGCTTTCGTAGTACGGAGGTTGAATTGAGCGAAAGTGCGCAGTATGAGGGAAATTTCCGGAGCCCTCCACTACGGCGTCTCTCAATATCATATGGTGGTTTTGGGACGTTAAACCCTGCACATATCAATCATATCAACCACCGCAATATGAGGGAAGTGGCAGGGTGTTTTATATTTAGTCGCACTAAGGTAGCCGCCTGAATTCGCTTTTTACAGCCCGAATTGGGGGACTTAAAATCTTCGGTGATAGAAAAAACGCATTGAACTCGTGAGACCTTCGTAACGCATAAGGATGCTGGGTACGCGAAATTAAAAAAAAATCATCGAAATCCAGCACGTACGTGCGGCAATGACGTACGCTTTGAAAAACGCCCGTATTGAATGTGCTTGCTCGAATCACGATGAATGCAGCAGTGTGCTTTAAACCTCTTCTTGTAACGACGTGCACTGGCTACATCGGCACGCAAAATGATAGGGGAGGTGTCACATAGCGTGGCCGTCGGGCATAAGGTGTGCAACAGAAAGGATCACGTTTGTGGTCACGTGTTAACATGTTCGAGGATTTCTTTCATCAACCTCTAAAAAGAAAGTGAAGGCGCTGGACAACAGCGAATGTGGTCACAAATGTAATGCTACAGACCAAGTCCTCGTTCATGAGTGCGCGCGAAATGCGTGCGTTGCCTCCGCCTGAGCAGCACAGTTGCATTGTTATTTTATTTCCCCAACACTGTCGCTCTTTGCTGGTCCGTCTTTCGAGCCTATAGATCCCCCTAAAGCCGAGAAGAACGTCTTTTGCAGCGCTTCTCTCCGCATAACAATGCGAGCAGAATCCAAACACTTTTCGTTTTTATTTTCGCCTATACACTCGGTGACATACGCACCCATTTTCGGTTGCGCTTCTCCCGTGAGACTCCGGTGAGCTATTGCTAGAAGTGCGCAACTTGGAGGCAGCCAGCGCCCATCGCACGCAGCCAGTGACAGCGAGGCCCCACGCGATGATACGTGACTTGGGTTTCTGGTCGCCACTCAGTAAAACTGCGACGCTCGAAATTCGTGCCGGCGACGCTTATAACAAAGTGGCTTCCACCGAAATAACGGCGATGGCATGTAGCACGTTGCCGCGCTTATCATGCCCTCCCCTCCGTCCTTGTGCAAGGGCGTGTAAGTCGATCTTTTCCGGAGGAAACCTCGTAGCGCATCTTAGGTAGGCTTAGCGACCGACCTCTTACGAAAAAAAAAAAAAAGGTTTTGAAGCTTGACCTTGCAGCAAAAAGCCACGCGAGTCATTTCGCAATTCTGAAAGCGACTGCTGACGGGAATGTCTGTTTGCATCTGTGCGGCACTGTGCACATACACAATCGAGACTGTTGCGTTCTCCCTCTCTTCGTATTTTACACTCCCGTTTCTCTCCTCACTTTTAGGGTAGCAAACGTGACGATCCGGTTAACATCCCTGTCGTTCGTACATTTCCTGTATGTTTCCCTCTCACCTCACCTCTCTGTGCAACTCTAGATGAGAACACGCGAAAATGACGATTTATGCGTACGTCTCGTGCTCTCAACGACTCCTATTCGTGAAATCCACTTACGTTAAATATGTATTCTTACAAGAGACTATTTCAGCCAATCACCTTCCTGGACATTTCATTAGCAAACGCATCTGATCAGCCGCAAGGAAACTTATGTCTTTAGCTACGTTCCGCCTTCCTGCTCCCCGATTGGCTGTTAGTGGGGACTTTCGCAGCCCATCTGTCTTCTTCGTCAGCTTGTCTCGAGGCAGATCACCTTCGAGCACATACTAACGCTGACGTATTATCATGCCCACGACCACGAGGCATGCCATGGCCTTCAGAAGACATCACTGAAAAGAGGAACGAAAGAAAACAATGTCCTATAGATACCCGAGGAGATTTATGTCAAAATAACTTAAAGCAACACTTATGACAGAGATATGGAGGCAAGGAAAGGCAGGGTGGTGAATAGTCCAAAGCCATGGTTCGGAATCTCGGCTTTCGAATGCGGTCTTCGTTCTAGACGGATTAATGCTGTTCTGACAAGTTATCAATGGATGCGATAACGAGCACAGGCGCACTAGACGTGTTCAATTAAAACAAAAAAAAAGTTGTTGCTTCGGCGGAGACAACACGACTTGTCAAAACGTTGGTGCCAGAGACCATCCGATTTTAGGAATATATCGGGACGTGTTCAGTGCATTTCTGCAACCTGCAGGAGTTGCGTGTATGAAGTGTAGAACATTCAGCCACAAAACGAACAAGCCTTCGGGAGAAAAATTCGCACCTTGAGGCAGCGTGCGACGTTGCACTAAAGCGGGCTACTTGTGATAGGAGATATGACTCTAGAATATGTGCTTAGCTGAACGCCCTGCACGTGTGCAACTTCGTTATTTATTAGAGAGCTTTAGGGTGAGAACTCTCGGACCTTAAGGCCTCGACGAAAGAGTACAGGGAGTCTAAACAATTACTGTTTTTTTTTCTTTCTCATTTCGCCTTTCTGAGGCGACTGTTTGATATCGTATGCAGAGGAATAAAAGCCGTCACACGGGCGGAGCCGCATGAAAGTTGCAGGGACATCGGCGTATACTTTCAGTACAATTTCAGTAGAAGCCGACGAGAGGCACTAAAGAGCGAACTTATACACCACACCACCGAAGACCTCACTACTACCAAATCATTCGATTATCCCGGCGATAGTTCTAGTTCTTCTAGCCACAAATTGACTTTTATGTTGTATGCAAACATAATACAGAAAAACACCATTTAGGCCGACTTCTCGAAAACGCCTGACGCCAAAAATTCATGAAATTTGGCGAAGCTAGACAATATGAACGCTACGTGAACATGAGGTGTCGCTGGAGCTTACGGTTCGACTCTCAAATTTGTCTTCTTTAATTAAGGGCACCGGCAGGCCTTAGCGCGTTGTTCTTAGCGTTGTCCTTAGTGTGTGTGTGTGTGTGTGTGTGTGTGTGTGTGTGTGTGTGTGTGTGTGTGTGCGCGCGCGTGCGTGCGTGCGTGCGTGCGCGCGCGCGTGTGTGTGTGTGCGTGCGTGCGTGCGTGTGTGTGTGTGTGTGCGTGTGTGTGTGTGTGTGTGTGTGTGTGTGTGTGTGTGTGTGTGTGCCCTGGAACCAACAGGAAGAAAGGGTAACGTACTAAGTAAAGCAAGCAGTTTCAGCATTGAAGAAGACAAATCCACGGGTCAATACGTCGGTCCCAGCGACACCCTTGTTCAAAAATGTTCAATGTCTAAAAGCTTACATCTTCCCTCCATGTGAGCTTTTTTTTTCTTTAATTAGCGAAGCTATATGGTCACTTCAAAGAGCACTTTTGAACTACAAGCTTTGGTACATTCTACCCTTTTACTGGCCATATCCAGATGGACGTGCTTTCAGCACCGATCATCCTTACTTTGAACACCAACATTCGTAATGGAAGCTCGTAGGCGCAGGTGACATACTGCATTCCGGATCGACTCACTCATTTTTCCGAGTGGCCAGAACTCGGCGAGTGGGCCGCTCGATTTCTGGGGCGTAGAGATGATTGCGAAATCAAAGGAAAAAAATGCCACGCGTTGTTATGCAACCACGCATTATGCAACCTTGAATCGTCGTGGTATGGAAGGCCTGCCGCGCAATCAGCACAATAAGCGGAAGCCATGTGACACTATAGAAATAAAAGCAACTACACCAAAAAACAAAATGTGCAGACAAAAGACCCGATAGCACCAGCCACAGCGGCACAAAGCTACACCACTCTGCTGAATCGACTTCATTCCAGGCCTCGATCACCATAGCTGGAAACACGAGTGTTCCCTCTATGGCTTTTAGAACGGTTAGGGTGCAAGATGCGATGCTGGCTCTATATAGAACAGCTCTAGAAGAGAGAAGCATGTCACGTTTGTGTAGTGCTAGTCCGTAGCCTTGAAATTGAGGTGGTGTAGTAATAAGAACACCAAGTTCTTTAACGCTAACTCTATCAACACTTCTTTGTTATTGACTGCTTTGAGCCGAGAACGGCTCTGTACCTCACTTCTAGGACATTGGCTGTGCTAAGCCGCTTGCCATTCTTTTAACTTTTTCTGTCTTCCTGGCTCTGTCGCTAAGCGTAAGGTCGAGGTTTCAACGCCGAGTGCCGGATGCTGTGCTCTCGGGTGGTCCGAATGAAAGGGATAAGTAAAGAAGCGGACTTCAGCTACTGCTTTGGCTCTGAACTTACGTTGTGTGACAGCAACATTTGTCACATACTTGATTGGCGTCGGGTTTTGTTGTTTTTTTTTTGCACTGAAAATGGTTATTACGTGAAATTCGTCAGCTTGTACATTTATGTATTCATATCTTCAGGGCCAACACAACATAATCTTTATGCTCAGTAGCTCACCTAAATCAAAATATGCACGCGAAATTTAGTGTGTAGCACTGTTCTTTTCACCATCTTGTTAGCAGTGATGCCATTCATGGTTTAGATTGTTCTTTGTGAGACACTAGAACACATACCTTCAGAGTGTTCTACATTCACTGTGAATCGACCACTGCTCACGAAAGAATATGGATTTATCTGACTTCGGTCCGATAAGTCCATATAGACCCTTGATGTTACCGGGAGGGTGGACTACTAGGCTTGCCCAAAACCTAAAACAAAATAAAACAAAAAGATTTGGCCTTGTGTTTATAGACATTTTTCTCATGTGACTATTTTCATGTGTTTGCCTGTGTTTTGTTTGTTAGTTTCCCTTTCCTCGTCTCTCACCTTTTTTTCTTCTTTCCTGCTTTACTTTCCTCTACATGTCTCCCCTTCCCGAATGAGCAGGCAGGCGTTGTACGCCTATAGGTGACAGTTGTCAGCGTGTTCAATCCGTCCCTTTTTTCTCTGTGTCTGGTGTTTGCTGTGTACACAAAGGTACTAAATAAATGAATAGATATGCCAACTGCACCTGCAATGATGCACTGTTGAGTATAGATAATCACCCCGTTCACTTCCTATAATCATCACATTTATACACACATGCAAATTTCGCGTGAGCTGTTTTGAAGTTTAAGGCCTCTTATTGTCATTGAAATGCCTCGTTTGAGCCTCTGACGGGGTTTTTCCGAGCACGCTAACGAAAAATTACACGAAGGTACGGTGCTGCGTTGTGAAGAACCATTTTCACGCGAGGCAAACAATCTAAACCTCGGTACGCTCAATATTGCGCATTGGGGGCTGGGAGGAGGGGGCACACACCGCGTAATTGTTTTAAAAAACGCCAGAGATGAACGAGAAGTTTACACACATTTTATTGTTCATGGGAAGAAGCTGTTTGCTTTTGTTCGCTGCATTCAACGTCCCCTGGGCGTATTAATTTCTAGATGCGGATAATAAGAAGGGAAAGACGTTACTGCGCGTGGTTCATGCATGAGGGGGATTAGACGTGAACTGATCTTCGGGCTTCTGCCGAGGTGCGGGACCCATTCTAGTGGGATGCCCGTCATGAACGGCCAAGTGGCCTCAGTCGCTGCGCAGATATCGTTTCTCAACCGGTGTCGGCGGTAATTCGTTGTCGTCTCTCTGTATTGCGTTGTGCCCGAAAAAAAAGAAACAGAAAAAGAAAAACACGGTGGTACGTTTAGGCGGCTGTATATGGGTGAGCAAATTGGTAAGAGTTGAATTTTGTTGCGTTTGTTTTGGTATATGTTCTGTCAATCTGCCATCTTATACATTTCGGGGGTCGACTATGCACGATTATGAACCACGGTTAAGTATAGACTAATTTAATTGCACTCCGCTAGTGCTGAGAAGCGTAGCAGTTGAGCTGCTAAGCTTAGACAACAGTCGTGTCACAGATGCCGCATACTGGTGTTGTAGGCTACATTACGTTAACACAAGTTGTAGGAGATAAGTAAGGCTTTAGTCTGTGAATAGTTTTGATTTGGCTAACGTTTTCGTGCCCTTGGCTGGCCTCCTTCGCTGATTATTTATCCGCCGCCGAGAGTTGCTCGAAGTACGACACCCTACATTGATAACTTGTCCAAATTACGCTATACTGCGTCAAGTTGGCTTTAAGCTTAACATACTCGTGTGGAACGGGCTTCCCCGTTTTAATTTGGGTTCCTTTTTTTTCCCTAGTGAAGAGCATACTACAGCCATATTGCCCCATTCACCACACGTAGTGCCGCAAATGTCCGCCACTTTTTTCTGAGTGTCATACAGCACGGCACACCGTCAGCCACTAGGTGAGAAGATTGCTGGCCGTTTTATGTTGTTCATGCTTATTTGCGTGTAGCGCATTTTATATACATTTGAAAATGACTCCTAGGAAAAGAAAAGCAAAACGAACACGTCTGAATTGTGTTCATACTGCGCATACGGGTATCACGTACGTGACCGGCGTTCAATGTCAGTCACATTCGCATTGTATTGCTTCATTCGAAGCCAGGCTCACACATTTGTGTCGCCTTCGTGTTTGCCGGATAGTTTTGCTGGAGTATAGTGCTTCCTAATGAAATGCAGGGTCGTGTACCGCATCGTGGTCCTCTTTTATTTGCAGCACTATGCAGGTCCTGTCGGTCCAAACCATTAGCGACACCAGTAACATTTTATTTCTGTGCTATTCAAAATCTATGTCGCGTTGAGTTTTGCAATGGAATGGACTACCCAAGCAAGAGAACGAAAAGAGAGAGGAAAGCGGCGGGGTTGTTAACCAGCTTAGAATAGCCAGTATGCTACCTGCCACAGAGAAAATGATTGTGGTATCTTTAGACTTGGAGAAGTTAAAAAAAACCGCCACAGGGAGCATGAGTACGCACACGTCTGTCAGTGTTGTGCGGCACACGACGTCGCTAAGGAATCTACAGTGACTCGTTGCCCTTGAGAGCTTTAACAATACTTTCGCTCTTCTAATTATCGGTGAATTTCCGGGACGTCATTCGAAAAAAGTTGCTGGCAAGGCCATGGCGAGTGAGTGCGAATATCAGTGATTGTCTTGGCACAGCGTATCGAGCACCGTCGCAGTCGCAAAGCATATAACCTGTTCATGTTAGGACCTATGTATAATAGAGATAAGCAAAATTATAAATCTGTAGACAACTGAAATGGAAACCTTCCTTACTATGGCTCGCTTCGATGCTCTGTCAAAGAGGTTGGGATATCGCTAAGCAACGCATTTTAACGCGAAAGCGTTCTATGCCGGGGTTCACCATTGCTCCTCTGACGTATTTCGGTCACGGATAGGACGTTTGGTTTGGTTTGGTTTGCTTTATTCAAGGCAAATTTGAACAAGATTGCCTTGGGGGACACGACTAACGGCTAAGTAAGTGTCTGACTTGGTCGTGCCACCCTGGCAGCAAAGCAGAAACATACCACAAGTACAGTACTCAGAAAATTACAACATCACGTGTTATCCTACACGGGTACCATAGTCGAACAAGTATTGCCAGAAGTGTGAATAAAAGAATAGAAATATAAACAGTCCTTATTCGAGTGGTGGCAAATACAAACAAATGCATGTTTTCTATCAATTAAATTAACAAGAGACATCTTGACTAGGAAATCGAGTTGCTCTACAAGACAAGTTTAGAGTATAATAAACAACAGGCAAAGGGACAATAATGAACAAAGTGCAACGTGTACAAAAACATCATTAACTACAAATTTCAAAAATCAAGAAAAGCATTGCTTTCATCCATGGAAACTCTTTCGTTATTTTTTTAAATGATGTAGCTGAAATTCCGTCTTCCAGTAAATGTAATATAGTTGGGTGTTTGTTTAGAATGTTTGGAATTTGTGACGCTAATCGTTGGTCACCGTAGTTCGTGCGTAATCTATATTTGTATATTAGGCTCTTTATCAGCTCGTATAGTGTTTGTTTCACATAATATGTGTCCAAGAATAGTGATGTATTTAGTTTATACTGGTGTAATATCTCTAGACATAGCTTATGTCTGTATAACAGTTTTATAGGCAATACTTTGTACATTTTAAAATATGGTCGAGCACTTTCGTAAAGGGGAGTGTTAGATATAGCACGTATAGCACACTTTTGTAATTTCAACAGAGAATTAAGGTTTGTGGTGGTCGTTGTTGGCCACACCAAGGAGCAGTATGTTAGTCGTGAATGTACTAGTGCGTAGTAAATTTGCAGCTTGACATTTGTTGGGACGTAGTATCTCAGTCTATTTAAAATGCTGATTCTCCTGGAAAGATCTTTTTTTGTCGCATCAATGTGAGGAGACCAAGAAAGTTGTTCTAGGAATAGAACTCCTAGAAATTTTATTGTTGTTGTGCGCTGAATCTCGGTGCTCTGGAAGTTAATTGGAGTGCATGGTATATGAGCTACTCCTTTAGGCTTGAAAAACATGTACTTTGTTTTAGCGATATTCAATTGAAGTTTATTTGCGTTTAACCATAAATTTAGTTTTTCCATCCAAACGTTAGCTTCTTTATATAGTTCGCATACGTTTGAACCTGCGAAAAATACATTTGCGTCATCAGCGCACAATATTATTTTCTTGTGTCCCTCGATATTTACGATATCGTTAATGAACAGCAGGAATAGGATAGGTCCAAGAATCAATCCCTGGGGGACATCATACTTAATGTGTTCAACTTGAGAGTGTGTATTATTTACAACAGTATATTATTTTCTAGACGAGATATAATTTTGTAATAATTGAGCTGTGGTACCTCGAATGCCATAATACGGTAGTTTTCGTAAAAGTAGATCTTGTTATATACTGTCGAATGCCTTTCTAAAATCCAGAAATATTCCCTGTGTAAAGATTTTGTTTTCAAAATGGTCTAGAATGTATTTTTGATGCTGAGTAGACCCGACTCAACAGACTTGTTTTTGCAAAATCCATACTGGTCTTTTGCTATAATATTGTTTGCGTTTAGAAAGCCCTTAATCCTCTTATATATAACTCGTTCAGCCATTTTCGCGAACACAAAGAGTACAGATATAGGTCTGTAATTGTTAAGCTCATCAAATGACCCACCTTTATGGATGGCAGTTACGTTGCAAAATATACACTAACAAATTGCAAAGAACAAAACGAGAAGGAAAAGTTCCGCTGTGGGGCGTGGAACCAGCGACCTCGCACTTGTTAACACGCTACGCTAACCACTAAGGCACATAGCGACCCTTTTCTAACGCAGAAATGGCGAGCCATTTATATACACCATGTACCCCTGGGGGTCCTCAGAGTCCAGCAACTATAGCGCGGTTTCGTCATCAATAGCGAGATGGCACGACGGACGCGCGTTGGGCCTGAAGGTCGTCGTGCCGCTTCACTTCGCGTGTCGCTATGTTCGCTCCTCCTCCACATGGCATGGTAAAAGTGCTCTCTTGGGTGGCGGCTCACTCGCGCGCGCGCTTAGCTCGGGATTCGGGCGCTTTGTACCTCTTGTGCTTCCACCACAAGTTTTGCCTTGAAGTTACACTGGTGAAAGAGAGCGGGAACGTCACTTCGCTCGCAGCCGCGGCCGCGTTTGCGAAAGGAGCGCGCTGCTCACACACGAAGAAGTGAGAATTGTGGCAATTGCTCGCGCTCGTTTTGTGTAAATCTGCGCATTCATTTTGTGCGTATTTCTTTCTGTTTGAGCAGCGTGCTTTTAAGTGTCGAGCTGAGACAGTCGTTCGTGCGTGCTTTATGTTTGAGGTGTGCGCTGCAAGTTTCGAGCTGATTGCCGTATATCGCGTTACATTGCACTTTCTTGCTGTAGGATTAGTTCTTTTGCCCTTATGGCGAAACATTGCACAATGAACGCTCAACTGCCCCTGTGAGGACACGTTTCACTTTCGTGTTGTACCGATTCAAAGAAAGAGATCAGCCGCGTTTATTTTTTCTGTTTTTTTACACGTGGAAGTCTGCGTTACTCTGTGCGCTCCTATATAAGTTCAAATAAAACTATTTCTAAATTTGCTGTTGAATTTGCGACGACTTGTAAACAAGAAGACACACACTACACTGTATTCTATTGGTAACACATATACAGGTCATCCTCCTCGATGCGATCTCCTGGCTATCCCGCATAACAGCCCGAGGCTGTCACCCCGACCCTAAGAGGCTACGCCAAGTAAACAACTCCAACAATCAAGCAGTTCACACACACGCGTACCTCGAACGCTCAATGGCGTGCTTGTTTTCTCTCCCTAATCTCAACAACGTAGCTGTACACACTCGACGCTAGAACGCAACGGAGTGCGCGAAAAAGGTTTCCACGCAGTTCGCGAGGGCCTCATCGATTTATCGCGCATTGATTGTCGCTGCTGAGTGTGACGGGTTCGTGCGGCGGGTCACGTGCAACCCGTGTGACGGGGCTCGTATAGATGGTGACACAAACAGAACGAGCGGGGCCGCTATACAAACCGAAGCGCTGCGGTATATAGGTGGAACTCGACGAGTGCGCAGCATGCACGTACAATAACGAGTTACAATGGCACGTACAATGGCACGTACAATGGCACGTACAATGGCACGTACAATGGCACGTACAATGGCACGTACAATGGCGTGTACGTGCCCACTGCCGGTCGGACTGCTTCTTCGTACGCGGAGAAGTGGGGCGCGGTGGTCGTCCGGGCACGAGACGCCATTAAAGCTCTTCCGCGGGGCGATTGATTCGCACCGCGACGCGAGTACGTTGCACACAAAACGTCAGGCTGACCTCTTGAGGGGTTGGGTGGCATTGCCAAGCACGCAGCAATGAAGTCGGGAACTACCGAGCTCTCCCGTCTCTTCTTGATTCCAGGCTACGGTGCGCCGTAAACGTAAGAACTGGTCATGACGTTATGGACCTCCTTTTTTGATCCGTCGTCGCAGTGAATTCGTTTTTGCCAGCCTATAAAATGTCCGCTGCGGTCAATATGTAGTGTTTGGAAATGTTGTCCGCTTGCTTTCTATAAAATGTACGACAGTTTTTATTGATTGCACGTCGATCGCAATGATATTTGCTTTGTTTGGAAATTACCTTTACACATTAGGTGTGTATAGGTGGGCCCTTCTTATACCGTGGCGCTAGCTTTCGAAAAGAAAGGAATGGGGTAGACGTGTAATCATAGTTTTGATAATTTTGTATGTTTGTTGACTGCATAATACCTTCAATGCGCCGTTTAAAGGGTATTACAAGAGAAACTCTCTTATGTCACGAGATTTCTTCGATGATACGTGACATCGTGCGAATTTATATGTGATCATTAGATCAGATAATTTGTGAAGCCTTCCACTACGGCGTCTTTCATAATAATATGGTGGTTTTGGGACGTTAAACCTCACATATCAATCAATAAAATCGGGTACATTCTGTATCAATACTAGCTTGTATGACGTTCCTTGTTCATGCGTAAATGAAACAAGGAAGGCATAGGATTGTAAACTTGGGTGCCTGTAATCTAGGTGGGCTCGGCGGCTGTGCACCAACGCAGACCGCTAATCCTTTCACTCTTGTCATGCAGGTGTTTCAGTGCGCATTCCTGCGCATACTGCTTTCCGTTTTCCTGCCAGCTTCTTTGACCACACCGTTGCAGTATCAACATCGTTCCAGCGAAAGTGGCACGCTTTCCTGTCACGCCCTCTTGGTCTTCGACACAAGCTTATCAACCGCAACGTACTTGGAACCACTGGATTTCACCACACGCAACAGATCTGGATCCCTTCCGGCGCCACCGGTCAGCTACATGGTCCTCGACAAAACCTGGTCGACGCTATCAGCATCGGCATCGATGCCTGTGTCGACTACAAAAGAGCGGCCTTTGCCGGCGGCGCTGTGTGGGCTCGGCGGCTGTGCACCAACGCAGACCGCTAATCCTTTCACTCTTGTCATGCAGGTGTTTCAGTGCGCATTCCTGCGCATACTGCTTTCCGTTTTCCTGCCAGCTTCTTTGACCACACCGTTGCAGTATCAACATCGTTCCAGCGAAAGTGGCACGCTTTCCTGTCACGCCCTCTTGGTCTTCGACACAAGCTTATCAACCGCAACGTACTTGGAACCACTGGATTTCACCACACGCAACAGATCTGGATCCCTTCCGGCGCCACCGGTCAGCTACATGGTCCTCGACAAAACCTGGTCGACGCTATCAGCATCGGCATCGATGCCTGTGTCGACTACAAAAGAGCGGCCTTTGCCGGCGGCGCTGTGTGGGCTCGGCGGCTGTGCACCAACGCAGACCGCTAATCCTTTCACTCTTGTCATGCAGGTGTTTCAGTGCGCATTCCTGCGCATACTGCTTTCCGTTTTCCTGCCAGCTTCTTTGACCACACCGTTGCAGTATCAACATCGTTCCAGCGAAAGTGGCACGCTTTCCTGTCACGCCCTCTTGGTCTTCGACACAAGCTTATCAACCGCAACGTACTTGGAACCACTGGATTTCACCACACGCAACAGATCTGGATCCCTTCCGGCGCCACCGGTCAGCTACATGGTCCTCGACAAAACCTGGTCGACGCTATCAGCATCGGCATCGATGCCTGTGTCGACTACAAAAGAGCGGCCTTTGCCGGCGGCGCTGTGTGGGCTCGGCGGCTGTGCACCAACGCAGACCGCTAATCCTTTCACTCTTGTCATGCAGGTTAGTAAAACTTACAGTCTTCTCGCTAAGAAGTCTAGTAATTACCTGCTGTTTCAGCTGCCGAGCCCACACTGCTGCGTTCTTGTTGCACTTGAGTGTTCTCGTGTGATTCGTGCCTTGTTGATGATGTCGGGCGATATTGAAAGCAATCCGGGTCCTGCTTCTAATGCTGTACTAACTGAACTGCAGAAATTGTCTGCCGGTCAGACGGAATTAATCAGTCAGGTACAGGACCTTAAGTCCCATTTGCTATCAACAGATAAATCTATAGCAGATCTCAGTAGACGCATGACTGATCTGGAAGGGCACTGTCAAAATATTATTTCCTTACGTACTGATGTGGAAGCGCTCAGAAGAGACACCGCTCGCGCGAGTGACCTTCTGCGCAAGCTTGAAGCGCGCGTGGATGAAGCCGAGAATCATTCTCGGCGCAATAACCTCATATTTTATGGCCTTCCTGAATCAACTGGATCGGAAGCACTTGTCCAAGTTGAACAACTTGTCATCAAGCACTGCCGTGATCGTCTAGGTATTTCCATCGATCCGAAGGAAATTGAGCGCGCGCATCGTCTGGGTCGCCGCAAGGGTACTAACCACCATCGCCCCATAATAGTTAAATTCGCATTCCATAAAACAAAAGGAGAGATTCTTTCTAATGGACGGAAATTTAAAGGAACCACTTTTAGTGTTGGTGAAGATTTTTCACGTCGTGTGCAAAACGTCCGTCGGCAATTGATTGCCTTTGCTAAAACCAAGTCGCTGCCTTTTTCCATCACGTACAAGACACTGCTAATGGGTCACAAGCGCTACGTCTACGATGAGCAATCGCAAACTGTAAGGGAAGCGTCGTAGCAATTTCCTCGGCGCAAATCTGCCGGGCACACCCCCACACCTCAATCTGGCCTGTCACTTTCGGTAGTCTTTGCTAACGCGCGCAGTTTTTTTCCGAAACGCATAACTTTTTCTGAGCTTGTTTTGTCATCAAGCAGTAACGTATTGGTGATAACCGAGACTTGGCTGACAAATGATATAACCGATGCAGAAGTGCTAGATCACCTACCTGGATTTCAACTTTATCGTAAGGACCGTACAGGCGCACGTGGAGGCGGGGTTCTGATGGCTGTGCACCAACAGTTATCGTGCTCGGTGGCCAGGACCAACTCTTCTGAACTTGAAATTCTTTGGGTCGTTTGCCGTGCTCGCCCTCATACTGTCCTTGTAGGCGTTTGTTATAGGCCCCCGAACAGTGACCCAGATTTCGCATATAAGCTCAACAACAACCTGAGTGACCTTGGGAAACAGTATCCGCAAGCAGAGATACTGCTTTTCGGCGATTTTAATTTTCCTCAAATAGATTGGAGTAGTAGCGTCCCGTCAGCTGTGGGCAGTGAGCCCGCAAGGGACTTCATAGATTTCTGCCTGAATTGCAATCTAACCCAACTTGTATCCCAACCAACGCGCGTTACAGAGAGCAATTCCAGCATCTTAGATCTAATACTAACTAGTCATCAAGAGAGCTTATCATCAATTACATATCTGCGTGCCGTCAGTGACCACAAGGTAATCCATGCGGCTTTTGCGTTTCGACCTGTAAAACGCGATCTTGTCACCAAAACAATCCGTCTTTACGACAAGGGCAATTATAGTGCCATCAATAATGAATTGATATCTTTTCTTCCTGAGTTCGAGAGAATAAGCCATACACGCTCTGTGGATGAGAATTGGATTATATTTAGAGATAAGTTAGCCACTCTTGTCGAGAAATTTATCCCAAAAATAACGTTTACCGCAAACCGTAACAAGCCATGGTTTTCACGTACACTTCACAAACTAAGAAACAAGAAAAAACGCCTCTTCCGATCAGCCAAACAGTCTAAACTTCTGTCCTTATGGGAAAAATATTACGCCGCGGAAGATGATTATCTTAGAACCATTCGTAACGCCAAACACGTGTTCTTTCATGAAGAGCTGCCCAAAATGCTTGCAACCAGCCCTCGCAAATTCTGGGAGGTGATAAACCCTCAGGAGATGCGCACCACTAGTCTTTCAAATGCGCATGGCGATATAGTCGACAACAATGAATGCGCGAACCTTTTTAACGAGGCCTTTTTCTCTGTTTTTACGAATGAGAGTTCAGTTCCCGATTTTTCTTCACCTGCGCGCAGCACCGAGTCTATGCCCCCGATTGCATTTTCTACGGACGGCATCATTTCGATTATAGAAAAGATTAAGCTTTCTTCTTCTGCAGGTGTGGATGACATTAATTCAAAACTTCTCATAAATGTTAAACATGTGTGTGCCGCATACCTTACATTGTTATTTTCGCAGTCATTATCATCAAGCATTCTGCCAGCAGACTGGAAAGTAGGCAAGGTCGTTCCAGTCTACAAATCAGGTAACAGAGATTCTCCACTAAATTACCGTCCCATATCTTTAACAAGTATCCCCTGCAAAATCATGGAACATGTCATCTACTCCCATATCATCAACTTCTTGGACTCAATGCACTTTTTTCATCCTTCTCAACACGGGTTCCGAAGGGGTTATTCTTGTGAAACGCAGCTGGCCATTTTCATTCATGACTTACATTCTAACCTTGACTGCAACATTCAGACCGATGCTCTTTTCCTGGATTTCGCTAAAGCATTTGACACTGTCCCTCACAAACGCCTAATTCTTAAATTATCTCTGTTAAATCTAGATCCTAATGTACTTGCATGGATAACATCTTTCCTGACTAATCGTTCCCAGTTTGTGTTTGTTAATAATCACTCATCTAACCGACTACCTGTAACCTCAGGTGTCCCGCAAGGGTCTGTCTTAGGGCCTCTACTCTTTTTAATTTACATTAACGATCTACCATTGCATGTATCATGTAACTTTCGTATGTTTGCCGATGACTGCGTAATCTACCGATCAGTAACCAACATTCATGACCAAACACTAATTCAGCATGATCTTAACAACATACAAACATGGTGTGATCGTTGGTTAATGAACTTAAATCCTAATAAATGTAAGCTTGTTTCTTTTTCTCGCCACCGTAACCCTTTTGAGTTTACCTATTCCATCACTAATGTTCCCATACAATCAGTTCAATCATTCAAATACCTCGGCATCACCTTGGCTCATGACCTGTCTTGGCGTCATCACACTACTAACATCATCTCGTCTGCTAATAAATCACTCGGGTTTCTCAGACGACACTTACGCCATACTCCGCCTCACGTCAAGACGCTTGCATACAAATCATTTATCAGGTCCAAACTCGAGTATGCATCTTCCATCTGGAGCCCTCATCAATCATACATCATAAGAGAACTCGAATCACTTCAAAATCGGGCTACCAGGTTCATTCATTCTGCATATTCGTACGATATCAGCATCTCATCTCTAAAGGCGGAATCAGGTCTAGAAACCCTTGCTTCACGCCGACAGTGTGCCACCCTCTCTCTTTTTCATGTTTTATTTCAGTTCACTGAATCATCCACCGTACATCACGCCCCCTCCGCACATATCCCATCGCACTGGTCATCCGTTACAAGTCGCAATACCACGTACCCGGACCACTGTATTCCAAGCCTCCTTTTTCGTAAGAGCAGCAAAAGACTGGAACGGCCTTCCTCACGCCATCTGTACCATCACTAACCCATCTATGTTTGCAGAAGCCATTAAAAACACCGTTGTATAGTTCTCTTTTTTTTGTTATGCACCACCCCTTATGTAATACCCCTACAGGGGGTCTTTAAGGAAATAAAAGTGAAGTGAAGTGAAGTGAAATAAACGGTTCATAAGTATAGCTAGCTTGATCTCTCCCACTCAAACCGACCCGGTCAATATAAAAGCCATTTATGGCGCCAGGGCAAGATCGTCAATTCGACCCCATATTGGCTGAAACGGCCTTCCAGTCTGCTCTACGATTATGCCGGAAGTGAACAGTGAGGCGTGATTCAGAAAGTGTAGCGACACGAATGAAAAAAAAAAACATCGTGATGCCTATACATGGCTCGATCGAAAATTCAGACCGATGTTTATGAACGCAGTGCTTAAATCATTATGAATGTTTCAGTTTTTTTCTTTTTATAGCCCTGGGGTGTCTTTGCTTATCGTATTTTTATTAACGAGCTTCGGTCCAACAGTCCGTCCATGTGTATTCGCTTTTCGTCCGTGTTCGGGATAGACGTATGTGTAATGAGAAAAACGCGCTATCATCCTTTCCCCCCCCCCCCCCACCGTGTGACGAAACCAGCTAAAAATATATATAACCCTGAATAATGAAAACGATACTATTTACAGAAGAAATAAAAAAAAGGCACAGCAGACACTCGATAGGGGGGTCGGAGTGCTTTCTACGTAATGAATCGCGCGTACTTCTGCAGCCAACGAAAATGAAGAGAACAGCGCAGCCAGTGGTGGGGTGGACGGGAAAAAAAAAAGCAGGGGTGATTCGTTGGATATCGGCTTTTCATACCGCCAACGAATTCGTTCGAAGCGCTTTATTTTCACTCCTGTACTTAACCTACATACGCGAAGGTCGCCAGAGGAAGTGACCTCATTGGGGCACTCCATGTGACGAAAGTCGGCGACTATTCAAGGTGAGACGTGCCATGGTGGTCTTGGGTAAGTTTAGCGTTAACGAGAGAATATAAATAAGTGGTGTCGCTCGATTGCAGTGACCCGCTTATTGGTGTATTTTGGTGCATTAGTGACTGAGAGTCACGACACGATGATTATTAACACGGAGAAATATGCGAGCCCTTTCTAGTGCAGCTTTTGTTTTTACTTTTGTTTTGTATATATAGGCTTCCGGAGGGGCTGAGCCTTTTTTGTTAGTACGACAAGAGTTGTCGACATATCTATAAGCCTCCCCAAATGCGCTCCATGCTGATCATAATATTGGAAGAGTGTCGACAAAGTTTCTGCTGCATTACACAGGAGATGAGTGTTTGTTAACGCTCTATATTTTGTTTTAGTTCTCTGTTTTTGCTCGACATAAAACTTCACGAAACAAGTAGCGGCGATATATCATTGCGATCATGACTTCTGAGTTGGAAAAGTGAGCCTAATTGACGGCTAATGAGCAGCCTTAGCTAAAAATTTAATGAGAGCCACATTCTCTGTTCTCATCAACCTCGGGACTTCATGAAAGAAATTATTAGCCGCGAGTCTTACTTCGCTAATTGGATGGTTCGAGCGACATACGCGAAGAGGTATAATTTCATACTACTTGTAGTTTAATAAACAAATAACTCATTTATTAAAATGTAGCCGCAATAAAAAGAATCAAGTCTTAAAAAATAAAGCAGCTCCGCTCCGCCTACACTGATGAAACAGGGTATAAGCAGATATACCACTGCCGCCTGGCGGTCACCGCGCGCGCCCGATCCAGGTGGCCGTGCTGTAGCCTCTCCTTCTTCCCGCTGTCGCATTTCTCCAATAAAGACGACAGTATTTCTTGGGGACCTTCGACGCGAAAATTTTGGTCTGCCAGTCCGTCTGTACATTTGTCTGCTTGTCCGCCCTTAACGATACCCTAAACGGCACCAAACGACACCCCGAACGACCAACCCCCATCCACAGCGCCCACCAATATTGCTCAAGATTTAGCGTTCGCACTTTTGCAATAGTCAATTAAAGATCAATATATTGCGCATATCTGAGGCACCATAACAACACGACAATATTCTGTATGTGTGTCTTTTTTACTAGAAAAGGCATACATAAGTAATTCTAAGGACCGTAGCGCTTATCACGCTGCACTGACGATGCAACGCTTGCACGAAAAAGGCAAGTGTTTCCAACGCTTTGCTAAGACGACACGGTGGTGACACCTACCCGTAGCATTGCGTCCTACACCTTATCGCCTTCGAGACGGGCGCGCACGCCGCGGGCTTCATTTTCTAAGATAACTGCGATATAGCGCTCATGTCTCACGTGTGACGTGACTTAATGCGCTCGTTCACCTCCGCTGCACGCTCGAGGCACTCCAACGCAGTTCCTCCAGAATGCCAATCACTGATTTTTTCGCGCAGAACATCAAATAATCGTTTTGTTCACTCTCTCCAGATGCAAGACTATCGTCTTTCGACGACATTTGCAGTGTAACATGCAGATACGGTGCCAATTTTTTTTGTGAGACTCGTGAAAAAAAAAAGAGCAAACAGGACGAGTGCAGCGCATAATTATAAAAAGAAAAAAAATATGAACTACATAAATATTACATAAAGATACGAACGACAGTGAAGTTGCCTTTGCGAAACAGTTTCCACAATTCATGTAGGGATGCCAGGAGTAATTTTCTCTAGGCGAGCGTATGAAGCTCTTGTGGCCGAAGTACGCTCCTAAGCAAAAGGAAGACAAATAAAAAAACATATCCGAAAATTATTGTACGCATAAAGAAGGAGGGAAAGTCGCGACCAAGTGTCCTGCTTCTTCAAAATGTCGCGTTTAATGAAACGAGCGTTAAAAAGAAAGAAAAATAAACGGGAGAGAGATGTGGTTTCCGATGAATTCGACCGCGAGTTGCGGTGAAAAGGAAATGCCGAGATGGAAGGCAAGCAAGAAACAAACAAACAAAAAAAAATCGCGAGTGTGAGCTTTGTAGGTGTATGGGACGTTTGGGAGCGCAGATGTGTCGTTTAGGAGCACTTCGTATGGCCGGCTGGGAGAGAATCCCGTCGATTGCTTGCAGAAAGAAGACGTAAAAAGAAATCAGGGAAAAACGGCAGCAAGAAATGAACAACTATATAAGAAATATCTGCGTATATGAGAGGACGGAGTTGAGGCGACGAGAAACCAGCGTCTGACGCGCACAATACAAAGAGAGCGTGCGCAAAGAGAAGGCGACGGGGGCACACCGCCGGGACTACGGATGCGAAATGCGTAGTATGGGCCGGTGGTGGCCCATTGGATCCGGCTGCCGGTGTGGTGCTGTTTACGGCCGCGCGGTGGCAGCTGAGTCGCCGCAACACGACCATAAATGGACGCGAGCATTTGGAGCTCGCTTCCCCAAACAGCACTCTTCCCACCTCGCTCCACAAACAAGCAAGTGTGCCCGGAGGCAGTGAGTGGATAGAGATATGTGTCCGTTATTTCCGCGATGGAAAGAAGCGGAGAGAACTGAACGAGAAGAGTGAGAATGCGTGTGCACTGATCGCGTGAGGCGCCGGTTCGAGGGATTGAAACTGTGGGCCGTAAGCTCCGCCACATTTCGATTTCCGTAGCCGATGCCTGAAGGGAACGAACAATGAGATATGCCCGGTGCGGAGCTGGCGAAAAGGACCACGTTTACGCTGATAAGGAGTTCACTGCCGTGGCTGATGAACTGTAGAGTATAGCGCGAAGACCGTTGTTTCGAATCTGGGGCAGCAGGAAGCGGCAGCTAATTTAATGGATAATGCCGGGAGCCGTACTTGGGGAAGATGACATCTTGCTCTAAATATTGAAAGCGTAAGCAGCTGTTGTGAAGAAGTTCTGTGAGATAAAAGAAAGCGAAGCCACTCGCAGCAGATCCTGCGATGGTATTTGAACCTGAAGACAGCTTCAATGATTTAAGCGAGTATATTTTGAGCGTTAGAATGAAGGCGTTGTAGCTGTTGCAAACCTTGCCACGTTTGGCCATGCAGTCAGTCGAATTATTTTTTAAAAATCTCCACTACGAATGTCAAAAGGCCAGTCAGATGTTTGAACCTGGAGACTTTCCAGATGTACCATTTTAATTATTTTTTTGATTATTTTGTTTGGAGTTCAACTATCGTCATCTCGAAATCCGCTAAAGATAAGGTAACCAGTAATTTATTTGGTCCTGTCTGGACAGCTTTCCTGCTAAAAATTGGTGCTGTCAGCACAAACAAACCTGACGAGCATCGTGATATTAAGCACGCCCACATTTTTCAAATGCCTGACGTGCCTTGTGGCTCGGCCATAATGAAACAGCGGCAATGGCTAAAGGTGGTAGTGACGACACCCCAAGATGACCTAGCCTGGCAGACACTGTCTGCAATTGCTCCGCCAGAGTGACTCTTTTCATGTAAGATGTATATTCATACATCACTTAAACGTGTCACCGGCAGAAAACGTAAAAGAAAGGAAAGCATTGCAGCCACTTTCATGCGAATTATTTGCGCACCTTCCGAAAACACAGTATATTCATGGAATCTTTGGGCAATCACCTTTTCTTCCTTCTTTTTGTTCATTTGTTTTTCCCTTTTGCCAGTCACTAGCATCTCTGAAAGAAGCTAGTAAGAAAAGAATCATGTTAGGTAATATTCTAGTGGGTACCTTCGCATGCTGATGTCAGCGCCAACAAAAGAGCGGATGACCAAGCCAATGAAGCACTTTGAAGACAACAGCAATTAGTAAAAGAGATAATTCCATGCAATTTTCGGTCTTTATGGAATTCGTCCCATCAGCCTTACGTCACAAGAGGACTCGGTCGCCCTGAGTCAATTATACTAAGACAAGAACGCCTTCGGCCTACACTCCTGCAGGATAATGCTTAAAGTAATTGGCATAGAGAACATTGACGTTGGGGACACAGACCACTAAATATCATCCTGAAGGCGTTCTTACTCCGGCGATGACCAACCAACCGAGCTCTCTTTTCTTGTTGTTGTTGCTTTGGTTTTAAGCGCACTTTCAATTGTGCCTAAAGCAGGCTTGAAGTCCTGCTGATATTCTGTGGCACCTTTCACTAGGCTGACGAAGATTCAAGCTCAACGCACAGCTTGAAGCCAGCTATATGCATTGAATCCATTTTGTTTTTGTTGTGATCTTGTTTATTCTGTTTGACTTTGTTTATTATTAATTTTTCTAAATTTTGCGCAAACTATCGTGGTTTTCGCATAAAATGCAATTATTATTTCGATAATAATAATATGCTTCTAAACTATGTATTTATTCTACATTTCGGCGAAGTTCACATGTGGAGGTTGTACACGTAGCAACGTTGTATTCTTCCAATTATTACAATGACGGTGTATTTTATAGCGGGCATAATTGATCTTCATTTAATGTAAAAAAGGTAGCTCTTTGTAGGAATGCTTGTATGTGTATAAGTACGATAGGATGGTATCATGCGTGATGGCCGTTAGTCCTTCAATACATACAGTCTATATCTTATTCGAACAACGTACATCAAATAATCCCGGTTCAATAATACGAAATGAACAAGCAAGACAGAACAGCACATGAACATCTGCTCTGACAAACACTCAAACAAAGAATACAGGATAGGTTAAAACATGGTAGATCATAGTTTAGTTGAATAGTCTTTTTTTTTCAATCCCACACATGGAGATAAGCGTGCTATACCAGATCGATCACCATAGCATACGCTTGACTTCTCGGGTGAAAAGCAAAGTGGAGACGGGTGTGGACATGATATACGATTTCCGTGCCGATTTCCGGGTTTCACAAAGGAGCGGCAGCAGTGTGCTGTATGAAATATGGCTTTTGCAAGCGAGTTCCAAACTTTGCAAAGGAGGTTTAGTATTATAACTTAACGTCGGGCGTATGTCACCACTCGTGTTCACCCTTCGTGCAAGCCGTAACTTCATTCATTGATTTAGGTTCAATTCAAGTTACAGTTCACGCTTTTTTTTTCTAGTTAGATATCGAACAGTCAGTTATAAACAGTCACTATCGTCGTTTACATGTTTTGTGGCGTGTCAGCGTACAAAAACGCTAGCCTTTTAAGCAATAGTCAGAGCCTTGTCCTTATTTTCTCAGAGTAAACATTGGTGCGAGTAGATTACAGTGAGTTAACTTAGCAGCCAATCAACTAAACAACTTTGGGCCTTCATATTTCGCCCCACGATAGTGTGCTTCTGAGTCTACAGTGATATGTGGCTCGTTTCTGGTAAGGCTGCCATTCTATTTTAAGCGTTATCAGACACACGTAACGCCAATGGTGCCTGAAATTAGACCCTCAGTAAATTCACAAATAATGTATAGTACGCTGACAAGGTGGTCAGGCTGTCTTTCGCCTTTTGTTTACACTAAGAGTCGACACAATTAGCCTTAACCTCCGCGTACCTGTTAATGCTTTGTTTGTACAAGCGGCGAGTGACATGTGCCGCCGAATTTCCGTATTTAATGTTTCTTGGAGCAGTCGACGGGCACGCCTTACATATGTGACCCATAGAGTTCCGCGTAAAAAAAAGTCTATAGGAAATTGGTACAAACATGTGTGATGGTTATCGGAGCGAAATGTGTGCGTCTCTGTGCTTACGTTATGGAGTCAACGGGTGATGTTAGATGTCTTATACTCTTAACTGGGTCATATTTTTTTGATTGGAGATGTTGTTAAGAAAGCTGAACGCGTTTTAGAGTGGAGGCTCTACGTGCCAATTTCTCACGAGGTCATACATCACGTCGCAGTGACCTTGAGCTGCCGGCACGCAAGTGTGGCATCGTGAAGTCACGTCACGTGATCCGATGTGGAGAGGCGTCGCCGCTGTGCGCTCTTGAACCCTCGCCTAGCTTTGCGCTGCGATGGTACCAGGCGAGATTTTAATGAAACACTGTGTGCACATCCGTCGCAAAACCGAGCAGACCATACCTCTCGTTCTTGAGAAATATGTGTGCAAAGGTTAAATCTGATCCAATTTTCCAACAGCATTTGTAGGGTAGGCACCCGAGCATGCACTTCGTTAACCACCCTCCGTTTCCCATTCTTTTCTTTTTCTCTCTCAACAGTACTGAATCTGCTTTGTAACTTCGTCGTTTAAGGAGGAAGCGAACGAACTAACCAACTAAAAAGGCGAGGTAGCTTAAAAGATCCCCTTCCTCTCTTAAAGTTAAATGACCTTTTCTGTGAGCACTAAAGCGACTCGCTGTATATGATCGGATCACTTTCGCCAAATGCTGCAGAGTGCACGCTTTGAAGGAGGCGCGCGGGGCTCTGAAAAGTTTTGAAGGAGAAGCAGAGGCCCTGAACGGCGCTCCGTTGAAAGCGTCCGTTTTCGTCAGCCGTGGTCACTCAAATTGCTGCGGTGTGGAAACGTGCGCCTCCCTGCAGAATGCGGCGCATCTTAATTAAAGAAACGTGCCGCGACATCGTCTGGCGCGTTCTGGAGTGAAGCGTTGCTTTCTCTACGCCGCTTTTACGCGCAAGTGAAACTGTATAAAAGAAAGTTAGAGGGCGCCGGTGTCGCCTAACGCACTATAGGTAGGCCGTCGTGGCTTTGCGAGGCAGGTCACTGGGACCCGTCTGAGCGTTTGCGCGTCAACTGTGTACTCCGGAGCTAAGTCGCAACTTTGTGCTAATGGGCACTACGTGGCATAGCCTGAATTGCGTGCGCTCATCAAGCTGTAAGTTCGCTGCGCGGCATGCATACCACGGAGATTTTCCAGTGTTTTCTTCGCTGCATTGGATGCAGAGTCAGGCATCTGCAAACAGTGTTGTTTGAGTGATCGCTAGTAAGCACAATTGTACTTTCGGGCAGCTTATATATATATATATATATATATATATATATATATATATATATATATATATATATATATATATATATATATATATATATATATATATATATATATATTACGCGTTCGATTAGCATCGAACGCGTAATTCGAAGGTCGTAGGTTCGATTCCTGCTCACAGTTGGTAATTTTTTCATCCACTTTTCTTTCTTCTTATTTACATTCCATTGGTTTTATTAACTTCCCCTGTACATTCCTTGGCATTGCTGTCTGTTATATCTCATATATATATATATATATATATATATATATATATATATATATATATATATATATATATATATATATATATATATATATATATATATATATATATATATATATATATATATATATATATATATATATATATAATTGAAAGAAGAGTATACCTAAGGGCTCGTTTTTTCGTGTTTTTACGCAATATTAATGAGGTCTAACAGACAATAATGCCAAGAAATGTATAGGGAAAGTTATTAAAACCAATGTATTGTAAGTAAGAACAAAGAAAAGTAGGGGAAAAATAACTTGCCCTGAGCAGGAATCGAACCTACGACTTTCGAATAACGCGTTCGATGCTCTATAGCCACTGAGCTATTACGGCTCAGTGGCTAAAGCCGTAATGTATATATATATATATATATATATATATATATATATATATATATATATATATATATATATATATATATATATATATATATATATATATATATATATATTTGTGTTTGACACCACATTAGTATTGCATTCAAACAGATGCGAAAGTATAGTGACAGTTATTAGACCGATTTGTTATGCAAATGTGGAGAAAGAAAAGTGGGTGAAAAGACAACTTGCCGTGGGCAGGAAGCGAACCGGCGACCTTCGAATAACGCGTTCGATGCTCTAACAACTGAGTTACCGCGGCGGCTATCGTAGAAACAAACCAGGCGTCAAAACGTGAGAAATGCGCAACGAGTGGGTTGCTTCAAGCTGCCCACTCATAACGAAGTGTGCAGGTGTGCCTTACGGTAGTGGGTATTTCGACAATTCGCAAAAGGATTTAGAGTTATGGCGTAGTCGGAATTTCGCAACTGCACTACCAGTAAGTATTCCAGGATATTTTGAAACGACCAGTGTTACGCGCACGAGGCCCGATTGCGCGATGGCGTTCTATTTTTGGAGCTAAAGTTTAAGCGTCATACAAGTTATTTTTTTTAATTTGTACTTGACTTATTTCTACAGTGTTTGGGTGTTTTTAAATGGTACGTCGTAGGTACCACGTATTTTTCAAGAATCTCGGGCCCCACTTATTAAACATCTCTTTGGTTAGTCTACTGTCACATTGATCAGCCGCCTTCGCTAACCATATATGTCCCACGTAGGGAAGGGCTCAAATATTATCTTACAAAATGTTTCAACGTAAGACGTTTTTGTGAATGCGGAGTTTGATGTTACTGTAAGAACACTACTTTACGTGTATAATTTTAAACACTGAGCGTTGTATGTTAGACTCACTCGAAAGCCTACGAGTGGCCGGCCCATTATTTGTACTTCCGCTTATATAGTGTCAATAAATAAAGCGATGGTGCGAACGCGGCAAACGCCTCACGGTTGGTAAAATATGTAAAACACGCACCCAAAGGTCAAAAATAGATAACAACGTGACCCGGTACTTTTTACACCGCTATATCTGTTTCTCCTGGCACTGCAGCTGAAGCAGTGTAGATTAGCCTATGGTTAGACACGGTCAAAAATCAGTAATTTGAAACCGGAAAGCATAATTTTAGATTGGTGAGAGCCTCTCTATAGTACTAAAATACTGACTGTTGGGCGCACGCTTAGTAAAAACAAAACAATAGCAAGAAAAAACACCTCTAAATTGAATTAGTGCAGCTGTTTAGAGGGGCCTGCATGGGGCGCAATGTTGTTCCATCACTCTTATCTGTTTGCTCTAGCAGCATAATCTACTGGACCGGAAGCTAAAGCAACTGAGACAACCACGGGTTTCCCGCGTTGAGGCTATAACGCGATTAAGTCGTTCATGAAGCGTAAGCACCGATAAGGTGCTGCTTGTTTGGATTAGTACATATAGCGGTAGGCTGCGTTTAGCGTCCAGTGTGTACAGTACCCTTCTAAACACATTGTTCTAGCTCAAAAGCTATGGCCGCCGACAAATGACCACTGACCATGACGTAGATAAAGCTAAGTAATTTGTCAGTCGTCGTTGTGCGATCGTTTGTTTGTCGACTAGCTTTTGTGGGATGAAAAGGTCGTCAGATTCATATGTACTTGGGCCCTGGGTCCGAATCGGCTGAAACTAATAATCGGCATTTTTAACAACAACGAAACATCAAAGTGTGTCACGCATTTTTGCGGATATAAGAATCCTACAAACTAACGTATGCATGAACTTACAAACATGTGAGCAAATGAAATTGTGCAAACGAACTCGTAGGAATTAACAGTTGTTGCCATTATACGAAAAGGCAAGTGCTCTATTTTCGGTGACAATCTAAGAATAAGTACGAGCTCCTACCAAAGCCATCGCTGTTGCATTAAGAAAGAATTTGCATAGAGGTGCCATCTAATCATATTTGCTCATTTCCGTGACGTCTAGTGCTTACCGCGTGTTGTAGACAGCCTTAAGATGAAAAATTCAACGCCTTTACGCCAGAATCTGTGATGGAATCATCACAGATTCTGGTATCGCTCCTTAGCCAAAATCATATTTTAGGAAGCTACGTCGTACCTTTATTTTTAACACACGTGGTGTTTCATTAGTACAAAAAAGTGCTGAAGGCTCGAAAATAAACCAGCCCGCAGGATTCTCTGACGTAGGGTGATTCACAATGGCGCAGAGGTTTTGTGGGCAAAGCTTGCATTCATGCTTACGTTTTAGCAGACTATACGATTTGTTATATCGGGGGACGGTTGCCAAATTAACCGGCATGACTGTACCTTGATTAGCTGTATGACCCCGTGTATTACTGAAATAGTGCGAACCAAAAGAACCCATCCATTACAAGAAATAGGTGGTTGGCGTTGACCATCATCGCTTATCATAAAAAACAACGTTTCCATGACATATGCGTACTCATATGCATCATGTCCTGATAAGTCGCAAGCATTAGGAATGCTACAGAGTTTAAATAACTTTTCACACCGCTTCAGGCTTTTGCGTTAGTTGTTCTGTTGTAAACCGTGAAAGTGTAAGACCTCTAAAGTTGAGAATAAAAAAAACAGAAAAAAAGGAAAAAATCCCGCATATTCACGAAGTGGATGATAAATAATGCTCCAGAGGTTCCATTCGGTAAACCATACATCCTCTGTACGTATGCTCAATTATCATATAAAGACGTGACACGAGAGTTCTTGTGGTGTGACTGTGTATACACGTTATATACACAATGTTTAATATTTACATATTATGTACTATATACAGACATTTACATATTGATGCAGTATACACATTTTGTTCAAGAGCTTATTTACGGATTACATAAACTCGGAGGAACGTTTTTGTTTTAGGATAACGGCTTTGTGACCCGTAAAGTACGAAGCCAGAGGACTTTGAAATATAAGATGTAGTGGAACGTTCGAGAAAGTTTCTAACGACGAGCCCGCACTGCAGCTGCGGTGTTCATAATTGGTAGCGATATCGGCGCGCACTGATTGATGTCCGCCTAGAGAGAAAGGAAGCACTCCGAGAGCGAGCGCTATATATAGGCGCGGCCAGCTAGTGGTCTTCTACCAAACTAGAGCACGCGCCGAAGTAGAGCGAGCGTCGCCTGAGCGGCGGAAGAAGAGCGAGCGTCGCCTGAGCGGCGGAAGTAGAGCGAGCGTCGCCTGAGCGCTCACCGCCGCTCAGCCGACGCTCGTCTAGTGAGCGCTCTTGAAACGAGGAGCACAGCTGCGCCTCTAGCGGGAGCAAGGAGCACTATCGTACACACCGGCTCAACGACGAGAGGCAACCCTCCAGCAAAAGGCGCAAGCTCATAAAAGAAAACACGCGTGAAAAATGGAGTGCGGGGATATGGACGCTAGTTCTGGCAGCATCGGTCGTTGCCGAAAGCGCCGTCCAATGAAAAATGTGTTGTACGGGATGCGACTGCACAAAGTAAGGCCCTGCTGGTGAACGTGACCACCAAGCCGAACAGCGATATCGGTTTAGATAGAAGCGGAGAGAGAGAGGTTGGGGGGTAAGCTTGTGCAAGGGAGACCCACTGTTTCGAGGCAAGGCAGCGAGCTGGAAGTCATACTGCGGTTCGGTGCGCGCGATGGGCCTGTGAAAAGCATGGCCGATAACGTCCATATTTGCTATCATGAGTGCGCTGGGTACATATGGTACACGTTGACGGCAATGTGCAGACAATGATGCTCGCTAACTAACTACATCGTTTTATTATTTTTTTCCTTCCTTCTTTATTCAATACTGCAGACCTTATACAGGTCCAAGCATGATGGGGTAAGAAAAAAACAACAACAAAATGAAGCAAACACAAATATAGTCAATACAATATATTTACTTTAATATGCTTCAGCATAAAAGTTGCGCTTGGCATAACTGATTGAATCGAATTGTTCTGATGAACAGATTAAAGTTTCCTAATGGACGCATCACAAAATATGAATGGTGAGACACGAAGACACCGACACAAGAAAAAAACAGGCAACAGAAGTGCCAGATCTTCCTTCATGATTATATTCTGTTTGGAAGCTTTGCTTTATTTTGCGCTAACTTTCAATTATGATATACTAAGCGTGTATCTGTGTTATTCTCCCGCTTACATGCTACATGATGTGTATTTTGGAATTTCTGCTGCCTGGTTGCAGGCAGCAGAGCGGATGCTGCCCTGTCATAACGAAGCTTAGCTGCCACACTTCTAAGTTACATTTCGAACCGCACCTCAATTTTGTGAAGCTCTAAGCGCCAAGTGACTCAACGTTGGTATAAAAACCCAAACTCTTTAATTTTTGGGCAGAAAAGCACCAAGTATATATAAAAACCTAATGACTGTACTTTTTTGATCACTGCCATGTTTCAGAAAAGTTCTAAGCTAAAAAGTGCAAAGAAGACAATGGACGAAAAGAGAGAGAGACACGCCGGCCGCCACTTTCACTGTTTATTCCACAAAAAAAAACAGATGTGTTATTTATGCAGAGAGCGTAGTCCCGTATCATCGCTTCGCAGTCGCATTCAGACACTGCAACTCTTTCTACGATAAAAGATACGGACTCAACGATCGCTTCAACAATCTTTGTTGTCTTATAATTATCTCGACTCGGGAATCACAGAGCATGTGTGGAAATCTCGTACTGACTTTCAATCTCGGCAATGTGTTACAAAGTGACCCTCCTTGTAACTCCTAACATTGCTGCAGTGCTGTCTGGCCTGTCATTTAAGCAATGCTCAGTATGGCCCTCGTAGTTTTTGCTCTATGACAGGGTAATGTGGCAGACCGTAATAACCTGGCATTTGACATATTTACTTTTGTGATTTACAGGCTGGCGCTATTCAGAGGCAAAAATATGCCATTCTGCAAAGCTGAGTCATTTTCAAAGGTGCACAGGAGATCATGAATATATCTTCGCTCTTGGCAATCTTTTTGAAGTTATGGTACGTCCGATCAACATATCACAGCTACATTGTCCTTTACAAGAGGTGGTTCTTGGTTCATTGGGTACATTAAGATACCGCTGTGATATCATATGTTCTTTGCGTGTCCAATAACTTGAAAAGGATTGCCAAACGAGCACACGTAAAAGTGCTCTTCTCTACGCACTTGAAAATGTCTGAACATTGTAAAATGACAAATCCTTGCCAGTGGAAAGCACCGCCCTTTACTGTAAACCACGGGAGTAAATGTGTCGAAAGCAGGTTGGTGTGATCTGTGACATTCCCTTGTCACGTGTCAAAAAATTACGGGTGCCAAACTCAGCAGTGCTTAAATTACAGGTCCGTACAATGCTGCGGCAAAGTTAGAAAGGGAAAAGAGGGTCACCTGGTGATGCATTTCAAATATTTTTCAAGTGGGTACCACATTTTCGAGCATGTTTTGTGATTGCCGAGGTGAGCTAAGTGAAACATATCAATGAGTTAGGCAAAAACCACGAGGCTTGCGAAATCTGGATGACTGGCCTTTCAGAACCTTTTTTAAACACTTTGGGTAACTGCTACAAGCACACTGACAGGGTATACCCACGTCATCATATTTAACCATCATAATTTTTGTGCCATCCTTTATCATTTTACGAAGAAACGAGGTACTCGCTACAGATTTGCAAGGAATGCTGTGCAACTTTTTGTCTGGCTGACGACAATCAAGAATGCTGCCTGAAGCTATTGCAAAGAGTCGTAGCATTGGATGACCTTCTCGTTACACGACTCGCAGGGTGTGACGCCTAGTTGTTCGTTTGCTGTTTTAAAATGTTTTATTATATATACTCACATAACGCGAGTCCTTTCCCGATATCAAGCCTGCCTAAGGCCAGTTTGCAGCGGAGTTTAGGGCACCAGCGTGGCGTTGCGGTAGAATGTTGTGTTTGCACGCAAGGGACCCGCTGGGTTAGAATCCCATTGTGTCTTTGGTGAAATTTATTTACTTAGCCATTTTTGTTTTCTTATTTTGTGTGATAGTGATAACGGACACCGGCGGTGGCGGTGGACAACTGCGGCGCACGTGAGCCTAGTTGAGATGTCATAACAGCTTTCGCTGTATAAAGATGATCGATGCCGGTAATCATGGCGTGATTGTGACCTCTGTATCCTTATCGCAGAAGGAGTTGCAGCATCTTAATGCAAGTGCGCAGCGATAAAACGTGAAAACGCTGTCTGCATAAATAGCATACCTGTTTTTTTTTTGCCTGAAATAAACCTCGTTGGAAGTGGCGCCCTCTATGTGTGTGTGTCTCTTTTCCTCCGATGTTTTTTCTTCTTTGTTTTGCGCTTTTTACCTCACATCATGCAATACCAACACGCCGAGTTCTTCACTCTAACAACCCAGCAGTTGTTCACCTTTAAAGACAACTCTCTGCTATATGTATATATATATATATATATATATATATATATATATATATATATATATATATATATATATATATATATATATATATATATATATATATATGGCGTTTCTCAATGGGCACGTAAATCTAAGCACATGCGTGTTATCTGCATATCTGCATATCCGGGTTGAGGCCGCCGTGACGTCGGGCCTATAGCTGTGCGACCCTTTGCGTGTTCAGCTACCACAGGGTAGCTCAACGTTGTTGATATCAGTTATCAGTTAACACCTCTCTGTTAGTTTTTGGGCCTGATTTATTTGTTTTTTTTTTGTTTCAGACGTGATGCGAGAAGTATCATGCATTCGCATACTATAGCAAAGCTATCTAAGCTATCTAAACTTTGTTCGCCAGACACGGCTTTGGTATATATATATATATATATATATATATATATATATATATATATATATATATATATATATATATATATATATATATATATATATATATATATATATATATATAGTTTTTATACTTTCAAGGATAGATAAATGAAGCAATCATGTTGAATTCTGCGAAATGATGAAATGATGATATTTATGAGGCGTGCTGTAAATAGAAATAGAGTTTGAGCGTTCCTATAGCGCGCGCACAAGTCTACGTTCACGGGTGTTTTCGTATGCTCGTTGCCGTAAATGCGGTCGCCGTGGCCAGGCCTCGAACCACGTCCTCGAGTTATGATTGATATGTGGGGTTTAACGTCCCAAAACCACTATATGATTATGAGAGACGCCGTAGTGGAGGGCTCCGGAAATTTCGACCACCTGGGGTTCTTTAACGTGCACCCAAATATGAGCACACGGGCCTACAGCATTTCCGCCTCCATCGGAAATGCAGCCACCGCAGCCGGGATTTGATCCCGCGACCTGCGGGTCAGCAGCCGAGTACCTTAGCCACTAGACCACCGCGGTGGGGCACGTCCTCGAGTTAAGCAGTGCTACACCAGACCCGCTTAAGATACCGTGCCGGGTGGTAAATGAAACAGATAAAATGATAATCATGTCAATCAACAAAAAAAAAACAAAAACAAAACAACACTCGTTAGCTTTGTCAGATTATCACAATCTTCCTTCATAATAGGAGTTGGTTGACCTACTTATAAAAACTGCTTTCAGCAGGTGAAATATTTCGAAAAATGGGCCGAAAGAACGGCCCAATGGCTTTCTCAGTGTTCGATGCTTTATAAATGCTGCCGTAATAGAGCGCTTTTACAATCTGCAACGTGAACGGGCCTAACAAAGTTATCGCTTGAAATGGGAGTTTGTTAATAAGGTTAAAACTAAGTACGTCCCTTTGCTCCGCGAGACCAAAGAAAAAGAAGCCAATCAAGTAGGCAGACTGTGCCCATGCACTCGGCTCCCATAAACGCTTCCCTGATCGCGTGCTTCATCACCGCGGATTTTTTTCGGCAGTGAGCCGTTAGCGATTGCGAGCGTTCCAATTATCGAGAGGTGGCTTATTTCTCCATTATACATAATCTGAACTTTCGACAGTGACTAAATTATGAGGGCTTTCTTTTAAAACAAAAAGAAAAAGTTTCGTTGAAACTTTTATGTCGTCAGGCGTTCTATATCCAGGTCGTGTTACTTGACGCTCCTCTTCCCTTGTCTTCACGTAAAGGATTAGCGAAATAAAAAAAAGTTGATTTCAGTGTATCACACCTGCAGACAGCACCGGATATACCAACGGTTATCGGGGAAATCAATATCTCGTTGGCAGCGCGGATACCGCGTACTCGAAGACGGGCACGAAATTGTCGACGAGCCATCAGAAATAATTGATCGGACGTCGCCCGCGGACAATAGAAGCTTCTTGCGCGCCCGGCAAAGATTTTCTGTCGCGATAAGAGTCTTGACGGATACGATTATCCGTAGCGGAGGTCGCACGAAAAGACTAAAGCGAAGTGCGCCGTGGCTCGGTGCCCCTATTCAATGTCCCGGAAGTCTGCCGCGTCGTCAGAGGCATACGAGAGGGCTACAACACCGCGCTGCTTTCTCGGTGATATTGCAAGATGCGTGTGTTGGGGCTTTGTCGGAGAGTCGCATTGTTTCGTGAGCTCCCGGGAATGATGGGATGATACAATTCAATACATCGGACGTGGCGAAAGATGCAGAAAAAGGCAACAGTATGTGGTAGGTTTATTGATGACCCTACTGCCAATATAATTCATCTAAAGAATGCATTGCTCACACAGTCCCAAAGATGACGAAGCTTTGGCGAAATTACGTATATGGACGCATAGATAGATCGATAGATATACAGATAGATAGATAGATAGATAGATAGATAGACAGACAGACAGACAGACAGACAGACAGACAGACAGACAGACAGACAGACAGACAGACAGACAGACAGACAGACAGACAGACAGACAGACAGACAGACAGACAGACAGACAGACAGATAGATAGATAGATAGATAGATAGATAGATAGATAGATAGATAGATAGATAGATAGATAGATAGATAGATAGATAGATAGATAGATAGATAGATAGATAGATAGATAGATAGATAGATAGATAATCTGTTGCCTCATAAACAACATACGCCCTTCGTGCATCACTAGCAGTATATATGCTTGTGGTGGCAAAGAGGTATTTCATGGTAGCAGCAGTGAAGCATCGACCGAGTCACCAACGCATTTGCGTTGGAGCACAACCACCTGGATCAACGCGTGTGGCCGGGAAATTTCAGTTATGTTGACAGTTGACATTGTCAAAAGCACGAGAGCTTCTCTGTATGACCATGGACATGTGCGGGTAGTTTAACCAGAGCTGTGTATTAAGTCGTATCAAACACTGCCGCTAATGACCCGGGCTTCGTAATCTCCCTGAAAATGGCTCAAACTAATTACTAATTTAGAAAAGATTGCAGGAAGGCAGCGTAAATGGTCGCAGTTTGTCGCTTACTCTCTAGCTAACTATCATGAAAAATATGAAGCTTCGAGAAATTATATAGTTAGAACAGTTTGTGGACCATGGCTGAGAAGCATTTCGCTATTACGCGAGTAGTATCTCGGAGCTTGCCTTTTCTGGAATATCTTGATTAATTTGATAGCATGTCGCGCAGACTACGGGCTTTCTGTTAAATGCCTCATTAGCCAGCAGTCTTTCAGCGATGTGGTGAATAATTAAAAATGCTAACAAGGAATGCCATAAGAATATTAGCACTTTTTCCTTCCCTGATGATGCTGCTTACATTACGACCTGCATGCAGCCACGCTGAACACCGCATTACAAGTAGTTACCAGCTGCAACAAGTGCTGCCACAAAAAAAATGTTAGGCTGTCATAGATTAGTATCGGCATTGTGATATTAACAGATAATAACCGCGCAGCTGTTTAAACTCGGGTTAGCCCTGTTAGTCGCGAACAGAAATAATCGTAATCATGAACCGGCACGTGCTTTCGTCGTCCTCCTCAGCTTCACTTCCAAAACACGCGCGCCGATTTGTCCGGCACGGAAAGCACTCACTCTGATAGGCGATACACTAAGTACAGATAGAGAGAGAAGGAAAACAAAAGAGAACACTATAAATTGAGAAGTTCTCAGCGAACAAAAATTAAAGGGCCCGAAAACAACCTCGAGGTCCAGAAATTGTTTCAGGAGAAGTGTGTGCACTTTTGCTTTGCGAGCATGCTGATTCAAGAATGTTGCGAGTGGGTGCTTTATTAAAGAAGTTACAGGAGTTAGAAGATTGGTTTCATCTGGTTTCAAATCTTCGCGTGGCATCGCCATCCTTCTCTCTCACAGGGAGGAGAAGGCGTAGTCCGTCGTCGGGACTGGTTTAGACCAATCGACGAGCTGCGTGTCACGTCAAATTGCCTATCGGCGATATTCGCGTGATGGCACGCGGAAGGAGGATTGGAGCGGCGTAGCTAGAAAGTGAGTGCGAGAATTGTTTTTCGATATGAAGGCGCAGCGCTAGAATATCCGGAAAACATGATTACCGTGGTCTACTCTATAGATTAAAAAGCTTCTTCAAGGGTGTTAAAAAATTTTGAGCCTAGTGACTGGCCCTTTAATCGCCAAGCGTGATTCTTACCCGCGTATACCCACGAACCGCAGGTGAGTGTCTTAACAAATGGGCTATCCAGGCACGCTATAGCCTAGCGAGAATAGCCTTGTTTGGTAAAGTGTAGCAAAGGGGAGGGAGAGGGAAGAAAGGATGACGTGAGGAAATGTGGAGGAAGCGAAGAAAGAGTAAAGCCTACCATAAGAAGAAAGAGAGAAAGAAAAAGAAGAACGAGAAAGAGGGGAGGCAGACTGATAAGAAGTCTTCTGCTCCCGACCGGGTTGCAGAAATTAGGTGCCTTTCCTCATCTTCTAACCACTACCACCACCAAAGTGGAAAGGAAAAATAAAAAGAGACTGCGAAAGGAAAAGAAAAAAAAAGAAGATCGAGTAAGAGAAAGAAATGTAGGATAGAGATAGAAATAAATAGAAATACAGTCATGAAAGGATATAGAAAGAACAGATAAAAGAAAAATCTAAATAAAGAAATGAAACAAATAAAGATAAACAAAAAAAGGCCGCCCACCTCTACACTTACTTCAGACTTTGCACCACTGGTGGGAGCTTGTCTTAATTTTTTTTATGCTAAGCTTTCAATATCACAACTGCGTTAGTAAAATGTTCTTGTAGCAGGACTGTACAGAAATAAGTTGGTAATATTGCGGTCTCCCTACGGGTGAAAGTGTACTACCAGAGCCAAATAAAAAAAAAACACCAACAGCGGCAAGCGTTAGCAACGGTATAGCGCGCGCCGTCCAGTGAACACTGTGGACATGCGAAGCGCTGCAAAACTGAAGCACTCTAAATGGTGAGGATGGGACGGCGCGCACTGTACCATTTGTATTCTTTGCCGCTGCGTTGGTGCTTCATTTGAAGCCAATAGCATTAAATAAACCGATACGCAAAGATGAAGAAAGAACTTGAAGAGTTGAAAAGAACTTGATGAAGAGGACACAAGCTTCGCGATTAAGAGTGGAACGCGATAGCGTAATCAGGCCCCGCGCCCAATGCTTTCTCCATTGCTTGCCTAGCTTAGGTTCTCGCTACGTGCCTCAACCATACAGACCGTAAGGAAATGAGCGGCTGCGTGACAACATTGAGCGTTTAAAGTTAATCTAGAATATTTACTACAAGTATACAGTTGTAAAGTGCTCACTACGTTATAATTATTCCTTTTGCGAATCAGCGAAAGGCCCACTACACATCTGTAAGGCGATACGAGAACCAATAGGCAGCTGTTCGCTTTGTTTATGCTTTTGCTGTTGATGATGATAAAATATGTTAGAGTGCTTTGTTATTGGTGGGCCTTTAAGATAACCACGCACTGATATTCACACGTTTTGATGCCTGGCGTGATGCTACGGGTCTGCCACTCGATATTACACGCGTTTAAGGAGGCTACTTCCACTAATGACGTTCAGATAGTGTTTTTTTTTCTCAAATAATTTTCAGGCAGTATCATGTCTGCGTGGTAGAACGCATTCTTGCTTCACAGACGGCCTGGGTTCAGTTCTCATTTGAACCAAACATGTTTAACGTGGATTGCGTTAAATATCTCGTTTCGCAGGAATTTAGGCGTCAGCGGCGTGGATGTCGCTGGTCGTGAGCGAAAAATTACGACCTTGTCGATGAGCGAAAAATTGAGCAAGGCGTAATAAAATACATAATTAACATGTCCGTGCCTCTGCGATGATTGAACCCACGTAATTTACGTGGCAAGGAGGTGTTCTACTACACAGCACTTCTGGAATTAAAGTGAAAATAACTTCTGCTTAGAAATGCAGTGAAAATAACTTTCTTGCTTTGCAAACACACGCGTCCTTTACACAGGCTTCACAATACAACATGTAATATCGCAATAATAATGCGTGGTACAAGCATATACGTACATTGCCGTCGGGTGTTAGAGAATGTCAATATCATAACTACTTCGTGGTTTAAAACCGGTCACCCATTACAAAGAGCACACACAGGTTACTGTGCGTACGCCCTTAAGACCACGTAGCAAGTTCTAAAATATTTAATGAATGTAATTGCTCATGGTTTAAAGCATGTTACCCACTACACAGAATGCAGCTTTGTGCGAAAGATTCACTCACGCAAGCCACTTTCAGCTTAATTAATTACATTGTATTAGTCCACAATTTAAGTTTCCCGAGTAACGTGTTACAATAAAAAGTGTGCACTAAACGGTCGAAATATGCACTCTAGGATAGCGCGTTGAACTCGTAAAGGCGAGGCTTCAGGATCCCTCAATTTCGTGTTATTTGTTTTATTTGCATATTTATCGATTTTCTGGTCGTATACAAGATCATGATTACTTTTTCACTCGCAACCAATGGCGCCGTCACCGGAATTTGTGCGAAACGAGCTTTTTGAAGCTATCACGTAATAACCAAATATTTCAGGTTGTGCACGGTTCTCCGTGCAAGTGGGCTGCTGGAAATATTACAAAAAGCATGAAGAAAAGAGTTAAGATGTACTTCTTGACTTGCAAGGAACCATAATTTTGTTATTTGCTATAAATATTTATTGTGTATTTCGTGCTTTTGTATATTTGATGAAAGTTGCTCAATTTCTTTCTTTTTGAATGTATTTTTATTGTACTTGGTAAGTCTGTCAGAATTTTTTCATTGTTTCAGTTTTATATATATATATATATATTTATCTTTCCACTGCTAATTTTGATGGCTGTAATGCGTTATTTAGGACTTATGTTTCGACATCTGTTATACTTCCTGAATTTGATTGTTTTGTCCCCTCATTCAAAAGTAGAATGAGATTTGTACCTTTCTTCCACTTCACCTGAGCAAATGTATGGTTGAAAGGGCCTTAGTCAGGCAGAGGTAATCTACCTTTAGTCCCTTCAACCTAGGCAATCTTTGTTTTAGATGCGGAGCATCTTATACTCGCGCCTTGTAGTGCGCCGTCCGCGCCGTCCACACCGCTTCTCGAACATTCGACAGCTGACGCGCGCGCATGCGCCGTCGCGCCGTCGCCCACTCTTCCACCATCTGTGCATCCCTTCCTCCTCTACACACCGCGCGCGCTTCACTCCTCCACCATCTGTGCACCCTTCCTCCTCTACACACCGCGTTCGACATCTACAATTCTCCTGATTCTCCAGTGGACGCGCATGTGGCGTCGCGCTTCGAGAACATTCAACAGCTGACAGTGCATGCGCCGTCGTGCTGTATATATACTCAAGGTCGGCGCTCGCTCGCTCAGTTGCCGCTCGTCGGTTGGTTTGTACGGCGCGTCGACGTCCAAGGTCGCGGTGAAATGAATTCCAACGAATCCACAAACACAATGATCGACGTCCCTTCGACCAGCGCCGCCCTTTCGCATACGTGTGTACGTGTTCACTCATTTAACACCCCCTCCTACAACCACGTTAACCAATTTAGCCATCGACCCAAGTAAGTCGCAATTTAACACCCCATTTCACAACCACGTTAACCAATTTAGCCATCGACCCAA
The DNA here is from genome assembly GCA_013436015.1 of Rhipicephalus annulatus. Lineage (NCBI taxonomy): Eukaryota > Metazoa > Arthropoda > Arachnida > Ixodida > Ixodidae > Rhipicephalus > Rhipicephalus annulatus. The sequence continues at coordinate 689,822 of WOVY01009521.1, forward strand.
GTAAGTCGCACTTTAACACCCCGTTAACCAATTATATGCTCCGCATCCTCCTCAGTGTTCCCCCGAGGGAAGCTGCGGGCAATTTTTTGTCTGTATAAACAGTGAATGAAGGAATGAATGAATGAATGATTGAATGAATAACCTTTTCTGCTTAAAAGCACGTTTGCCTGCTGTTTAAACCCAATGAGCTCAACAAGCATAGTTTAAATACCCCTCAGTACGAAGAGAATTCGCACTAAAATAGATGGCATCCGTGCAGTCCCATGTGTGAACAGGCCTCGTTGACGGCGGTGCGGCCCACGTGCGAAGCAGCTGATCTACACCATGTCAGGAATATCAAATGATGTATGATGTTTCATCACATGATGAAGAAATACATTATTATTATTATTATTATTATTATTAATATTACTATTACTATTATTATTATTATTATTATTATTATTATTATTATTATTATTATTATTATTATTATTATTATTATTATTATTATTATTATTATTATTATTATCTTATTCTTGGTTTACATTAATGACGTAGGCAACAACTTAAGTTCTAACGTTCGGTTATTCGCCGACGATTGCGTAATTTACAGAAACATTAACAGCTCTGAAGATTCTAATACTTTACAGACCGACCTGGATAATATTGTTAACTGGTGCGAGGATTGGCAAATGCAAATAAATGCTTTCAAAACAAAAGCTATGACGTTTACTAGGTCTACTAACATGCACCTAAATTCGTATTCTATTAATAACACAGCCATTGAAAACGTTTCTACGCTAAAATATCTGGGTGTCTATTTGTCGTCCAACCTTACGTGGAATGAACACATTGATGCTATAATTTCCGAGGCAAGTAAAACACTCGGTTTCATCAGACGAAATTAGTATTTAGCTAGTAAGTCAACTAAACTTATAGCTTATACTTCACTAGTTCGATCCAAACTCGACTACGCGTCTATTATTTGGAACCCAAACCAGGCATACCTAACAAACAGACTGGAGGCCTTGCAAAATAAAGCAGCACGTCTTATTACTGAGAACTATTCCCGCACATCTAGCATAACTGCCATTAAAGAATCTCTACAGCTGCCCTCCCTGGAAAAACGAAGAATACTAGCATTACTATGTCACTTCCACCGGCTCTGTTATAGTGCGTCGTCATTTGCTGCATCGCATATCAAACCTGCCCATCGCATTTTTCCGCGTCTAGATCACCCTTTCAAATTCCTCCCCTTGTTTGCCCTTACTAATCTTCTTCGTCAATCTTCGTTGTTCTTGGCCATCTTTCATTGGAATCGATTACCAGAAGATATTGCCACAATTCATAATCACGATTTGTTTGTAAGCCACTTGAAGCGATTTTTATTATCAGAGCCATGAACCATGTACCATGTGCGCTTGCTTTGTATTTCTTTTCCATTTATTTTTGTTTGTTTGTTTGCTTTTCTACCGTTTTTGTTACATTAACGCTCTTGACTGTGTTTGCTCTTGAATTGAAATGTACTCAACACATTGTTCTCCCCCCCCCCCTTATGTAATGCCCTTCGGGGCCTTTAGGGTATCTGAATAAATTATTTGTTCTTGTAGTGGTAGTAGCAGTATACTAGTAAAATTTCTCAAACTTCCCATTGCGGAGAGTAAATAAATGAGGGGGTGGGTGAATAAAGTCTGCTGGACTAGTACTCAACACATTGTTCTCCCCCCCCCCTTATGTAATGCCCTTCGGGGCCTTTAGGGTATCTGAATAAATTATTTGTTCTTGTAGTGGTAGTAGCAGTATACTAGTAAAATTTCTCAAACTTCCCATTGCGGAGAGTAAATAAATGAGGGGGTGGGTGAATAAAGTCTGCTGGACTAGCTGGATGACATGATGCTTGAATTTTCTTGTGTCACTGGAATGCACAGCCTTGATAGGTAACCTATCCCATTCTCATGGAGGTGTCAACTACGAAATGGCCGTAAATAGATGACTATGGACTGATTGGTGCACCGAGAAAGACTATGCCGATGCAGTACGTGCAGTCATTCGGACCCAAGGAAGTCGGCAAAACACCAATATGGTTTGGCAAAATGAAGCAAGGCGACTTGAAGTAACTTAGGCAAAAAGTGAGGTACATCATCGGCGAGCGAGAATCGGGCGTCACACATTGGCATTGAGACTCACTGTGGTGTAAACTTACTTTTTGCGCACACACACCCTGCATGGTACTCAAGCGAGGTGCACTGATTACGTTGATAACATGCCGCAACGTGCCAAAAATGCCACTTATCAGGTGACAGTATGCATACACCGTTGTTAATAGATAATGAATGCGAAAATGTTTTGGGTAGAATAGAAGATGAACGCACCGGCATCTAATTGTACAGGATATGGCATTCATTAACTTGTAAAGGTTTGTCCAGTCCCGCGGAGAGGCCTGTATTAGTAATATATGATCACCTCGTGTTGACCCTGCAAAGATCTAGCGTTGTCGAACACAATCCACTCGTAAAAGAAAGCAACTGCTTCCTAGCAAGTTTTGTTTGATTAGGCAGTACAATGACTTCAGCAGATTATTGTCAGTGGGGGTTAGCTTAATGTTCGGCAGACAAGCCACATCTCCAATAGCTTATGCACGCACTGATGCTTGGGTTCAAATCCAGTGGAGATCCATCACTCTTGCTTAGCAGTCGAGCTGTTGCGTGTAAACGTCGCTACAGATATATTTGCGGGTTTTTGAAAGTGTTTACGACACTAAACATTTCAAAAAGGGTCCCGCGTTACAGCCTATTTAAGGTAATCTTATCTTTCTGGGCTCACACGTAGCTAAAGGAAGAACGTTTCAGCGCATGGCGCGCCACATAGCGTGCCCACTCAATACGCTCGCACGTGGCTTGACGTCAGTCGGAATAGGGTGACGTCAGAACAAGCTGTCCGAACAATGGCACGTACCATTGTGTTTCCAAACTTCGACCGTATGTTGGGGAATGGTCGATAGACATTACGTGCGTGAAGTCGTTAACGGAGCGCGGAAGTCCCGTGTTCATTATTTTTTATTGCTCTCGACTGTTCTTTGTTCATGCATAGACTGATGATGATAGTCTTTGTCGGCATCTATTTTGATGTGGAGCGGTGACGAGTAGCCACCTTACCTGCTTTTTATAGTCAGGCGTTATTCCATCTATCGCAGTCTATAGAATCATTTGCAGCAGCCAGATTGCCTGTTTCTGTAATGTATGTCTATAAAGGCTCCAAGTCTATTGACGTATTTCCTCCTTTTTCCCAATGAATCATTTAAGCATATCTTGCTCATTTCACCCACTCAGTAGTAATTCATCCACTTCGAATACCAGAGCTCCCGAGAAGACTTATACCGGTTTTGCTTGTGTTGTCTGATTGACTGCTGTGAGCGTCCCCACTGAAATGGTGCACGGGGTGGTCTGTTAGCAAGATTTCTGATTCCACCTGATATTTTACCTGTTTGTATATATTGTTGCGTTTTAAATTCAAAGCTTAACTGAAGGCCCGTTAGGTTAAGGTGAACTTGTTTTTGTGACATGCAGTATTTGTTATTTCACCCTAATTTCCGCCACCAATCCTCTAGTTGCCTTTTAATGACCTCTGCCGTAGACATGCCCGTTTTGACGTTCTGATAGTTTAGTGCAGCTCGAGCGGAGTAAGAGGAGACAAGAGTAGAGGAGGGAACAGCACCGCACGGTGTCCCCTTGTCCTACCCTATAGGATAGGACAACGGTTAGGGCAGGATAGGAGATATATCTCCTATCCCGCCCTAACTCCTATCTTGGTCACCTGTCACTCTGAGTTGCGCTAAACCCTGGGAACGTCGCTGGATATCAAGTCGTCAGACTGCGACTCTTGTGATGTTCCCCTTGCGCTGTCCATAAAGAGCCTTGGGGATTCACGCCAGCTGTCAAACGGACTGAGCACTTGCGTGCGTGCAGCGCCCCCAGCGGGTGCGCTACAAACTACAGCGTGCAGTGAGTATAGCGGGCGTATAGAAGGAGACCAAGTAGCATACGTACACTGTCCTGTAGCTGTCCTGGCGCTGAGGCAGTGGAGGTGGTTGCCGGCTGACCAGCTCGTAGCGCTGTGTCCCCGCGGCGAACGCGGAGTGCCGGCGACGTTGCTGACCGCGTCTTAGGAAGGACATGACGGGCGATGACCAGGCTCCCTTCATGAGAGGAGGCTTGGGAGGCGCTCTCGCGGCCGAGGGCGCCCCACTGTACAACAACACCACTCACGAGGGATCGCTCGCGTGCGAGAACGGCGACGACAGACTCCAAGGAAGTCCCGGTTTCCGGCGGCGACGGCGGCTTCTGGAAGAAGGGCTCCTACTTCCGACTCCGACCTTGACGCCACCGGCACGCCTGGGACCCTCTCCTGGCACTGGTGTGGCCCACGCCCCTTGACACGTTCCCCGAAGACAGGTCTCTCCTTGTCCGTCTTCGCTGTTGCTACTGTTCACCGCCGGCTCAACGCCTCCTTGATTCAGCTCCTTTTTTGGACGAGCTACAGGACTGCGCTTAGGGTCGTTTTTTTTTCGTTCGAGGAGGCTCCTGCTGTTCCGTCTTATTTCTGTTCCTGGTTGGGGAAGTCTATCAGGGCTCGAGGGCTCTCACGTACCGGAGGGGATGGAAGGAAGTTTTGTCACTTTGCTATCTTGTTTCTCTACATCCTTCTGCACCAACTCTGGGAAGATGCCGGTAACGAAGAAAAGACTGCCTCCTGACGGTGGGGAAGATGATGTGGTGCCTCTACTAGGCGCAGCTAGGGCTTCTTGTTAGTTCTAGCGTCTTCTGGAGCTCAGTGAAAAGAGCGTTCCCGGGTGTGATAAGAAGCACTTGAAATGTGTTTCCCTTATCACACTAGCGTTTATTTATATTTTTTGCTTCGTAGAACCAGTAATTGGCGTTTGATTCGCTCCATGGTATGCTTCCTTTTTTGTTTTGAAGTTTTTCACCCCCTTTCGCGTAAATTGCTTTCGCTTCCCGCCGATCCCAAAGTGCAGCCTCGTAAGCAGCTGGCGAAGCTCTTTGCTGGAGAAGCCTTATTTCTTCTTCACTCCCTAGATATTTATCCAGAAAGAGTTAACAATATTGCGCGGAAAATTTTCTTTCCCGAGCCCAACTCCGCACTTGTTAGCCGCAATGAATGAGGTTTGTTGTCAGCGCCGACTTGATTTTGTTTGTCCCGAGGGCTTGAATTTGCGTTTTCTTTTCCTGTTACTTGCGCTTCCGGCGTTCCTACAGTTCGCTGTTGCATGGCCGAAAGTGTCTTAGCGACAAGATGGCGGCACCCCGAACTCGGGACATTCTTTAGAAACACAGATGCAGTGGTCTTGCCAAATTATGCATTTGCTGTCATTGTTTCAATAAAAGATTGTATGGCCTTTCTTTTTTTTCTCTGCTTTACGAGCTTTGTTGAGTGCATTTACGTTTAAAAAGCTCTGTACACTAACGTGCTTTCCTCCACAGCAGGGAAGGGAAATTGCCGCTTTTAAACGCGCCTAATATCGTAGATGATGTGATGAACTGGCTTCTCACATCTTTAACATTCGGTTCCTACATTTAATACATGCAATTGGGTTTGCACTACGAAGCGATTCAGGGAAACAGGTTACAGATATCGCAAAACCGTGCAAGACCATCACATTCTACTGGCATTTCGCTGTCTACGGTACGCACGATATACGCTGCGCTGAGGTACGCTCGATGATATGCGATTGTTCGATGCTCCTTGTTGGCCGCCGGATCGGTTGCCTACGCTGCTAATGCTGCTGCTGCGGAAGATGATTCCAGTTCTGTCAGGTTGTCACTGAGAAGCCACAAACGCACTGGAACGCTTTTCTTGATATAAGATCACTGACTTCGCTCTCTGTAGAATTCTCAGTGGATATCTTCCGAAACTGTAGGTTGAGGGCATTGTAAGATAACCTTTTTTACCACCGTCGTCGCGACCACACACGATGCTTCAGGTGCACGTTAAGAGTATTCATTACCTTCAGTGGCGAGTCGATTGATCAGAAGCCGTTCCGGTGATGCATATTCGTGCTTCAACGCCACGTCGTTCTGCGCAATGTCCCGGTGTCACTTACGAATGAGGCAACCGGTGCTGTCGAGAAAGAGTGTGAAGGGGAGCGCAGTCGTCGAACGCACTGAACACCTCCATGAAAGCGGAGAAACTTGGAGAGACAACACCCGGCAGTAAGGCAATGAATGAAAAATGAATCACGCGGTGTCCGAAACTAAATGAAGTAAAGACGATGACCACGATCCATCTTCGAACCAGTCGGACGACGAAAGCACTTGTACGAGATTTGTGGAAGGGGCCGCCCGCAACTCGGCCGCAAACGGGTTCGGCGAGAGCGCCGCCCCCTTTCAGCCGAAGTCCATCGCGTCCGCTATGGACCGGCCCTGGAAGCGCACTGGGCGGCGGGAGCAAACTTTTTCGCCCGGCGCTAGGTGCGCGCGCCGACGCTCCTGGGAGAGCGCGCCGCGCGCACCGTCGGCAGCGCCCTCGGTCGCTGGTCGCTCGTGGTAACGCTCCGTTGATGGCTTGCCCTTACTTTCCTCCGCTTTTTTGTCATTTTTATCTGCTGGTTTCGTCTTTACTTTTGCTCAACCCCGCCCCTACAACTCTTACTATACTGTACATCTACCTTGTCGTATGCGTGCTTCTTTATAGGCTCACTCGCCTTCCGATCGCGTTATCTGACGAAGAACTGATTGTGTGTGTGCACCACTCTGAGAACGAGTGGAGCCATTCGTCAAGCGAGGGACAGGGAGGAGCCGGCAAAGAAAATGTGGGGAAACGGGCATAAAAAGAATGGGCACCGATCGGGAATTGCGAGTGGCGACGACGATGTTCCTCCCGCGGACCTCTCCCGAAACGGGACACACAAAGGATACACGTAACGGCAGTGGTGTGTATGTATGCGCGTGTGGGCTTCGTGCGTGCGTCGCGGACCAGGGCGCGGGTATTGATTTCGCGTACGGGGACGACGACGCGGCGGTGTGCAAGAAGACGAAGACGAGCCCGCGATGAGGGATTCGGGGGAAGGGGAGTGTCCCTATCTGTTTCGCTTCTCTCGCCAAATATCGGCATGGGAGTAAGTTAGCTCGTGTGTGCGCACGGGTGAGCGAGTATTCTGTGTGCAGCCAGATTGCTCCGTTCGGTGCTCAGCTCTTGCCTTGTTGCGCAAGTGGTGCGGGGCAGCTGTTTTTCCCCTCCCCGGCTCCGTGTTCTTCGGCAAACGGCCGTGCCTATCGCTTGCGCGTGCCGGTGTCTCGTCCGCGTAGCGTGGCCTCTAATCCATGTGTGCGCTGTGTATTTGCATATCGGTCAGTTCTGACATTGCAGAGAGAAGTTTGTCGCTTTGTCGTTCCGAAAGGGTGGGCATGATGGATGCGGGTGATCAGAGAGGGGTCGCGTGGATCTTGTATCCGCAGCTGCGATATCTCCCCCCCCCCCCCCTCGTTTAGGCATTTTCCTTTACCGGTGTTTTCTAAGAGATACTATTACTGGCGCATAACATTTGTCTACTTGCTCTCCTATCTCAGCGGCTATGGCGACAGGCATAAAAATATTTGAACAAAATAACCTTGCTCTTCTTCGTCGCCCGTCCATTGCGAGAAGTTCTGGCGAAGAGCAATGACATTGCACTGTAGGAGCATATAGTCTCTCTGTATAAAGAGCCTCCTTAATGTTGTCGCTTAGTTGGGCCGGTAGAGACACTCTGCTTAAAAGCATGAAACCTCGACACAGTTCAGGAGCCTAGCACGTGACATTTATTATTGACCGTTATTTGTGCGTTGAGCACATTAAAACCTTCGAAACTTCTTTGAGCATATAGGCCTGCACATGGTTCTCCCTCAGGGTGGTGGTCTTGGCATTTCGTGAGTAAAGATTGGAAAAGAATCGCTTTTTCGCAAAAGTATGGGCTGGCATGTGCTTGGGTGGTGGAGAGGTGGGAGGTCCCTTTTGTACCCCTCGCGCGCATGCCTATGCTTGTGTGCTTATGACCTTTTGCACTCGGTTCACTGTCACTTTTCTGTTTATCGAACTGTCAGCGTAACCAAATCAAAGGTTCTCGTCGACGCCACCGCCGTATACAAACAGCAATGATGCGGTCGTCGTCATGCATAGCCAAGCAGACTGGGTCGGTTCTAACGGGGTAAAACAGTGTTGCTTCTTAGCCAGTAATTGTTAAGGCGTGCATATCTGTGAGACTTACGTCATGCAAAATGCCTTTAATTTACTCTTAGGCGTCAACTCACAAAAATTGCAAATATCATCAGGCCAATCACCGCAACAAAGATGCATAAGTTCTTTATAGATTAAGATGTGCTTTTCTGCAGTTTCTTGCAGTTCAACACGGGCAACAGCGTAGCGAAAACTTCTTTTTTCGCTATGCTGTTTGTGGATGGAATAAGATTGCCCTAGGACCGCGCTCAGCGTGAGGTAAATTGCCGAGAAGAGAAAAGCAGCCGAGTCAATTTGCACTAAATTATGGGGATCCTTGGTACAACACGCCACAGGGTGCTAATTGCACCTCGCGACGCATAACGATTATATTTCAGCGAGGCTGACACGGTGCTCCTCGCGCTCGGATAGAGTAACTTACGCATAATATACGTGCGGTGGTAAAGGCGAAAGCTCTCAACGAAGTGACTGAGACCGACGGACCCTCAATTCTGTATGTGCATACGAATGGCGTTGGCGTGTAAATTACCCTACTCTTTCACTCGGGGCGTCAGATAATCAGTTTAAACCACGACGGTTTTATTCAAATGTGACCCTTGGTTAAAGGAAAACTTCATGCCAGTGGTAACTGCTACTACACTACTATTACTACTGCAGTAGCAGTAGCAGACCTGTTGGGACATTAGGTGGACACTGCGAAACTTTTCCAGCATGGTCAGAAAACGCTGCCGATGGGTAGTCGAGGCTTCCGAATACACGCGAACCGAACACAATAGCGCAGCACGCGGCCTGGAATTTACAAAGAATTCTCGAAGTCAGCTCGAAATTGCTCCTTCGTCCCTTTGCGAATGATGCCACATAGCCAAATTACTGCGGCTTGCACACAAAAGTGCCCGGACATTCACTTTTGGGCGTTGTGAGCTGCATAGTTACCGCGGTCGCCGTGGGATGTCGCCACGTGCACACGTATGCGCTAGCGATACCACTGAAAGGAATCCGTGTGTTCGAATAAAAAAAAATGAAGCATGCTCTAGGTAATGATGCCCTAACGAAGGGAAGAATATTTTCGCCTCTTTGTCATACCCTTCCAGAGTAGGTTTCGGCGCGCTCGCTGGCTGGAAAGGGGAGAGAGAGTGCCAAAAGCGTGCGAAAAGTTTTTATGACTCCGCTCATGCTTCACGGATTCTGTTTCTTCGGCAGTTGATTTGGAAGGCACTGAGCTCTTTTAATGAAGTCACCGGACATTTTACAATTACCCGGAAAAATGTTGCAGGACTCCCATAGGTCATAGGGCTGCTTGGTTACTACGTTACCATTGGCCATGTAGGAAAAAATGACAACAAATGATCGAGCTAAGATGAATAAATAAATAAATAAATAAATAAATATACCGTAAAACGATACAAACAAAGAAAATAACAAGGCTGTGTTACTAATCAGAGTTCATTAAGAAAAATTCACTGTCAAGAGGAAACTTTCCACGACACACACACACACACACACACACACACACCACACACACACAGAGAGAGAGAGAGAGAGAAAGAGAGAGAGAGAGAGAAGCACACAGAGGCTTTGTCCCGCCTCGGCGCGTTTTTTCGGGCTCAGTATACACCAAGTGGCCCGCCAAGAATCTGTGTTCGTAACTGTTGCGTCATAAGAGAAATCAAATATTAGATGACAAAAACTGCACCAATACAACATTCACGGTCCAGGTGTAGCCAAACTGGTCAGTCCTGCGGTGGAGAGGGTTAGCTGTTGTTTAGTACTGCACAGAGTCCTTAGTAGGGATAGCTTATTTAGTGCCTTAGTATCAGGTAACAAGAAAAAACTGCGAAACATTTTCACTAATGTAAGTATGGCAAACTGAGCTTGTTGGTTTAAGACATTTGATGTTGAGGCGCGTATATGATACTGACGAATCAAATTTTCACTAAATATGAAATGAAGAATGTTAGATATAAATAATGGTCAAGACGTGCAGCTTCAGACGAAGATGTTTATCTCACAGAGCCATGCGAAGCGTTTCATTAGGCTTAGTACAAAGCAGAACATTCATTCATAAAACATAAACAATGCTCAATGCATCCTTCACGCGTAAAAGCTAATCTGTAAAATCTGAAAGCAAAGATGAGAGGTATTGCATGTCGATGTTTGAATAAATAGGAAAATTAGTGAAATGCGAAGTTTTCTGTCAGTACTGGCAGATGAGTTCTATTTATGCGACTGGCGTGATAGCAATATGAGGAAAAATAAAAATCAAGAAATTATTGCTTGGAATTAATTCTTGGCAATATCTCTGCTCACTTCGTCTTAGTTTTCAACTTGTATCCACGATGATTTGCAATTCACGTTTCTTACTATCTCTTAGTTAGCTCATGATCATGTTTTTTTAACATGTTGTTTTTAAGCACTCGTTTAAGGGGATTTATTTCGTGCATGAAAGCACTCAAATCCAACCAGCACGTGCTATCTACTTTAGCTCAGTAAGACCAAGTCGTGCAATTTTTTTCGCGAAGTTAAGAAAATGAAGAAATGTTTTGTACTTTTACGCCAAGTTTGTACTATGCTGTGACAACGTTAGCGTGCTCGATTGTCGAAGCAGGATTGGTTGGGCTTAGAATAGCTTCCATCAGCTTCGATAATAGCCCATCCCGTCCTCTCTTTCTTTCTTTCTTTCTTTCTTCTTTCTTTCTTTCTTTCTTTCTTTCTTTCTTTCTTTCTTTCTTTCTTTTCTTTCTTTCTTTCTTTCTTTCTTTCTTTCTTTCTTACTAATAAGTTGGTAGTTAAAACTTTTTGTACGAATGAAGTTACCTCCGCGAGCATTGATCAACGTGGTGACATATGATAACTAAGGGATAGTCAAACAAAGAAATGCATATTGGGGTTTATGATAAGTAACCAATGTTCTGACCTGAAACTGGTAAAGTGTCGATCTGGCGAAGTTGGTATTGTGAAGCAGTGGCAGCTATCGGCGCGACAATTAACACGAGCACCCACCCACCCACCCACCTACACACTCACACACAAAAAATGATTGCTACAATTGAGCGCTCCATCAATGCTGCTAAGTGCAAAAATCTGAGCGATAACAAAAGGAGAAAGGTGCGTTGATGTCGAGCTAGGTTCCGAGTGAATTTGAACAGTGAAGGCGCTTCGAAGTATCAATCTCAGGTCATATATACACTGATGAATACTGGGGAACATCGACTGATGTTGGTTGACGAAGTGATGACAAATATTGACTGATACGTAGTTGCAGTGATTGTACATGTGAAAATTATCGTGGTCAGATGAGAACATTTCTTGTTGGCAGACTTCAGTATCACAGACGAGTGTGCCGAACCAAAGTGTCGTGTATGACATATGATCTTTCTTTCGCAGAATAAAATTCTGGCTATGGCGGCTGCCATTACTTGTACTTTGAGGGGAAATCCTAAAACCTGTGCACCTATATTTAGGAAGGGAAAAAGAAAAAAAAAACCAGAGAGAGGAAAGGCAGGGATGTGAAACAGATTGGCCTAACCAGTGTGCTACCTTGCACAGGGGGAGGGAATGGGGAATACTTAAAGAAGAGTAAAGAAAGAGAGAAAGAAGGAAGTAACACACACACACACACACACACACACACACACAGACACCCCCCCCCCCCCCCACATGCATAACGTCACAGTACAAAGCGGCAGTGGCAGTCGCTCGTGCAAGTCGGTTGTCCTTCGAAATTTTATCAATGCCCTGGTTGCTTTAATGCTCGATAACTTTTCAGGATTACATAGAAGAATGGTTTCTAGTGTCATCGTTCCGTTGTCAATACGAGCTGTGCACTTTAAAAAATGAATATAAAACAACCAAGGCGGTATAGGTAACTTTGGAGCCTTCCACTAAAGCGTCCATCTTATTCATGTCGTGGTTTCGGGTAAAACCTCACAATTACTACCATATTCTCTCTCTACCTTTCTTCCACTTCCACAAACACACACGACGCTTTCATAATTCAGGAAATCAACAGTTCACGTGTTTTTCTTCTTCGAAATAATATCGCAACCGATAGAGGACAATTTCTATTAAGCATGTCAGTTCAATTTTGCGCCGTTCGTTCGTACCGAGAAACGTGGAGCAAATAACATTCCCTACTATACTTTTCCATTTCGTTGGCTTTTCGCATTTTCATTCAACAGCCGTAGTGGTAGCCGAACAGTTACCGCGGTCGGCGGAAGACCCCGAACAAGCGGATTCGATTCTGGCATCGGCAGTCTTGTTTCGATGGAGGCGAAAAGTTCGACGTCGTTTCGCGTTGAAGAACACCAAACGGCCGAAATTTCCGCAGCCATTCCCTGCCACGTGTCTCGTAATCAGGGCGTGATTTTGTCGCGGTAAAACTATAAGTATAAGGATCAGAATTATTTTGATTTTAGCATCAGATTACGAAAGAAAACGACGTTCAGAGCCTTAAGTTAAAAGCCACAGAACGTCTTCTTTAGGCCCAAGGTACCTTGAACTTGGTATAAACAGAAAGCAACATGAACGTAGAGCGACAAGAATGTACTGTCGGGATTGTGCCCCTCAAAATGCAAATAAAAATTTAAAAATAAAATGTTACATAAAATGGACGTGCTATCACATATCCTAACAATTCCACATAAGGAACGGGTCCTAACATACAACGATTTCAATAAAGTTCACCACATCGCCTGGCCGCGGTGATATAGTGGCTAAGGTACTCGGCTGCTGATCCGCACGTCACGGGATCGAATCCCGGCTGCGGCGGCTGCATTTTCGATGCAGGCGAAAATGCTGTAGGCCTGCGTGCTCAGATTTGGGTGCACGTTAAAGAACCCCAGTGTGTGAAAATTTCCGAAGCCCTTCGCTACGGCGTCTCTCATAATCTTATGGTGGTTTTGGGACGTTAAACCCCAGAAATCAATCAATGATTCACCACATACAATGTAACCTGGTGTAAAGCGTATCTTGTCATAACACGCAGCAACACACGCAAAAAAAAACCTTAACTCACAATAAAAAATGTCGGCAAAAAATAAAAAATAAAAATAAATAAAAAAGAACTTACAGTACGTGATAAGAACACGCTGCCCCTTCCTTGTAAATGAAAAGATTCTTCCTTGTGGACAAGAAAATGGGCAAGCTAACGGTCATTCTTTAAATGCTATCACTATAACTAGCTTAGCATCAGTTTACCTTTATTAGTTCGTATGCTCGGAAGTTATATAGCATTTAGCTTTATAGCTAAATGCTTTATAGCATTATAGCATTTAGCTTAGTTATATAGCATTTATAGCTTTATAGCATTTAGATAGCGTATTTTCGTACAGTGATGCAAGTGGAACTAGATTCAATTGAAAAAAGACTGGTTCTTTGTAACTGCTATGCAGTGCGTTCATGTTGGCAGGGATTGTTTCTTTTATATGAGTTACATGAAAATTTCTAATGTTTCTCAGCGTTGTCGTAGCCCATACTAAGTAGCAATGCTTTATATACGAAGCAAATAGACTCTTACAAATACGCTCCTTGATATCTTTTTGCAGTCACTATATACATTTGATAAGTTTACCACTCACTCGTAAAATTTCATCTGCGATTAGTTCAGTGTGCTTATTCCAGGACACGGGTTCATCAAACAAAATACCTAAACCATTCTCAGAACGCACAGCTTCAACAGACGAAGTTTCATAGTACAAATCTGTCCGAGCGTTACTACCCTGTGATTTTAGGGTCTAAACAAAGAAGCCTTTGCTTCAACAACAGATTGACATCTTTTGTTGAATCAGCAGCATCGCGGGCTGTATAAGTCTTACAGAGTTATCAATTCTTACCATGTCATTAATATACAGGCGGAACAAAAGGGGCATCAGAATTCTGCACTGCGGGACGCCGGCCCTTAATGACTTAAAATATTGACAATGTGCTTGAATTCAAGTATATTGTGCCTTTAACCATTGATGTTTATTAGAAGTTGAAATTCCTACTTGTTGAGCCTTATGCTACAAAAAAATATATTTCGCAGACAACCTAAGCCTACCACTCATATAAACTAAAGATCTTCATAATATTGCACATCTTACTATCTTCGGCAACTCTGAAGCTGCAGCCGAAGTCCAAAGACTTGTAGCCGTCAGCTGAGGCACGACCACCGTCATCATCACCGACGGAGGCTGGTAGGGGACATGAGTCAATCCCATTTTCCCCCATCTCGCCCGAAGGAAAACTGTCGAACTAGCTTTTTAAAGTCAAGTTTCTTCCCCAACTCCACGTCAGCTTTTCTGTCGTTAATATGCATGCATAACATTCCACAGCGTCGCTTATTTCTCGAAAATAGTCCTCAATATAGTTCTTAAGAACGCTTTGAGTAATAAACGATTATCTCCGCTGTTTTTTTATATACCTATTGATATACATTTTTTTTTTCTCTTTCAAGCAACCGCGATCTCGCTGAGTGCGTTTTACCGCGCGGCTGAGCGTGCGAAGAAATGCGTGCCTGCGGAGCCGCCGCACCCGTGCTTCCATCTAGGTGAAAGCCGTAGAACCAATTTCTATGCCCAAGATCCTGTCGCCTTCCAGATGGCGTCACTAAAGGCGCCGTTCTCACTCGCGCTCGCTATTTAACGTGTCTCCTGATTCGGGAGAGCTTAATCGAGTAGTAGTATATAGGTGCTGTGTGGTTTAATATGGTTGTCAAGGGTCATTGAGACGAGTAAGCGAATTTCGAAAGTGTGCATTCCTAAACTCATATGGGCTTGTTAGTTCAGCACTGATGTTCTCCCGGTACTTGTTCTTCATCACTGCTTGCTTCCGTGCTATGCTACAAGCCAGTTTGCCATCATGACGTCCCTATTCAGTAACGTAAAGTGACTTCACATGATGACGTCATCGCATGACAACATAAGTTGTCCAAAGGTGCGCGGATTTCGGAGGAACTGCTAAACTACGGAAGGCAGAGAAGGTCACAAGCGTACTGAAAGCTTTCTGGCGGGTGTATGGGGGTGTAGTCGACTGGGAACAAAATATTGGACCCTCTGAGTCTTGGAATTAGAAATTGGAGAGCATGGTGTATTCATGGAGACACCAGCTATTCCTTCTAGCTTAGCAAATGAGATATCCAACACTGAAATATAAAAATTAAAAAACGTATATTTCATAGAGTAAAAACCAATATATGCAAACACAGTACAAATCAACAACACAGTAGTCTCAAATATTCGAGCACGAGTTCACTTAAGTAAACTAAGCTATAAACACGTGAAATGTTGCATGTTATTCATGGCTTGACGTATACGGAGTAAAAACGCAAAATGCGTATAGTTGCGCATAGATTTTTTTTTTGTTCAAGGAGGTGGAGGAGGAAAAGAAAAACAAACGAACAGGAAGGTTAGCCAGTTCACAGACCGGCTGGCTATCCTGTGCTGAGGAAAGGAGGCAAAGGAAATAAAAGATGGCCAAGTTTTGTAATGTACCTGCGATCCCAATAGCACATGCTAATGGATCTTCGTAAACTTGACCTATAGGTAGGCTCTACCTGTCACTTCGGCCTAGTGGTTTTGGTGCCCGGCTGCTGACCCGTAGGTCGCGGGATCAAATCCCGACCGCGAAGGCCACGTTTTATATCGAGGTGAACATGCTGCAGGCCCGTGTACTTAGATTTAGGTGCACGTTAAAGAACCCCGGGTGGTCGAAATTTCCGCAGCCCTCCACTTCGGCGTCTCTCATTGTCATACGGTGGTTTCGAAACGATAAACCCCACAAATTATTATTATAACTGGTGGGGCCTTCACACTTTATGACGGTGGTTCGTTCAATGGAAATTATAACGCACAGTCTTGGGTTGCTGTGTCATAAAAAACAAAAACAAAGAAGGGCTCATAAGAAAAAAACAAAAAAATAAGATGGATGCAGCCAGGAACTAATTTTACTATTTCGACAGTGAAGTACGGCCCGTGGTAAGTGTTAATTGTTTATCCTTGTAACGATTTTTTCTCGGGTGGGTGAGGGAGTAGAAGGGTATTCTTACATTGGCCAGAATGACGCCAACGTCGCTATCACTACACCGTTCATCAGGCCCAAATTAAATGCTGGCTGTACCCAGAAAACCAGACGAAAAATGTCTGGTTTTCCGGAGTCTGGTTTTCTTGCTATATCCAGTAGTTCAATCTGGACCTGATGAAGTGTGTAGTATGTGCACTCGCGACGATGGGCGATGAGAAAAGGTTAGAACAAAAATGAGAGAATGTTTGCAGGCAGATGCTCCGAATATAGCGCCATTTTTTAGGGGCGGATCTTCTTAGTGCGTGGAACTGTACATTCTCCGATGTATGTAGTAGTAGTAGTAGTAAACACCCACCGGTGGCCCATACCCGCTCTAGAGCGCGTATGTGCCACAGGGGTTGCGAGATGTGAGATGGCGGTAGTTGGAGTGTTCACTAGATGAACGCATGGACGGATGGACAAACAGACTGACAGACGGATGGATGGATGGACGAACGCGTTGACGTACGAGCAGATGGACCCACAAACGGACGTACGGACGGATGTACAACCTCACGGACTGACGCACGGACAGACGGAAAGATGCATGGATGGAGGCACGGATG
The DNA here is from genome assembly GCA_013436015.1 of Rhipicephalus annulatus. NCBI lineage: Eukaryota > Metazoa > Arthropoda > Arachnida > Ixodida > Ixodidae > Rhipicephalus > Rhipicephalus annulatus. The sequence continues at coordinate 706,633 of WOVY01009521.1, forward strand.
GTCACGGGGACGGACCGAAGCAAGAACGAACAGACGGATGGAAGCATGGACAGGCTGATGGACGCTTCACCCGACTCATCATCATTCACTCCGTGGACATGCTGACTTTTTGTTTTTGAAACCATAGTAGAGTTTCTGTCTTATTTGGGAGCCAACGTGTTCATCTGCATTTTGGCAATGCCTAGCGATCTTTACTTTGCTCTGTTCCTTTAGTTCGGCAGCAGTGCAAAGGAGCGACAAAAGGGCTAAAAATTTCACTGCAATCTTGCAGGTAAGAACTGTTGAAAGATCTACATGTAATAGTTTAGATCTAGAATTGCGCTGCTGCCGAGCATTCTGCGTTGAGTTTATACGTGCTACTTTTGAACCTGAGTGACTTGCACGTGAACTGATCTCAATTTTGAATCTGTAGAAATGAGTAAGGACCAGAGGGACAGGGATAAAGAAAGTGAGTTTGCTGCCACTTTGGATGATTTCAAACGAGAGCTGCGTATCGAATTGAGAGGGTTGAAACAATCGATTCAGTACTGCAGTAACACCTGCGATGAAGTGAAAGAACTGACTAAGGAAATAAAAGAACTTCGCACTGAGATGAGGGACATTACTGCCACGAAAGAAAAACTAGAAGCAGAAAATAAGCAATTAAAACTTCATATTCAAAAAATGGAACAATATCAACGGGGCAGCAACCTCGAGATAAAGGGTGTGTCGCACGAGCTTGACCCGTTGACTGCCGTGCATAAAATATGCCAATTTTTGAGTGTGGAAATCCGTGAAGACGATATTGATGTATGTCATCACGTGCCTAATAAGGACCCAGAAAAAAAAAGATCATCGTTGTACGCTTTGTAAGACGCTCTGTGAAGGACAAAGTACTTAAGAAAGCTAAAAAAGTGAGAATTTCCGGAAAGAATATTGGCATTGAAACACAAAAATACCAATATATCTCAATGAACATTTATCTCGACAGAACAAGCAGTTGCTTGCCGCTACACTCACTAAAAAGCGTGAACTCGGTTGGAAATTCGTATGGACAGCCGGAGGAAAGATACTTGCCCGGAAAGATGAGCGCAGTGAGGTCATGCGAATAGTGAGTCAAGATGACATCGCAAAGATGTTTTAAGAATTATAAGATCACCAAAAAAATGATCATGGATGGTTGCGTGGTACAATCACCGCAAACATATAAGGCAACTCACGAGGCACAGCAATCGGGCTTCTCATTCTTTCATTTGAACACGAGAAGTGTTAGAAACATACATGATAGCTTGAAGACATACTTGGAATCACTAGGAACTGAGTTCGACGCTGTTGTATTTTCTGAAACCTGGCTCACTAAAAACAATACTGCTCCCTTTGTTGGTGCTTACACGTGCAAACGACTCGACAGATCAGAAGAAAGGGGCGGTGGTTTGGCAATATACCTCAAAGAAGGTTACAGCTATGACGTCATAGATGATTACACTGTTTCAACTCCCAACATAGAATGCCTTACGCTTTGCACAACACAATTTCAGCTAGCTGCTAATTATAGGCGACCAACTGGCTTAAAGCTGTTGTTGTTGTTGTTGTTGTTTTAACTGTTTTGCTGTGGAGAGGTTGAGGAGCCTATTGCCTCGGCTACTCCATATCACAGAGTTCTGCAGCGAAAAATAAAATAATAATACAGAACGGTACCCAAAAATTAACAATACGGAAAAGGAAAAAAACACATAATAGCACACTGAAACCAGTTCAAATAACATGTCAATACACAGTTTTCTTCACGCAGTTCACACAGTCATAAACTACTTTCACGCACACCTTACTACTCTAATGCCAGTATATACATGACCACACTTTACATAATACACATTTCTGGCTGTCAGTCATAGGCGCTTGTCCAGTCCGGTCTCCACTAAAAAGTCTGTCAGGAAGATTATTGCCTTTTTCTGAAGATGCATCTCAGGCCATGGTCCAAGTAGTTTCTTTATTGTGAGGGGCCGTCTGTCCAAACTTGCTAATTTGTTCTTTAATTTTTCTCTTTCTTTCGCGTATTTAATGCACTCCAAAAGAATATGGCGAACATTTTCTTCTGCATGACCACAATGGCATTCCGGTGAGTTGGATCGATGTATCTTGTGCAGGAAGCTGTTTGTGTATGCTACTTCCAATCTAAGTCGGTGGATCAATGTCTCTAGGTGTCGTGGAAGGTCTGTCGCTATGGAAAATTTTCTGTGTGGATCAACTTCATAAAGTACCGTTTCCTTTGATTTAGGGCTCTCAAACCACTTCTCCATCGAACAATGGTTAGCTCCTTGCGATATAAAATGTCGAATATCCGTCCCAGATATAGGGATTGTGCAATCCCGTCCTTCCTTCAATGCTTTCTTCGCGAGACTATCAGCATCTTCATTTCCCTTTATTCCAATGTGGCTGGGTATCCATTGGAATACGATGTTGTGACCCTGCGATGAGGCATATTCCACAGTTTCTGCGATACATTGTGGTATTTCACCATTTCTGTAAGGTGATCTCACATTTCTGATTAGCTGAAGAGCAGGTTTGCTATCAGTGCATATCACCCATTTTCGTGGATCTGGATTCTCGCAGATAAGTTTAACTGCTTTAAAGATAGCCACCAATTCTGCTGTCGTCGATGAAGGTTTGTGCGATAATTTGTACATCTTCTTTTCCTGAATTTCGGGTATAAAGACCGCACAGGCTGACGCTTCTTCTGTGCATGATCCATCTGTATATATCTTCGTTTTTTCATTATGCATTACATGAAGCTGATGAAGTACCAACTGTGCCGATACTAGAGGTGCCATGGCTGCTTTCTTCTCTATGCCGTCTATTTCACGGATAACGTTGAGAAGTGGCAGCGTCCAAGGTGGTTTTGAAGGTTTCCATTGTTTAAATTCTGGTACTACTGCTTGAAATGATGATATAGTATCCTGTAGTCTCGTTGCCGTTCTTTGTGTTAGTGCACCAGATAAAAAATGACTTTCATGTTGCGTGAAAATTCTAAATAAATTTCGAGATGTTTCTTTAGTTCGCAGTACTGCCAAAGGTGGCTCTCGAGCCTCCGCATACACTAAATCACTGGAAGTTGACCGTGGTAATCCCAGACATACCCTCAAGCTCCTTGCCAATAACAAGTGAAGTCTCCTTTCGGTGGAGGCTGGGAGTCCGTGCAGCACGGGCAGTGAGTAAGTTACGATGGGGCGTATCCAGGCAACATGTAGGGCTAATAACGACTCTGTAGTACCACCCCATTTGGCCCCGCAGAGATGCCGGAGGATTCGAATGGCCTGATTCACTTTTTGTTCCAAGGACTGGACATGAGGCGACCATGTTAGTCTCCGGTCTAAAATTACTCCCAAGAATTTATGAGTTTTAACCATTTTAATAGGCTGATTTTGCAGAATAATCTGGAAATTTCCATGTCTTTTTAATGTAAACGGAAGTATGGCTGTTTTGGCCAGACTCAGTGCCAAACCTCTTTGTTTTAGAAAATGGTCTACATTATCCAATCCTTGCGTATGAAACTCTGCGTATGAAACGTTTGCTTGAGGGTGCACGTAAACACTAACTACAGTTACAGTAACGTTACCAAACTTCACTTTGCATCTAACAAATTCCGGTGCATCTGTTTTTGAAGTAGCCACAAGTGTCGACGGAATATCGCGTCTCACACACAACATCACTCTGCTTTTTGCAGCAGGACGGTCTGCTTGGTACACCACATAATTGGACAAGCGAAAGTTAGTGGATACTCTTGTTTCGGAAATACACAAAATCGGAAACCCGTGCAGAGCGACGAATTTCCGAAAATCTCCACTCTTATTCTGCAAACCGTTGCAGTTCCACTGGAATATTGCACTTCTTTTGTACCAGTTAGATATTCCGGTAGCCATGATTACGACAAGAGAAGATGCTCAACATCTAGCAGCAATTTCACTTCTGGTAAAGAACCTGCTTGTGGCAGGGATCGTAGAATTGCTTTGAGAGCCGCAAAGATTATTGGCAAAATGACTTGCTCGCTTCCGGCTGTCTCCGCCGAGATCGCATTTCTCGAAGAAGTTTTACTCAGCAAGCTGCTGTGACCCTTCCCTTTGGTAGTCAGTGGCTCCTTGGCTGTGTCTGGCCTGGTAGAAAGTTCCACTTCAGTATGTTCCTGGGCCCGGACTTCTTTTCCAACGCGATGTTTTGGTGCTGAGCGCTTCAATACTTCCGAGTAAGAGTCGTGGCGCCACTGTTTTGCACTTCTTTGTGCCGCAGGAACATCTTCGACTATATCCGCATTGGGTGCTGGACCTTTTTGTATCTTATGGTACCCTTTTACAATTCTCTCTCTTTGTGCCGCTGATGCCAAACGGTTTCGAGAGCAGCCTGAGAACGACGCCGGATGTGGTCCAGCACAGTTTGCACACTTAGGTTGACGCTTCGAGGTGCATTCTTTGTAATCATGTGCGCCCGCACATACCTTGCATCTCTTGGTTCCCCTGCAAGTCTTAGCCTTATGCCCATATCTCTGGCAGTTGTAACACCTTACTGCCGGCTCAATTTATTCCTCGACAGTGTGAACCGTAAAGCCGAGACCAACTCTTTTTGGCAATGGCATGTCATGTCTAAACTGGAGTATTACATTTCGTATGGGCTGCATTGTGACACTTCCATCTTCATTTCTTACCCATCTCTTTTGTCGTGTGACCGAGATTACTCCAGCATCTTTAAGATAATCCAGTAGGTCATAATCACTGTATTTGAGTGGAACATCTCTTATCTTTGCTAGGGTATTCATGTAAGACTGAGGTATCATCACTTGTACAGGCAATCCAGCCAGACTCTTGATCAGCAGTAACTTGTTTGCCGAGTACAAAAACCGTACTCCAACACAAAAACTTCCGTCTCTGTTGATTCTTGATGATGTCACTTTCTCATTGATAGCAGAGATTATCTCAGATGCCATGCGATTGGGATTCACCTTCCAGAAGGAGTCCTCGGCAGCGATTGGTCTGAATACCACCGGTATCCCCGTAGCTCTGTTCTTGTGATGGGTGACCACCGTGTAAGCTCCCTCGTTTTCCTTGGGTGCTTCTGTATCCATCTGTGTCATGTCATTGAGGGAGTACGTCGATGTAGCGTCGTCGTTGTCAACCTCTTCCTCCTCTGTACGCCTCTTCTTGCACTGCGAGGCCTCGCTGCTCTCTGTAGGGGACGTCGATATTGTTGCTGAGCCTGCAGCAACTTGAAGTCGAGCGGGATGGATAAGTGGTGCTCCTCTTGGCGCTAGCGGCATCTCGTTGTCCCCCATACCCGGGCTTTGCCAGGTATGAGGCACGGGCCCGCTAAGGGGCAACTCTGATCGCGATGCGTAGTGAAACTCCGACTCACCGATGTTTAGCTGCCACTCTGGAGACAGTCCACCCACCGCACACACTGTAAAAAGATCCTGAACTCAATATAATAACTGAATTAAGAGAGCGAAATAAAGCTACGGTCTTCTTCCATTCACTTATTATATTTTCAACTACATGCAAAACGTTATTTTTTCAACTACATGCAAAATCTTGTGAACTTTTTTGCATCTCAAAGCACTCCTTTCTTTATCGTAGGCGATATAAACATTAACACAATGAGTAATGAAACATATGCTGCTGATTTCAAGAATTTAATTGATGCTTATGACTCGCAAAACGTCATTGACGTGCCAACACGCATATATGGGTAAACAGCACAAGCTGCATATACGTCTGCGTCACCAATGTAAAAAGAGAGCAACTCAGCTCAGGCGTGATTACCTGTGACATAAGTGATCACCTACCGCAGTATTGCATAATGACTAAAACTTTCTGGAAGAAAACTAAAATCGCTAAGTTGTTCAGGCAAATAAACAATAGATCTATCGATGCTTTCCGTGAACTGATTCAGTCTATCCAGTAGTCCAGTGTGTATTTACAGAGCGATCCAAACACAGCATACGACATCTTTTGTCCCGGCTGCGGCGGCTGCATTTCCGATGGAGGCGGAAATGTTGTAGACCCGTGTGCTACGATTTGGGTGCACGTTAAAGAACCCCAGGTAGTCGAGATTTCCGGAGCCCTCCACTACGGCGTCTCTCATAATCAAATGTTGGTTTTGGGACGTTAAACCCCACATATCAATCAATCAACATGTTTTTGTTTGAATTCAAACGCTGCTATGACAATTCATTCCCTCTAAAGCTTTGCAAGACACCAAAAGGGGCGATAAGAAAACCTTGGGTTACTCATGCTCTACACCACAGAATAAAATAAAAAAATAAAATGTATCATGCTTTTGTGGTTTGTAGAAACCCTGAACTTTTTTCAGAGTACAAGAAGGTGCGAATCAAGCTTAACTCAGACCTAAAAAAGGCAAACGATAACTACTACCAAAATCTATTCGTGCATTGCCAAACATATACGAAGAAAGTGTGGCGATCAGTCAATGAAATCGCCGGGAGGATTACAACACCAACGGTTCTTCAAGAACTACTGAATAATGGTCGCGCCGTAACAGGTGAAGCTTTGGTTGACACAGTGAATGAATATTTTGTGAGTGCAGAAAAACATGTTAATGCAAATGTAGATAGTGAGTTGTCCATGCAGGCTATTTATCCTTTATCAAACACTATATTTTTTGAGGCAGTTACTACGCTAGAGGTAGAACTACTGCTCAGCAAGTTGTCAAATGACGTCTCAGCGGGATATGATGAAATAAAAGCGGAACCAGTCAAGCATGCCACTAGTATCATAGCACTGATTCTGGCTTACATAATGAACATGATATTTGAAAAAGGCATATTCGCAGATTGCTTAAAGATTGCAAGGGTGACTCCGATCCACAAAGGAGGCAATAAAAATCAGGTTGCCAATTATAGACCTATTTCAGTCTCATCACTATTTTCAAAAATATTTGAATGGGCCATAAACGAGAAACTGACGAAGTTTCTATACAAATACAACTTCATATCTAGCTCCCAGTATGGGTTTTTAAAAGAAAAATGCACAGAGCGGCCACTGCTTCATGTAAAAGAAAAAATTATTGAAGCAATTGAGCAGAGGTATTACACCCTAGGATTATTTTTAGACTTACAAAAGGCCTTCGATTCTGTCCACCACGAAGTGCTGTTGTTGAAGGTTCAACACTACGGGATAGGGGGCATTCCACTAGAACTCGTGAGATTATTTACGTCATCGGTGCCAATTTACAGCAATAAATAACTTTTCATCCAGTCGATTAAATTTCCCAACTGGAGTACCACAAGGCTCGGTACTCAGGCCAAATTTATTCCTGCTGTATATCAATGACATAGCGGGTATAGGTATTAAACAAGACATCGTAATGTATGCAGATGACACCAACGTATTTTTTACCCCAAAAGAAATGAACCTGTTAGAAACCATGACAAACTCCTATCTAGAAGAATTAACCATATGGCTTCATCATAATAAGTTACAGTTAAATGCGAATAAGACAGAGTACATATTATTTGCACCACCAAATAGGCGGAATGTAGGTGACATAGTAATTAAATAGGGATCCACACAAATTACACGAACAAAGGAACAGAAATTTTTAGGAGTCTGGTTCCACGAAAACACGACATGGAATACACACATTTCACACTTGACAGCAGACATAGCCAAAACCATTGGTTGCGTTCGGAGAATTAGTTTTTCTTTACCACTGTGGTTCAAAAGACAACTTTACTATTCATTAGTGTATTCAATATTGACATACTGCACTCTAGTTCTGGGAACAACTCCAAACACCAATTACAATAGGTTGATAGCTTTACAAAAAAGGGTGCTGCGTATATTTGAAAATTATATGGGAGACATACGCGACTTACGCACACGAGAACAGTTCATAAAGCACAGCATATTAAAGCCCAACCAGATATACTTGTTTAAATTAATGAAGTATATACACAATAATAATGTCTCTAAATAAAACAGTTATACTGAAAGAGACAGATATAAGTTCAGAAATATTCAGCGTAGATTGCCTAAAGTGAGGACGAATTACGGAAAGCGGACATTACATTACCAAATTGCACATTTCCTGAACAAATACAAAGGCATTGTCTGCTGGACTGATTCCGCGCAAAAAAAAGAAACATAATTTCAAGACACATCTCATTACCACTGAAGTCGGTGATTAACTGCTTGTATACTATTTTTAGTTGCTCTCTATTGCTTTCAGTAAATTCATATGTGTTCTAGGTTTCTGTAATTTTTTCTGTAAACATTATGGCTTTGTAGTATTGTATTTATGTAACACTGTGCAATCACTACTGACGTAGCGTTTCATACTTTATTTTTGTACATGTGTGATTTTTGGGGTTACTGTTTGCTTTATGTGTTGTGTACCTGCTCCGAACTCCGGGGGGGGGGGGGGGAAGAGGCTACCGTCAGGCGATCAAAGCCTTTAGCCTCTGTCCCCTCAGGGTATACCTGAAATAAAGCTGAATTGAATTATTTGCCGTTTTACTCTGCCTAACAATGTGCGCGTACAATCATTCATTCAACTATTCGTCTGCCTTGTGTTTACCAAAGGCGTTTTATGTTCAAAGTGCTTGATGATGCACTTTCAAACTTAGTATCTTCATGAGTGCGATCCTTATGACACCAGTTGCCAGCTAAAGTTGATTGAGATTGCTCATTAAATACCCGGCCAAGGTGGGTATATTTCAATTTTTTTAGAACGGTAACTATGCTAGTTGGTGATCTGGCATCGACATATTTGCACAGCACAAAATGAACGAGGACAATAGAGAGGGGACACAACAACAGAGCTTGTGTAGTGGCCTTTCTCGTGTCATTGTTGACTTCGCGCTGTGCGAATAGGTCACTCGCTCTTCAACTAGGGCGAAATGCAGTAACTCCCGTGTGGCATCTTATCCGGGACAGATATCTGCTCTCCCATAGTAGAGCAGCGTGTATTCTAAATCGTTAAACACTTTTTAAAAACACACAGATTGAGCTTAAAGCCAAGGTTTAAAAAATAATGCTGAATTATTTTCTTTATTATTATTATTATTATTATTATTATTATTATTATTATTATTATTATTATTATTATTATTATTATTATTATTGGTGTTGTTGTCGTTGTTTAAATTACACAAATAGAAAAGAAAATATTGTAGAATAGTCGATTAAGATAGCGTATTACTCTTTGAGCCCTCTATTCGAAAACACCAGCATCTTCCAACCGCTCATCGAATCACAACAAAGTGTATTTGCTTGCCTGTTGGTCAAATGCCGCGTGCGAATTCAATGTCATCGGAAGAAGTTGTGTCCTATGTAGCGAGAGCGGCGAGTCTTCGCAAAAGTGCTGCAGTATACACAGCAAAAAAAAATGGCGGGGAGGGGGAGTTATTGTATAAGAATACGGGATTTGTTATTGGTAAAGATCTTTTTAAAAAGGCAGTCAACATTTCAGACATACATTTTCTTTGACCACTCGTGAAAGGCAAGCTGCACTATTTCAAAACGCTGAACGAACGCTTCAAGACCTTGGCGCTGCATTCTGAAAGGCAAGCTGAAGTTCTCTGTAGACGCGCGGTGGGACTTCAGACCTGGCCAATGTAAAGAATAGTTTTTTCTTCGTCTATGGTTGCCAGAAATTTCGATTAGTCCCTTGTGGCTTCTGACCTTTAACACATGTGCGCGCGAACGCTAACTGTATAGGCACAAGTTCGAAAAGAAAAAAGTTAGTTCCGTAGTTGGAAACGGGTTAAGGTTCGTCAACTTTCCGATAAGAAGCACAAATACCTGGCACATCTTCCAAGGGTCCCTGGGTTGAGTGCAAGCAAGAATTAACGAAAATCGAACGAGTTATGAAAAAAGGCAGGGAGAATGTAAGGGATGGCTGTGCGTGAACGCCAGAAACCGATGAGGTAATTTTAAACGAAGCATGAAAAGTAAGCAACGAAGACACTCCGAAGAACGGCAATACATCTTATGACTTGTTGAAAAACCGCGAGAAACGAGTTGCTGCTGTTGCCAGTTCGTGTCCGCCCGTTCCTTTGTTAGAACCGTCTTGTTCAGACGCGGCCTCGCCTATTTCACAACGGCTTGAATTTTTTTCTGTTATTTTTTTATAAACTTCACTTTTCGCGGTTGGTGGGCGCGGGCGCCAATGTGGGCACGGTGACTCTTTCCGCTCGTGGGAGGTACGTGCACATGCCGTTACCGGAGGCCTCGCTTCCTTTTCCCACAAGAACGCGTAAAAAAAAAAAGAGAAAGAATTTAAAGTGGAAAAAGAAAATTAAAGAGAGAAGGAAGCGCGGCGGACAGATGACAAGAAAGTTGAACGGTTTTAGCCTTCTAAAGAAGACCTGGCAACAGACCAAGAGAGGTAGATTAATTGAATGAGCATATATCAAGAACCGTGTCTGCATACATACATACATACATACATACATACATACATACATACATACATACATACATACATACATACATACATACATACATACATACATACATACATACATACATACATACATACATACATACACACATACATACATACATACACACATACATACACACATACATACATACATACATACATACATACATACATACATACATACATACATACATACATACATACATACATACATACATACATACATACATACATACATACATACATACATACATACATACATACATACATACATATGCAATATACACCTCTAGCTTACCACTACAGAGCTTAAAGTGCTTTCACAAGCGGTACAGCTGATTCTGGGGCATTAACAGTGATCGCTAAAGTCCTTCAGAATTGAAATGGGCAATGTCAGAGGCCAGGCGAAGAAGGTTGCAAATGCACTGCCTGTGCTTGGTACCATTAGATTAGCCAGAAATGTCTGAGGGGGGGGGGATTACTTTCTGTAATAATGACATTGTATATATATATATATATATATATATATATATATATATATATATATATATATATATACGTGCGCAAATTCTCACAAACAAACATGAGGTCTGTCTGACCCCCCCCCCTACCCTTACCCCATTATTTCAATTACTGGCCACGCCACTGCTTGGTACACATACATATTGCAGTCCGAGTTTGCTATTCACGCAGGGTCCATATATAAAAAAAGAGTCGCATGCGCACGTGCAGTGCAGTAGCGATCGATTACAGTACAACGCAATGTCTAAATCAATCAATCAATCAATCAATCAATTGATCAATCAATCAATTGATGAATGTTCGCATAATGTCAACCACCGTCGTAGTAACTTAGTAAAGAGCAAGAGGAGTTTACAAAGCAGGCGATAAATATTTTCATTTATAGCTGACAAGTTGCTATAGTCAGGACGATAACATGATCCAAAATTGCCATTCGTTACAGGCCTGCGTTAACTTTCGTACCACTTTTTGAGGACGCTGTCCGTAACGCTATCACCATGTTGCTTTTCACGAGCGGTATTGCAAGCTTACCTTGAAGTGCTTTTCACTCCTACCTTATCTCTCTGTGCCCATGAACTACGGCGGTTTTTAGAATGCTCTTTCTCGGGTTCATTTATGTTGATAAATTTTTCTGAACTGGCTTGCTTGTTCGTTTCTTCGTTTGTTCATTTCTTTAATTGCGCTTAAATATAGAGGACAGAATATCCGACCTCCTTGGAGCCTGCCTTGTCAAGAGTCTTTTTTTTCATTTTTTTTTGTAGATTTCAGAGGCGTCGACTTGGAGCTCTGCTTTCTGCTTGTGTACACGGCTGGAACAAGTGCGTTTACACAACGTCGACAGTGTAGATTACTCTGAGATGGAAGTAGTGATGGAGCTGTAGTCAAACAAGCGCTGATCTAGGGCAGCTTTCTGCCCCTCCTTCCCCTTTCAACCTTCTGTTCTTGATGTGGCGTATCTTTGCGCTGTCCTCTTCAAGAACTACGCGCGAGCTGCAAGTGTATAGTCACTTGAGCCATCAATAGAGACGTCCGGAAAGGTTTCGTTTCTCTTCTCGAGAAGCGCCAAGAAAGGGGAAAAAAATTATTAGAAAGCAACTCACACCAATCTCTCGCGAAGAGAACAATCGGTAACGTCATTAAGCGAAACTAGTTCTTGGTTTTATTCTATTTGTTTAAATTAGGTGTGCTTTTTTCCCTTTCTCTCTCTCTCTACACAGCTTCACTTTTCGTTGTATCACTTCAACAAATTGAATTAAAAAGATTTATACCTATATCGAAAAAGAACGCCGCGAGCATTTTGCACCTTCCTGCGTCTAATGACCGAGTGCGACAAAAAGTTTGAATAGATTGCATTCTGGGCGAAAAGCCCTGGTGTGCCACTCGGAAGTTCAACTCTTGATTCTTGGGCGACAAATGAATAACAGAAAACTCAGCTCCTTTCTTCGTTTGCCCACTTGTATTTTTGCTATCTGTGCATTCTTTACTTCTCTCTACGTCTTTGGAAGTGGGACCGTGGATAATTTGTTGTTGGGTATACTGATTTGAGAATGAACTTGGCGTAACGTCATGTCCATCGGTGCGCGAGATCAATAAGAAAACCAATTTTACTGAGAGGCTAGTGACTATGTTGTGTGTGATAGAAAACTTATGTCGTGAAATTCTGATGAGACTTTCGTAACTTCAAATAGAGCACAGAGTGAGTGACGGGTACCGCCATCACGTTACGTTCGCGCGAATTTTAAGGCATAGTTTTTTTTTCGCTGCATTCTTTCGTTTCCTCTTTCTCCGTCGGTCTTTCCCGGGACGGATAAAGTGCACAGGCTGATACCGAAGGCAATGTAATGACAAAAGTAAAATCCTCTCGATAACAGCGACCGATTTGGTAAATTGGGCCTCATGTCGATATCGTACTTCAACCTCGAAGGTTGTTCGCATGAGAACTTTACGTTTGCATGGCCCTTGAAAAGGTTATGCATGAATAGTGGATAAAACGTATCCTGTTTAAGGGAGTCTCAAATGTAATCGAAGCTTGATAAAAACACGGAGAGCCGAACCAATCTCTCAATACAAGACTCACACCCCGTATTCAAGAATGTTCCTTCACTCACCGTTCCACCTTCACTTGAGAAAGCCGATGGGAGCGCCGTCTCTAGGCAGGGCAAGCCACTGCCTATCAGCGATAATCTGTTGCGATTCCTGAGTAGCGCAGTGTCATTTTCAGCCGAGAAGCGGCGCAGTGCTCAACTCTGTCAAGTGAAGGGTGAAAGTCGAGTCGAGGAGCGTTTGTGAATACGAGGGTCAGTATATTTTGCCATTTCAGTATTTCTATACCAACGCAAGTTTAATTGCAGAAATTTAATGAATGCTGCTCGGGGGCTCCCCTCGTTGTAGAGGAGAATCTCCCTCTTATTTCTAAGTAACTTTCCCCTGTTCTTAGTACAGGAAGTTATAGGCACGATCAAGGCTTACCTCTCAGCCCTTATATCAAAATAAAAGTCTGTCTTTCTCTCTTTCTCGTATGTTACCCGTCCACTATCAATGAACGACGTTCAGTGCTTGCATGGTTGTGCGAACAGCACAATATCCTATTGTGGTGCTGTTCGACAGTAGGGTAGTGGAAGAGGACATGGGTGAACGAGTGGCATTATATTAGTCGTCTAGTTCTGTGCGGAGACGAAGGGACTCTTCTGTACAATAGGACTACATTAGTAAGCAAGGAAAGAGACTTGGGCAATGCGTTATCCCCTATGCCAAACTTAACGGTCATGGGTCAAAATGCACGAAGCGCAGCTCAAGGTTAATCAATTGGGCCTTCGAATATAGGTACACTATATGCAGGGAATCTATATAGTATCCCTTTCAGCAAAAAACAGACCAAGGAATGCTCGTCAACACCTTCTCGTAACACCTTCAAGAGCCAACGACCATGTAATGCGGGAAAAGAAATAAAAATAAAATACATGGTCGTTGTTGGCAGTTCAGCACTAGTACTCTGCACGTCCTTTCTTGTGTCATCGTCTTTTGTGCTGATTAACTTTGCAATATAGGTAAGTATGTCGAGAAGATGCTCCGAGTATAGCGGGGGCGAGGAAAACGTGTTTGTTAATGATGAGCGCCCTTAATGGAACTTCCATACTAATAAAATAAACAAAGAAACGGACGCAGCTGCTGTAACGAGGACGATATAAAAAACAGCGGATGAAGACTGGAAAGACTGCGTACCAAGAAAATTCCGTGGACTCCAGGCTCACTGTTCGCTAAGGAAGAAATGACAAGAGGCTGAGGAGAAAAAAAAAGAATCAAAAATATGGTGCAATGCTGTTTGTGTTGCTGGCTTCATCCGAAAAAAAGTGACTTCCAGTAACGGAATCAGTGAAGCCTACGTCGGATGAATGCTCAGTACAGCGAGAGCGGCGTCATTAGCACTGCGCCGACGTGCTCACCAGCCCGCTGCCACGTTCTCTCGCTCTCTCCCCTCTCCCTCTGCCTCCCTATGACTTATGTGCAGTGGGTTCACTTATTACCGCTTTCACTGGCACTCCCACGGGGGCTCATTAAAGGACTTCTTGGCGACCAGTGGGAGCACGTCGCCAAACGGCGAGCGAGCGCGCCTTGAAAACGAATTGACCTTATGCACAGTCCACATTACCTCCTCTTCCTTACTCTCTCTCTCTCTCTCTCGCCCTCTAAGCTGCGCCGCGGGTGATGTATCCGTGCTCCGCCACCGCCGCTGTCTTATTCGGAATTCTTCTTGTACATGCATCATCTCACTCCGCAAATGTTGCGACTTCGCCAGCCAAATGTTTCTCTCCTTCCTCGCGATTTCCCTTTTCATACGCTTATCTTTGCTTCGGAACTCGAGACTCAATCTTAGAGAGTTAAGAAGCCCGACGTTCTTTGAAGACGGCCAGTGGGTCGTAATGGGAATTAAGAGCTTAAGGGCTCTTGATGCTTTTAAATCTCGTGGGGACTACTAAACGAATGCTGACGGCTGCTTTAAGGAAGAGCTTGGGGGAGAATTCATTAATAATATTGTAAAAAAAACAGAGCCAGTATCGTTGTTGTTCTTCGGTTCTTGTAAATCCACGTCTGTGTGATAAAGGGAGAGCCCTTGACGTGGGCTCCTGAGGGTTTCTTTTGGGGGCTGCCTTTTGCGCAGTAAATCTCGAGTAAGTTTGAAGAAGGAAGTGAAACTCTTCACATCCCCAATGTGCAGCTGCGCGGCATTTTATAACGCCACGTGAGATTTGAGCAAACAGTACATAGAAAAGTGAAGAACTGAGGTTTTTGAAGAATCTACCCTTTGAATATAAAGATTTATGAAAGTACGTAACATGCTTACGCGATCAAGCCCTTGACATTCGGCGAATGCAAAAATGATCACGATTCCATTTTCACCACGAAGGAGTACCGGAAAGACAGTGGAACATGTTTGCCACTTCGTTGTTTCGTTGTTTACGTTTGCCAGCTAAGGCATAATTTACGCATACTCTATAGCTTCCCGCGGAAGCACAGCATGCCTTTAGCTAAAAGCGCAAGCGGAAGGAAGCCGAAATCACGCTCGGAAATTTCAGGTCTATTGGTTCGCGAGTTAAAGCCTAAATACACAAAGGCCGCAAAGGCTACGGCGCGTCAGTGTGAGTCGATAATGTTTCGACACGCCTGGACAAGCGCCCACGTAGAAAAACACGCATGAGTTCACAGCGCGTATGATTCACATCGCGAAGGCGCGGTGCATCGGTATAGCATGCACGCATGAACGGAGACACGCAAAACCATTAATGAGAGTACGGAGTTAAGCGCGCGCCACCGAGAGCGCACTCGGCTTCTCCGAAGCCTACGTCAGCTACATGCGCCGCCATTCCATTTGGGAGTGTCGCTAGGTCGCGCACCGTGCCTTCGCACGCGCTGTGAAGGCTACGATATGGAACGAGGGGGACAGCTTTCGCATCTATCTGCACTAGCCTGTAGCCGCCGCTGAGTGATCAACCATTTTGAAGACAATGGCGTCTTCCTCCTCCCCGTCTTTCGTCGACCAGCTCATCCGAGGTCTACGTCGTGCACGGAACGTCACGCACCGCTACGCGCTCTCGAAACGTCATCCTCCTGCGGGCCGTTGATCGGTGCCCCGTTAACGCGTCTCGTCAGCTGCGGCACGTCGACGTCTTGTTTGTAGTGACCCCATTATAAGAAGCGCTTGTGCGGCAGCTGCTGCGGCCGTCACGGCTGTCGTACTATACCGTCTCCCCCTTATAAACAGATGCGCTTCTCTCGAGGCGTTGCGTGTAGAAGTGCAGAGGTTGTTTCGGAACGCGGAACCGTCGTTATAACACGTATTCCTGCCGAAGAGTCTCCCGTAGTCGTGTGTTTCTCTTTTAGTATTCTAACAAACGGAGGTTACATGTCCGGGACATAAGCGATATGGGCGAATAACGGAAACGAAAGCTTTCCTTCTGGTTTCGCGGTGTTTGCAGTAATCTCACTGTGTAACGTTAATTATTCGTCGTATACAGCCCGTATATGTGGAAACTTCGCTATGTATGGTATAAACTTGCATGAGAGGAGCACCTTCTTTCCTCAACATTACTGACGAGGTGCGCCCCTTGTATACCGAGAGGGAACCCGTCCATTTCTAACCGATAATTTTTAGACATACCCTCGCTTGTTTACGCAGACAACGATTGCTGCTGACACATCTGTATATGTCGACGCGTTATTGCTGCGCAACCAGGTTCTCTCTGGGTTCGTACAGCACTGAAGCCGGCATTGTAGATTTTCTTCTGAAGCACACTTAAGAACAGGTACTGAAGCACACGTTAAAGAACACCAGGTGGTCGAAATTTCCGGGGGTGGTCAAAAATACGGCTCCCTCAGTGGCGGCTCTTGGCCAAGACTTTAAGAGTGATCTACCTAAGGGAGAGTGTCCAAAGTGACGCAGAACGTATTAAAGAAGTCTTAGCTCCTGCTTGACCCAAATAGAGCCCATACAAGGGGCTTTGGGGCCCCAAACTTCAGGGAACGCTCTTTGAAAACTCCCTATAAACAGGTCAGATAAAGATCAAACGCTAGAGTACATAACTACAAGCTTACAAGTGCTTGTGTCTGTCGTGTTTCTCTGTCCTTTGTATAAGAAGTTCCGCGCTATAAAGCTTGCAATTGTGTATTACCAATTATAAGCCAGAAAAAAACGCCTTGTACAGTACATACATCTACCAAGAAATGGCGTGTTTGAACTCCTATTCTCGTGGGGAGCTTCCTGACTATAGTTCGCTGTTTAGGCAGATGTCGACCGTGCTTGCTACGGGCTGTTCTTTCAACGTGTTTACTCTGAGATGTACCGCTGAAGGCATGCGACCGACATTATAATGTTTGTGAAAGGTTCTCTCTTTCATGTCTTTCAATGTGGTTATTAGTCCTGCGTGATTGCTTCCTTCCCTGCAAATATTAAATCTCAGGGAAACCAAGAATAAAGTCTAGCGATGAAACATCGATTGCAACCATTTTTTCCCTCGCCCTCACGAATTTTCTCTGATTCGAGAACATCAAAGGATGATTTTAATTTTCCCTATTCGTTTCGTTGTAAACTATCCCGTTTCAGCTAAATGCCACGCCATGTATGGAAGAGAGTGAGGAATAACTATCAGGCAAACAGAATTCAAAGAAATGTTCGCACTCTTCCTACAGCTGTGCTAAGCTCCGGGATATTCGTGTTAATGATGCCTCTCGTGGGACAGCACTGCGGGTGACAACGCCATTCCAGTTTCATTAGGAGCCGAAGAAACGCATTATTATATTCCGTCGTCGGCACTTCGCTTGGTGCCGAATGGAGGCAAGAAAAAGAGTAATAAACAAAAATAGTGCAGCTCGCCCTCCATATACGCTACGAACGAAGAAATTACATTCCCAGATGTCGTTTCGCACGAAAACGGCTTTTTAAAGGGAATAAAACGTGCGTACGAGCCACTTTGTTTGAAAGAGATGGACGGGGCCGCAATCACATTTTAAGCGTGGTGGGAACAGCCTGGTTAACAAAAGAGATATGGGGATTGATTAATTCATATGTGGGGTTTAACGCCCCAAAGCCACCAGATGATTATGAGAGACGCCGTAGTAGAGGGCTCCGGAAATTTCGACCACCTGGGGTTTTCTAACGTGCACCCGAATCTGAGCACACGGGCCTACAGCGTTTCCGCCTCCATCGGAAATGCAGCCGCCGCAGCCGGAATTCGATCCCGCGACCTGCGGGTCAGCAGCCGAGTACCTTAGCCACTAGACCACCGCAGCGGGGCCAGAAATATGGGGAGGTGGCGAGATAAATTTCTTAATGGTGCTCCGCCTCAGATAAAGAAGAAAACAGCTGTCCAAAAATAAGAAGATAAATGCACTCACACGCTTTCATCTCGTCCCGTCATCTACAACGCACAAGGACACTGTTCACGCCATTGATGTTGTGCGCCCTAGGGGGTCGAGCGCTGTGCGGGATCGTGGTTTGCAAATGCCCAAATTTAGTGTGATATAATGCCTTCTGATTGCCTGGCTTTCAGACCGCAGTGAAAGCCAGATCCTTAGAGAATTTTCATTCCGCAGGTTAAAATCACTAATCATTCAGTCAACGCCAGCTGCAATGAATAGGACAACATGGACAATGCCTGCCATTTACGCATGCTCGTTGTGTTGACTACAGGCTGCATAATTGACAACGACTACCAGTCCAGTTCACTGAATGCAGTTTCCAAACCTCGAATATATTCATAAGCCTTGGTCAGTGACCGTGTTTCATTACTGAACGCTGTGAAGATGCGCCGCAAACAGTTATATTAAATCCATATATCGGCTCTTACCAAACACCGTCCACCACAATGTATCCGCAGTACTAATAAGTGCCGACATTCGTACTTCTTAAACGAACCACGTGTACCTGCTGTTACCACCGGAATGGTGGACTTGTCCAAATTTTGTGGTCGCGGCTGGCTTCGGACATTTTCGATGTGTCATTTACGAAAACCTTCTATTTGTGGCGATTTGTCTCAATGGGAGGCATTAAATGCGGTGGCCTTGACGATTAGCAAATTAGGGGGTGTGGCGTGGCCGCACCCCCTAATTGATAAACCCGGGCCGCAGCACCGGGTTCATCGGAGAAACATGACGGAGCCCTTTGGTTTGCAGTGGTATAGGCGTGCGCAGAAAGGGAAGGGGGGGGGGGCGAGCAGAGTTTATACTGTCGGTTTAGGTTATGTTTGTCCGACTCGGTGGATCAGTGGCTAGGGTGCCCGGCTGCTGACTCGAAGGTCGCGAGTTCGATTCCGGCCGCGGCCGTCGCATTTCGATAGAGGCGAAATGGTGTACTGTGTCATGTCAGCGCCTGTTAAAGAACGCCAGATGGCGAAAATTTCGGGAGCCCTCCACTAAGTCGTCTCTCATAATCATAGCGTAGTTTTCGGGCGCAAAGCCAAAGTGTTATTATATGTTATAGTTGCAGATGGAATTAACCGGGATATTGATCTACTATAAGAGGGTCACCGGTGTGTGAGAGGTGTGGAAAGTAATAGCACCACATTTATTTTCACACTTTTGCAATGCTTCGAGCATTTTGATGCTTTCCTTTGTGGTAGTACTCCAAGCTAGTAATCCATAATTAGGTATTGGTAAAAAATAGTATTGTACGGAGCGTATTTACTCTTGTAGGGCATTCAAACGAGACGTGGTACATCACACCAGTTGCTTTGAAACACTTGTACTACTTAGGTCGTTTGTGGGCTCATCCCCTGTCATGTGTTTATTGAAATAGGCGTCCAAAGTTTTTACATCGTACGGTCAAGCCTTTTAGTGATTATGCCTGAAGCTCTATGTCCCTCATTGCAAGTCTTAATTACTGACACAGCCGATAGGTTGAGCAGTTCTATCTCAGCGTTTTTCCTACATGCGATTCATTCAGGCAATATTGAGCAAGTGTAAATGATGTTACTCGCGATCGGAGGTCATATGATGCTTATATCATCTTTCAAGCATTTGTGCACACTTATCGTTCTATGTGCACACGCTAATCTCTTCACTCAGTGGTGGCAGCGTTGCAAACACCAGGCTATACTGGGCTCGCTAATGGCTGAACGGCATCTGTGACTCACGCAGTCTCACGTTGGCAATATATGAGCCGCGGAAATCCGTGCTGCACTATCGTTTTGTTTGACTAAGCTCTTACAGGACGCTCTGCAGGATATTAAAACAAAGCATGGCGAACAAGGAACGGACGTGGCAACTGCCACCGAGTCACCTGCGGTTGATTATGTGCTTTGATTGCTGTTTGCGTTGGAGTTGTAAACATTGCGGTGTTGTATTAGACTCGGATGTAAGATGGCATGCATGATCACTAAACATCCATTCCCATTGCTTGACTTGGTGCGGAGTATCATTTTTCTTCGTTTGAGGTGTACCACAACTGTGGTGTATTCGTTTATATTTTTCTTGTGAAACCAAATACAGGAGAAGCATATTCGTACTTCGTCGAATTCTGTAGGAATATCAGCAACTGTATATAGTACGACCTAATCTTGCTTGAAAATAAAGGTACTTTATCTTTCATCTATAGACAGCACATAGGTTGGCTAGCTTCTTATTTTGCAACTGGCCCAGTTCTTACCTAAATGTTTCGGTTGTGTCGATAGCTTCGCGTTATTATTGTAGTGGTAGTAATCAATCGTATAACTGCACCCTAAACATAGCCTCGCCCCATCACCGTTTTTGGTGTCAAGTGCATAGATGTGTCCGCATTTAATGGGAACCAGCAAACTTCAAAGCTCGACCTTATAGGGGGGCCGCAAAACTGGAGTGACGGCCTCGCCAAAGCTGTGAGAATTGTTATTTTTTATTTACAATACTGCTAGCCCTTGCGGGCTGTAGCAGGGGTGGGAGGTGAACAGGTGAACAATACACAAACAATGTTAGTCAAAAAACAAGTCCAGCCGTCGTTGAAAATTCTGTAAGGATCTACATCCTGTAAGTACCTCGGGAGGAAGCGCATTCCATTCAACAATAGATCGCACCAGAAACGAAAACTTAAATACATCCACCCGCGGTACATAAGCTTGGACAGAAAATGAGTGATTGGTACGAGCCGACACTCGTCCTGGGGGGCGCAGGTATAAACTGGGATCCAGCTTGTAGTTCTTATGTTACAGGTCATGAATAAATTTTAAGCGAGCTATTTTTCTACGTGTAGCTAACGATTGAAGGTCAGCCCTAGCAAGCAAAAGTGATACAGACTGTGTTCTCATGTAATTTGAATAAATAAACCTCGCGGCCAATCTTTGTACTCGTTCAAGTTTGTTAATTTCAGTTTTAGTATGCGGATCCCAGAAGATAGCTGCGTACTCCAGCGTTGGTCTTCCAGCGTTGGTCTGCGTTTGACGCGGGCTACGGCGTCCGCTGCAAACGCCCGACAACACGCCGCACTAACCAGAAACGGCACACGCTTGCTTTGGTGCGCTCGTTCAGGAATAAAGCCGCTAACGGACACTTAGTCACAGATAAGAGGACAGTAAATCACGGTGAAAACGACATTCGGCGCTTGGCAAAGTGCGGCTGTTTTCATTTTTCTTTTCTTTCTTTCCCCTAGTGGCTCGGGTCCGAGCAATCAAGGTCATTCTTCGCGCTCCACATATGCTCGCACTGGCCGTGAAGTGAGGGGTGAAAGCGGCCGAAAGAGAAAACGCGCGCTCTTGCTGAGTGAGGGAACGGTGGGACAGGTAACGGAAAACAAAAGCGCCCCACTACATGACTTTGCCAGGAGGCTGGCACAACGGCCGTGCGACGTTTGTGTGTGTGTACATACGTGCGTGCATGCGCTGGCTGCGACCGCCGCCACGTTCAAGGCCCGTCGGACCTCTCGCAGGGACAACGCTCCTCGCGGCAAGTCTTCCCTCACTCACCCGGATGTGACGTATACTCGCGCGCGACGATATGATATCACCGCCCGGTTCTGGAAAGCCAGCTGGGAGTGCCCCTCCGTCGCTCAACTCGCGGGAGCGGCGGTAGCGCTGCTTACCAAGCAGTCAGTTACTCGTCTGTTCGTGCGTGCGCCCGCAACTGGCGTCCGGCCGCAGCAACGGATCGGCATTGGTGCGGCGGCGACGCGTCTGCGCAATCTTCAGGACGGGCTTTGTTCCTTCACGTTCCGGCTGAGTGTTGTGCGCTGTGCTACAAACCGACAACGCTGCTTGTCAACGGGGTCTGTTTGCGCGTGATTTCTTTTTGTGTGCAGCCTCTGAGGGTTCGTTGATCCTCGGTTGTCTCGCGAGTTGCGCGACTGTCATTTACCTTCCAGAAGAGAGTTGTGCTCGCCGTGTCGTCGTCTGCTACGCCCTTCGCGGCACGACGCCAATCTGGTTTCGCGAGGTGTTGCGACGGCGCGTGCAGCGTCACCATGTGTAGTGTTGCGATGTTTGTGCTCGGTGCGCGCGCTCTTCGAGTTTCCAGGGAGCGCCCGGGCCGCAGTTAAGTGTGGGCAGCACTAATGTCTCCTACGTGCACGCACTCCCGATGAAAGCCGGTTTCTGATCGTGGGCGTCTCTGGCTGCTCTTCCTTTTTTCGGTGAAAGTGTGGTTGCTGTGTTGTTCTACGCCGCGCCACAGTCTGCGCCGGTGACATCTCCGCTTCCGGTGACTCCTCCGAAACACTGAGCAGTGTGTTAAGTGTGTGTTCTTCAGCTCCTCCGGATACACCAGCCATCATGGTAAGCGCACGTGTCTTAGTTTGCAAACACGCACTGCGGCTAGGGCGCGCATGTGTTCGTGGCGGCAATTCGAACGCTCTACAGCCCGGCAGTTGCTTGTTTTGAGAGAGGCAGTGAAACGTTTTAGGGTACGTGCATACCCGGAATGCGGCTTTTGAGCTTAACACCGCGCTTGCTTTAGTTTTTACTGAAAACATGCAGTCATTCAGTTACTTTGCAAAGCACACAAACATAAAAATAGAGGGCTGAGTGCATCTATTTATATATTGAGCGCAGTAACACCACCTGTTGTGCCTCCTGGAATAACAGACATTGCGCAAAGCACGCTTGTAGCGGTTGTAGCCCCGCCGCGGTGGTCTAGTGGCTAAGGTACTCGGCTGCTGATGCGCAGGTCGCGGGTTCGAATCCCGGCGGCGGCGGCTGCATTTCCGATGGAGGCGGAAATGTTGTCGGCCCGTGTGCTCAGATTTGGGTGCACGTTAAAGAACCCCAGGTGGTCTAAATTACAGGAGCCCTCCACTACGGCGTCTCTCATAATCATGTGGTGGTTTGGGGACGTTAAACCCCACATATCAATCAATTGTAGCGGTTGTAGTGCGTCTACATTTATTCGTCATGTGAACGCGCGTGTGACGCAGCTTATCGAGTCCTTTCCATGCATCTTATTGTCAGAAAGACAGCAGATCCGCGTTGTGATCGAACGTCTCCCTCACAAGCACTTGAAAAGCGTGCGGTTCTTTTCATCGTTCGGTGATAACGCTGTTTGATAACACTCGCTTTCACAACGTGTAGCGATAGCCTCTGCTGTGACGTTCCGAGGGTTCAGTGCAAACCAGATCAAAAAGAAACAAAGGTACGAGTAGAACGGAAAATGACACGACAGCGTCTTCCGACCCTTACATTTGTTTTATTTTACTAAGAGTTGAAACAAACACTCAGAACGTCATAAGATACCAACTTGCCCTAACTGGTAATCAAGCGTTTCCCGAAGGAACATTGCTCGAGGTTTGCCATCATAAGGCCGCTTTCTCCGAACGAGTTCGCGTTGTGTCGCCGTGGTCGCCGACCGGGACAAAATCTGCCCTTCCTCTTCTTGGAAGCGATCCAGAACGATGCGTCAGCTCGATGGCTGGCTCACGCTGCGAAGCCGCCGCTGTCTGCCGACGACGCGGGCCAATCGAATGCCCCATTTGTATGAATGTATCGGCCGTGGAGCGAATGCTGAGATTCGGCGGCGATGCGGACTATCACCGGAACGAGGACCCGCCCGCTCTCGTCGGGATGTGACGGAGCCATTGTATAACGCACGGTGGGAATACGAGCGTTTACCCACTCTTCGCAAGGTCCCGTCAACGTGGCCCTATTTCGTGGGCTATACAGTAAAAGCTAGTTAATTTGAACTTAGTTCATTTGAACTTACTGTTAATTCGAACTGACATCCTGGCCCCGGCACAGCCCTGTGTGTTTCTATGAGAGAAAACGCCCGATAATTCGAACGCGTCGGTATCCACAACGGTTAATACGAATTGGGGCGCCTGGCTTACGTTGCTCCTTGCGAAAGGCGGCCCACAGGGATCATAGTGCGTTGCAAATCCGAACCGAATTTACTGGATGATGCAAAGCAACAAAACGGCAGCATTTCTCCGCAGATGAGAATTCAGACGACCGCGCTATTAGTTCAGTACCAGATCTACGAGCGGCCCTGTATTCACCCCTTTTACCGACCCAATCGAGGAGTGTGTAACCATAAGCGTGCTCGGGGTTGCGTGTGCACTTGACAATGCCTGGCAGGTAAGACTATATAGTTGTTTTCTGTGACTCCTCTAAGAACAGGTGAAAAGTAAGGTACTGGGAAGTTGGTTTTGAGTAATTGTTAAACAGCGCTTACGTTGAAGGGTGCAAAAAAGTTAGAAAGGACACTCGATACGAAGAAGACACAACGAGCTCTCTGGTTGGGCTTTATCACCGCGCGGCCTCCCAAGCACTGCAGCGCGGTTGTGAGAGTGAGGCGTTAACCACTGAGCCACCACGGAGCGGTGTAACATCGCTAAGAACATGCGCCTGCCGATTGTGATGTGATACACTGTATATACACGAAACGCTGCTTGCCCATGTTAACAAAAAAATAGAGTACCGTAAAGCTTCGCCTTTAGGAGCCGAACGCGTTAGCGACATTTTGTTCTTAGTGCGTACTTCAAACACTTAGTGAACGAAACCTTTTCGAATTTGATTTGTCTATACGTGGCCTTAAGGAAATAGGCGCCGTAGCGTTTGTGCCTTTTGTAGTGGGGCTTTCAACCATGGAGCCATTATGATAATCATGTATTCTGACGCCCGTTGACAATGGAAGCTTGTAGCACGCATTATTACTGCAATATTTCATGCTGTATTGCGCAACTTGTACAGAATACGCGCGTGTTGGTAAAGCATGAAAGTTACTTTCATTGCATTTCCAAACGGTTCTTTTCACTGTTTTTACAAGCAGAGGCGTGGCCGTGTTGTCGAACAACCGCTTGCCACGCAAACGACCCTCGTTCGATCCCCATTAGGGCCCAAACAGCCCTTGTTCGGTCCCCACTCTTATCCAGGGACCTATTTATTTTGTTTGCATCCTTCTCGATTTTTCTATCACGCATAAGATGATGATTTTTCGCTCACAACCAACGACACCGGGATTTCTGCGAAACGAGCTCATTAGCTAGCTATCATGTTAAAATTCACGTCGCGTACGTCACCAAACCAATTCCTTTACACGCGATGGCACATACCCGCATACCACGAGCCACAGTATGTAGGTATGCGCCACAGATTATTGGCAGTTTATGTCTACCTAGTTAGTACGAGAACAGGCATGGGTAACTTCAAATGCGAGAGCGTTAACGAAAACTAATATCAGCAGCGTTGAACCAATGAATGCAAGGAATAAATATCGTGTTTTCTGCAGGAATTCCACCCCAAGCATTCTGTGTGCTCATAAAGTTATTATTATTATTATTATTATTATTATTATTATTATTATTATTATTATTATTATTATTATTATTATTATTATTTCTGATTAATATTTCTGATTATTCTTTGTGGTAGTAACAGGAGCAGTATACTACTTATGAATACATATGCACGTGAACACATGTGCTAGGGACCATAACGACCGCCACCGTTGAGCAAGGAACGAATGAATCCCGTTGTGACGTCCCACCCTTCACTACACTGTGCGATGTGGGTTATGCTGCAGTACGGTGTTCTCTTCATGTAAGCGGCATATAATTGACCGCTCTCATGTATATGTTGGTTTGAGAGTGAGAGTACAAGCGGTATGCACCGCTTTTCACTAGGCCGGGGTTGTGCCCTCACTTCAAGCCCTGTCTGATCGGTACCGTGTCACACTAATTGCTACGTCAAGAGCTCAGTAATGAATGCCGATCTAGGTGCCGAGGCCTCTCTTGCCAGGTATACCTAACCTGCTGATTGGTCCAGCTCAGAAATGGTGCCACCTTTAAACTGGCGACCCGGTGTAACCAACAAATTTCATCTTTGTTGTTTATAGCGTCATAATTTTATTTCTTTATCTAGCAAGAGACAGCGCTTTCCAGCAGCTTAGACACGTGTTACGTATCTAATGAACCCCCATCCCACCCCTGGTTACGCCAATGGACAGCCATATAGATGATCGCGCGCACGCTTTTGAAATGACGTTCTTGGGGACGGTGGTTAACAGTTCTTTGCAATAAAGGCAAGTGTCGTTGCTTATCACACGTTGTTCTCGTTCACGTAATTCTTGCTTGTTCTTTCACGGAGAAGGTGGCAAAGCCGCATACAGCGAAGGGATTTTCATTCAGAGCATAACATGTTACCTTACGCATACATTGATTTGCTTAGTGTGTCGCATTCTCTCTCTTTCTCTTTTTTAACGCGTAAGCCTGTTCGCTATATAACCAGAGCGGAGACTAGAAGCAGTGCATTCCCAACAAAATAGTCCTGCACTTTTCATTCACGTACGCAGTCAACGCGCCGCAGAAACATCTGGGAAGCGTCGTACTTGCTGTATTACCAAATGATCCAATACACAAGCCTAAGCTGTCCCGTATATATAAAATACCATAATGAAATCCTCCTAATCATGGAACGACACTGAGACACTTCGAGAATGCATGACACTATTATTTCCGGAATAACTTAACTTTTTGAGATGTGCTAAATACTGCTTTTCGCGTGGTTTCATCGCGCTTATTTATTTATCTATTTATTTACTTAGCTATAAATACTGCGATCTTTCTTCAAGATTGCGGTGTTACGATTCTTACTGAACACAGTTTTATTATGCTCACTGACAGTTATGTACCCACTCCTGCATGGGTCCGGATAGGGCCTGTAGTAGTTGTAAATAAATAAATAAGAAATATCTTGACAGCGCGGTACATCTAAGAAAAGGCAAAAGTTTGGGGGGGGGGGGCATTTCATGGATTCACTTTATCTAACGCAAGACCTTGATACAATATATCTCCGGCAGCATCAGTAAATATTTTAGAAAAAAGGCTAAATTATTGTGGGATATAAATAGAGGAAATGGACTATAACAGTGATTATTCTCGCATGGGACACGACTTCATGGCTTCCGCTGGACTTGTGGATTTTACAAGCTGCATCGGCGACGCTATAACGTTATATATGCGTTACGAGTCCGCGGCGAGGTATAGGGTGAATTCACTTTAGTAGTTGCTCGTGCATATAGAGTATAAACTTTAAAAACATGCTTACTATACAGACGCGCAAAGAACAGGACCGTGATGAGGTTTCGTTGTTATCCTTTAAGCGCTACTATTGCGCAAGCGTCAATGTGTGGCTGCGGAATTGAGACACGGAGAGAGTGTTAAAACATAATACTACATAGTTTTTCCGTTCCATTCATTGCTAATTCAATGCAAGGCAGATCGGAAAACAGGAACGGTAAAGAAACTACGCCAAATTTCTTCTTGAGCCGACGGAGCAAATGAATAAATAAATAATTGAGGAGCTTTGGTTGTGAGTGGATGCGTGCGCTCTTACGTAGAGGTTTCGTGTTAGCAGGAAATGCAAAGGAAACATCGAGTTCAGAAAAATGGCTGCGTTTTTTTTTTTGCTCGCTTTGAACTATAGGTTCGTTGTGGCGTTAAGATTATGGATGTTTAACAAGAACACATGGGAACCAGCCGTAAACCTATAATCAATAAAAAAAAGAAAAAAATTGAATTGAAAAAGGCATGCGTAGTGCAATACTAGTTGCACTACTCACTCGATAAGTGAGCTGTAGTAGAAGCAAGAAAATAGAAGGGATGCAAGAACAACAAATGGGAACCAGCCGTAAGCCTATAATCAATAAAAAGAAAGAAAGAAAAAGTGAAAGAAGGCACGCGTAGTGCAATAGCAGTTGCACTACTCACTCGATAATAGAGCTGTAGTATAAGGAAGAAAACAGAAGGTATGCAAGAAGAACTACTAAATTATTAGAAAAAGCGTCCCTTATTTCTCCGCTCGTATAAGCAGCGCAAGCGTTTCGCCGGATATTGTGCATGGTGGCCGCAGGTTGTTATGGCGCGGTGAATCCGATGCTGCTCCATTTCGGCGAACGACAGAAACGCTCGAACAGTTCTCGGCAGTACAGCGATATGCACCGGAAGCGTTGTTCAATGCAAGAACGGGAACGCAAATGATGACGCTATGCTTATAATCGCTTGTCGCCATTTCTTCCATGCGCAGTGCTATAGTTTGAACTGTATAGAACTACAAGCTAACCAGTGGCATTTTGAAGTAGTGTTCGTTCGTTGTTTCTAGATTTCGCGTATGTTGAGAGAAAGAGAGAGAAGCAAGGAAAGGCGTGGAGGTTAACCAGACGCATGTCTGGTTTGCTACCCTGTGCTTGGGGAGAGGGATAAATATGCGAAAAAAACACAATCACGAGGCCACTTGGAGGAATGAAGGTAGGAAAATAGGTGGAAAAGAACGGAAGGGAGGTTAAGCAGCCTATAGGCAGTCGGTTCGCCACCCTGCGCATGGAAGGGGGATGGGGGAGATGAAATATAGACAGCAGAGAGGGAAGATAGATAAACACAGCACATTCGGCAGCACATGCGTGTCACTTGGAGGAGCTCATCGGTCTACATGCGGTCTCTCACAGTTGTTGATTTTATGTATTTAAGTAGCGCTTTCGATAAGTCAGTTGCTTTCGAGGCACACGCATGTCCACGGTCGACTCCTATATACTATCTTATCTTGGTTGCAGAAAATATTAATCACGGTGGACAGAGGTACCCGCGGAATTCACCGCACTGCACGGATTTACAAAAACGGGAAGTGCCCGTGTACTGCGATCTTATCGACAAGTTAAAAGAACAGTCCATAGGGCTCGCCGAGGAGGGCTTTATTATTTTTTTTTTCGGAAGTGCTCCGGAACCAATCCGATCAAAACCTCTCGCGCGGCGCTCCGAACGGAGTGGCCTCGCCTGCATCGCATCGCTGGTATACAAAGCCTCTCCCATGAAGCTGCGACCTTCCTCCTCCGCCTCCACGCACTGTGACGGCCCACTTTCGAAAACTCGACGACTAGCCTCTCGGGAATCGCATCGGTGCCTCGCAGCAGCAGTGCCACGCGCTGAGTGTTTTTGTGCAAGCAGTTCCGTTCATCCGAAGGGCCACTCGCTGATGGAATTGCGTTAGCGGTATCATGCAGCGGAACCATCCGTGCCAGTCATCTCGGTTCCTTATACGTGTGCTGCGTCGCACTCTTTGGTTTCATGCAGGAAAGCACGGGATATTGCGAAATTTTGCCCGCCGCGCATATTGAAATATTCACGTCGAGTGAATACTGCTTATACTTGCAGTGCGGCCTTGAGTTGTCGGAGGGGACCCATAGCCCCTTGTTGAGTTGTTGTTGCCATGTTTCTGTGCCTGAGCGAATTGCTGTACTCGGAGTGGTGGAAGAATTCTACATGTGAAATTTCTTTTTTTACGAACTTTTAGAGCCCTCGATAACTATGTTGTCTTTCATATGCTTCTAAACATTAAAACAAAATCTTCTTGTGGTCCAGATAACATACCTAATGCATTTTTACGTCGTTACGCTGAATCACTTTCCCGCTTTCTTGTTATAATATTTCGCTTATCCTTATCACAAGACATTGTACCCGCAGATTGGCGCATCGCTCGAGTAATACCAATTTTCAAAAAAAGGAAATAATCTCCTCGTAACCAATTATAGGCCGATATCCCTCACAAGCACGTGTTGTAAACGGCTGGAGGACATCATTTCAAATTACATGGTAAATTTTTTAGACGCGCGAAATGTTCTATCGCCATTCGAGCACGGCTTCCGTAAAGGTCTTTCTACAACTACCCAATTAATTTCTTGTATCCATTCATTCTCATCAGTACTAGATAAATCAGGCCAAACCGATGTAATTTTCCTTGACTTCAGCAAGGCATTTGATTCAATACCGCACTCCAAACTAATTCACAAGCTTAATCTGGTAGGTTTTCCCTCTACAATTGTTAAATGGGTTGAATCATATTTAAGTTCACGTACACAGTTTGTTGACATAAACGGTGTTTATTCTAACCCTCTCCCTGTTAACTCCGGTGTTCTTCAGGGAAGTGTCCTTGGCCCTTTGCTTTTTCTTATTTATATTAATGATATTACAACATGTGCTAAACAAGGCGTAGAAATCCGCTTATTTGCCGATTATTGTATTTTATTCCGTTCAATCAACTCCTTAAATGATCAGATAACGCTGCACCAATCTGTCGAAGGCATATCTGCGTGGTGCGACCGCTGGAGAAATAATGTAAACCGTGAAAAAAACTACGTTTATGCGCATCACTAACAGGAAACAGCCGTTTATTTACCCGTACAGTATAAAAGAGACCCGTATTTTACTAACAGAAAGTTACAAATATCTTGGCGTAACAATCACTAACAAACTAACTCGGTCTTTTCACATTGAAAAGATTTGTTCATCTGCACGTAGGAAATTAGGCATGCTAAGGCATAGACTCAGTAGTTCTCCACCCAGTACTAAACTTCTAGCTTATAATACACTAATCAGGTCTGGTTTGGAATATGCATGTGAGGTGTGGGATCCGCAAACTAAAACAGATATTAACAATCTAGAGAAAATCCAAAGGTTAGCCGTCCGTTCTATTTTCAACCAATTTCGCCGATCTGATTCCCCAACTGAACTAATGCAAAATAACAAAATTCAAACTCTAGAATGTCGCAGGAAAATTGCAAGACTAAAACTTCTTTTCTATCTATCCAGCAAAAAAAAAGTGTACTTGAGTTATCAAATATTCTTTCTCGGTTATCTTCGCGTTCAACTAGACGATATTCACAAAAATTCACTCCTATCTTTGCTCGAACTAACAATTTCAAATAATCTTTCTTTCCTCGCACATTAACAGAATCGAACGAACTACCACATCACATTTTTGAATCTGAAAACGTGTTAAGGTGTATTGAAGATTTTTTTGGAGTAACTTAGATCTTGTACCATAATGTGTTGTATATTTACCTGTTAGTTTGTACCTCCTGTATTGTTTCTTTTATTGGTCATATCCTCATACTGTACCACCCCCAATCCTGTCTGGGCTATTCTTAGCCTGCAGTATTTTCTAAATAAATAAATAAATAAACTTTTAGAGCCCTCGATAACTATGTTGTCCTACGTTCAACCCTCATGTTGCACAAAACTATCGCAAAAGCAAGCGTCTACCGAACTTGAAAGTGAGTGCATTTTTGCGATGAAGGGGACCAGTCTTCGAATGACGGCTGTTGCCGATGTAAATCATTACGATCATCTGTAGGACTGCTGTAGGACATAACAGTTCCCCACTAATATTGCTAGAATATGTAGTGCCGCAGTCGTTCAACCCCTGCAGGTGTGATAGATACTTATATACTTATATTTCTTGGATTTGAGCAGAACCTAATTGCGAAATCAACCCGCAGTTTCCCTTTTTTCAATATTTTATTCGTGGTTGAGTAGGTTAGAGTAGGGGGAGAAGGAGGACGTTGTGGGTCGCAGGTGGATTGGGCCTTGCGAGATATGCAGGCACCCGGAGTGCGTTATAGGACAGTGGTGCATTTTTATAGACTGTATAGAGAGTGTTTGACGTTGAAAGCTACTTCATTCTATCATCCGAAAACAGCAGAAAGGAGAAGCTGAAGCTTGCAATGAAAAAAAAAAACGTAAACAGCGGTTGTGTGCTCGTGCCGACTAGTTTTGACTATATAATAAAGTTGTCTAATTAGAACTGATTACCTTAGCGCTAGCGTGTATATATGCTTCGTACCCTCTCCTTTTCTCCAAACAAAGGAGGGGAGGGGGAGGGGAGCGTCGTGACGAATTCTGTGAGTGAAAAGGGAATTGGTTCTCCGTAAAAAAAAAAAAAAAAAAAATTGAATGGCGCGATGGCATAGGTGCCCGGGAAGATGTTCCGCTGAATCGCGGTTGTCAGGAGAAGGTGCGCCACTTAACACTGATAGGTTTGAAATTCCTCGGAGTGTTTAACTCTTCTAGGAATTTAGCCGTGTCCTTGGAATTTTAAACCTGCCATTGTTTCAAACCACCCCCCCCCCCACGTCCTTCTTTTCTTGAGATAACGGGTTAATGTTAATCTCACTAATGACAACGTAGATCGTGTCCGCTAGAATGGACAAAGTTTAGCCATACCTAAGCCCCAGCCATCAGTTCAGGCCTGACGGGACCGTTGTGCCGGCTTTGCATGTGGACACTAGTCGCTGTAAATCCATACACCGAAGCACACCCACCTCAGTCGCGTTTATTTATTTATTTATTTATTTATTTATTTATTTATTTATTTATTTATTTATTTTTTATTTATTTATCTATTTATTTACTTCGTTTATTTATTTATTCTATTTATTTATTTATTTATTCAAGTACATCACAGGTTACCATATAGAATATTATGTGAGGGGGGGGGGGGTCATACTAATGTTTCAAACATCACAGACCGTGAGTTAGTGAGTGAATACAGGTACAGGTAAGTTCTACATAGTGAATACTAAATAAAAGTATTGCAATTCAATGAACAATTAGTAGTAATAAGGGTGAAGGCGACACGTGAAATGCACGAAAAAAAAAAACACTGACTCGACCATACGAATTAAACAGGAGCGAGCCATCTTTGCACATACTGAAAGTTGATTTGATTGATTGATATGTGGGGTTTAACGTCCCAAAACCACCATATGATTATGATGCGCGCCGTAATGGAGGGCTCCGGAAATTCCGACCACCTGGGGTTCTTTAACGTGCACCCTAATGTGAGCACACGGGCCTACAACATTTCCGCCTCCATCGGAAATGCAGCCGCCGCAGCCGGGATTCGAACCCGCGACCTGCGGGTACTGAAAGTTGAGGCTATGCAAGAAAGAAAATTAATGGTAAATAAAAAGAACTATGAAAACTTAATATGTAGTTCTTTTTTTTTTGCGTTTCTGGGTCACGTATACTAACAGTTTTATCTGTAAGATTGTTCCAATATTTTATGGCGCGAGGTAACGCCGATGAATTAAAATCCTGTGTTTGACCGAACAGGCGTTCCAATCTTCGATTCTTGTGAAGACGGCGAGATATACGGTGCGCACGGGTAATGATATGTTGAGTGATATGTGGGGTTTAACGTCCCAAAACCACCATATGATTATGATGCGCGCCGTAATGGAGGGCTCCGGAAATTCCGACCACTTGGGGTTCTTCAACGTGCACCCTAATGTGAGCACACGGGCCTACAACATTTCCGCCTCCATCGGAAATGCAGCCGCCGCAGCCGGGATTCGAACCCGCGACCTGCGGGTACTGAAAGTTGAGGCTATGCAAGAAAGAAAATTAATGGTAAATAAAAAGAACTATGAAAACTTAATATGTAGTTCTTTTCTTTAACGTTTCAGGGTCACGTATACTAACAGTTTCATCTGTAACATTGTTCCAATATTTTATGGCGCGAGGTAACGCCGATGAATTAAAAGCCTGTGTTTGACCGAACAGGCGTTCCAATCTTCGGTTCTTGTGAAGACGACGAGATATACGGTGCGGACGGGTAATGATAGATTGAGGGATATGTGAGGTTTAACGTCCCAAAACCACCATATGATTGTGATGGACGCCGTAATGGAGGGCTCCGGAAATTACGACCACCTGGGGTTCTTTAACGTGCACCCAAATCTGAGCACACGGGCCTACAACATTTCCGCCTCCACCGGAAATGCAGCCGCCGCAGCCGGGATTCGATCCCGCGACCTGCGAGTCAACAGCCGAGTACCTTCGCTACTAGACCACCGTGGCGGGGCAGATGCGCACGGGTAGGCGGTAGTGTAGATGGGCGTTGACTGTAGATTACCTCGTGAAGGAGACTGATAAGTGCGATGTTCCTACCAGAGTCTAACGGTGGAAATGATAGCTTCGATTTGATATCAGACACGCTTGATGCGCGCCCATAATCACCGACGATGAAGCGAGCTGCACGATTTCGTATAGGTTCGAGTGAATGAATCAGGTATGCTTGGCGAGGAGACCATACGAACGATGCAAATTTCAGCTGTGGACGGGCAAATGATAATTGGGCTAGGTTTCGAGTCGTGACGGGGCATCCCGAAGTCAGGCGACACTGCAGCCGCCGAGCGACCTGAGGAGACCCTTTCTCAGACACACCGGCGACGCCACAAGATCCTGTTCAGCTGGCCTAGTTAAGCAGTCGGCCAGTTGTGTTCATGCTGCACGTATTCGCTACAGTCACGTGCATTCGAGTTCCCGAGCAAGGTGCCGTTCTGCCCAGCATCTCTGCGCAAGCGTGACCGACGCGGTGCATCCACTCCGCCCTGGTGGCCCTTGGTTGTGTTTCCATTTCTCGTGAAGTCGTCATTCGAGCGCTGACTTTGTCGGTATGCAAGCGTATTCGGTTACGGAGAGGCTACGGCAACCATGCACGTGCGTAATTCAAGCAGGGTGGCCCGCTTTCAGCCATTCGTGTCGCCCAAGTCACGACGCTGACCACGCTATGTGCCCACAGTTAAGAGAAGTCGGCTCTTGCATGTGCTGCCTTTAGTTCGTTGCGGTATATAGACGGCGAGTGGCATTTGTTTGCACTCCGACCGGTGACAGCATACAGGTGGCGTCACGATCCACACAAGCAAACAAGTATACGGTGCAAAGCAAGACAGTCGCTGAGCTTTCAGCCAGTGGACTTATACCGTCGCGTCAAACATTGCAATGGAAGTGTATGTATAGTCTAGCGTATGACGCTATACGGACTTAACAAGCGCAAGTTCTTGCGAGGATGGATTAGCCAGTACTTAGTTGCCGACCAGATCTTAAGTCGTGATTATCAGCTTATCCTAAGTAGGAGGCTGCTGCATATCATTGACAAGTAGTCCTTACGTGCGTAATAGAATACTAACGAATGTTCTTTTGGTGTATATATATACTCATCTATTTTCATTCACTTAAAAAAATTGAGAGGAGCAGAGAGCGTGCCGGGCAAAAGGAAGTTCGAAAAAAGTTACGTGATTTATAAAGCCTGCTGTTGTTACGAAAACGTATACTTAATTTTTATACAATGATGAAACTAGCGCCAATGTCGAGGACTGTTCTAACGTGAACAGTGTTTCCATGAAGTAAAATATAATGTTCAAGCAGCATCGAACAAACCATGGCGCGGTTTTCTGAGCTAGAACCTTGATGAAAGAAAGAACAAAAGACAGAAAGAAAGAAAGGCAGGCTTCTGTTGGTGTGAAGTATAGTGCATCTACAAATATAATCAAGACAACATTTGCACTCAGATACGCCGCACGAAACATTACAAGTGCACGAGTTTGCCAGAAGCTCACTTTCATATATATACCGTATTTATGCGCATAATAACCGGCCCTGACAACTCTTTGCTAGCACGTGGCAAAGTCGGCTAACGATTGGCTAATATTGGAAAGCACTGGCCGCCATTCTCCTACGCTCAGTCTCTTTGCGAAAGCGCTGACGCGGTTCTGATCGAGAAAAAAAAATAAATAAAATGCTTCGCACACGCGACGGTTCTCCGTAGTTCAATTCGCCGCTAATCTTGGTGCACCCGTGGCTTGATCGACTGCCACCATTTCTAAGAGTTATACCGTCAGCGCATTTGCACTTCAAAGGCTAGCGCAAAATCGCGTCAGCAGAAACCCGCCCTACGCTGTTGCTTCGCGCATTCGGCCGGAGTCGGCCCATTACGCAAAGTTAGCCCTCATACTGGCGGCACGAGCGCCTTTGTGTCCTGGTCCTTGCTCGGCCTGCCGGGCGAATGGAGAACTCGAAGGAGACCGAAGCGGTGCGTCTCGCACGGACGCAGAACGAAAACTCGTAATCCGCATGCAGCAGTCGAGGCAGCTATCTTGTCTTTGACTGCGCTTTCGCCCCTCGCTCGCCTGCGTCTTGCCATAAGTCGCTGCAGCTTCGTCTCCTTTGTTCGCGGTGACTGCAAATCCTGCTAGAGTTTCGGCCTATTACGCCATTCCACCGTACGAATGAGGCTCCACAATTCTCGTTGGGCGAACGTGCTGTGAGATATATCTCTTTTTAAGTCTGTCGGTCCATTGTATACATTATAGTGTTCTATTTTTTTTGTAAATATTGAGCTTGCGCCGCTTTACGATCCGGGCCCTTTCATCTTCTTCTTCTTTCCTTTTTTTTCCTTTTTTCTTTCCTTTACTTCTTTCTTTCTTTCTTTCTTTCTTTCTTTTCACGGACAGCTGTCTGGCTCTCCTTGGTCGCTTTTCAAACGAACAGTCGTCAGCGGTGCGCGAGTGGAGTTCGGGCAAGCGAGATTGCCATATGCATGCATGCATGCACGCATGCATGCATGTATGGGCTCTCGTTTACCGTTACGCGGGTTTCACTCGCTGCGCTGCCTTTCGCGCTGCCTCAAACCCACTTTCTTTCGCGGTCATTGCTCGACGCTCTCTTCAACTCTCCTTCGTCCGCACTGCTTTTTCGGTGTGGCCGTCCCTTCGTTTTTCCGGACGCGCGTAGGCAAAACGACGCCTGAAATCCCGAACCGTAACTTATGTGCGCGTATACTCGTTCTGTGTGCGCCAGCGTCAGGCCACTGAACCCGCCCCATTTCGTAGCCGTGATTCGTGGTAGTTTTCGGTGGTCTGCTCAAGCCCGTCGGTTGTTTCGACGACAACGCCCGATTGTCCCGACTTGTCGCTAGTGGAAATTCAGTTGGAGAGCGCAAAATTGTTTCGCTGCCGCCAACTGGAGAAAAATCGGCAAAGCTGTAGGTTAAAGCGAGCGCTTGCTCAGCTGCTTTTCGCTTTAACCAAGAATGAGTCAAGGTCATGCCAAGGTTAACCATGTTAAAAGAAAGGACTGCTTGCTTTGTGCATTAAATACGGAACGCGAAATCTAGAACGACTTTTTAACGTAAAGTGCTAACAGGAAAATGAGAGAAAAAAAAGAAAGCTTGACTTTCATTTCAAAACACCTCAGATGTTGTCAAGATGTTCATGTGTGTTAGACAAAGGCGCCGGTTGTGCAAGGCACTCCAGTTAATGTATGGATATTGCTACGCGTCAGTGCATGGAGACGAAGAAGAAAAGCATATAGACGGGCGCTAGCTAATCACTGTGGCTGGCGCTGCTCGCTTAACCAGCTGAAAATACATCTGTGACTACCCCTCCGAGTCGGTCTCCTTCTCGTAACAATATGAACGGGAAATCGAGAAACGGAAACTGACGCCTACCCGTTGGTAAGATTGAAAAGCACAATGGACGAAGACAAAATATACATGAACAGCAGGACCTAGCCTTGGTCATGTGTCTTTCTTCCTCGTCCGTGTTGCTGCTGAGCCTAGCAAATGTCCGCCAACTTGCCCTGACCAAAGCACTTGTTCTAACTAATGCGAAGCATTAGCGAAATTCGGCGACTTTGAGCGTATCTATCTATCTAGCCGCTTACGTTTGAGTGCTCTCATGGAGGGTAAGATAGTTTGACGAATCAAAACATGAATGTCACATTCCCGTCACGTACGTCGCCAAACACTTTCCGCCAGACAGTGGCAGATATCCACGGGTGAGTATGTGCCACTGGTATGCGGGTATGTACCACAGGTGATTGACACTTGATATCTAGCTAGGAACGACGAGAAGACACATGGGCAATTTTTACACGCGAGCGTTAAGAAATACCCGACGTCGGTAGCGTCGACCCGACGAATGCAAAGAATGAATGTTAGGGTCCTAGCTGGAATCCAACTTAAATATTTCTCGGGGTAATGAAGCATTTTATCACAGAGCAGAGCACGGCCTCAAAACTACTTTTCAAATAGACGCTAATCGTCGTGAAACTTCAATAGTGGTTGCAGTGGTGCCTGCCCAATTTTATAAACATTACATATGTACTCCTTTGATACAGCCGTCACGTCGGGTTAAGGCAAATTGTGGTTAGTTGCCATGCGTTTAAGTTGATTTATGAAGTAGTGTCCAGGGCCAGCATTTACGCGAGAATCGGCGCTTCATATCAGCTTCTGGTGTTGCCAATACGCATGTTGCCGTTGGCATCGTTGCGCAAGTGCAAACAACCGGTTGTATAAAAATCTGCAACTCTTCAACATATGTCTGTGCGTGCAACACTTGTACTCTTATTTAGCGTAATTTCATGACGTGTCACTCATTAAAAAAATTGCAACACGGTCACCTTCTCTCCGCATGCTTCGCATAACGTCGATTCCCAGGTACGTGCACAGTCTGCTGAATCTTAAACACGAAAGCACGAGTGAATCCCCACGAATTTCTCACTTGCCGAAAAATTCAGCCTGGTCGAGGTATCGAGCCCGAGAGCATTGCCTCTCCCCATGGTGGTCGTGCTACCAATTCAGGAAGCTAGCGAATCGCTGCGCGAAGGCGAATTCATGGGCGACTCGAATCGTATAGTGAAATTTCAAATTACTTGCAATAGCTCAGACATATATATTACAAGACGTCATCAAGGAATAAATTGATAACATCGTCTCGAAATTCACGCGCAGGAAATACAGACAATCATTCCTCACCATTTCTTGAAATTGAAATGCTCGCCCTGAAGCACTGCATGCACTGGCGTTCCTATTTGTGAGGATACACGGCGGTCGATCGCTCTTCAAGTTCACGCTACGACGCTTTCACGGCCAGCCAGATGCGACCGACAAAACGGCTCGTAGTTTACGAGTGTTCGTTGTCCATCGTTGCGTGAAATCGCGCGAAGTGGGCGTGTCTGGGCGACATCGTAATCGCCTCTTCGGACATTTCGAAAGGCGCAACAGCGTTCGATCAGAATCTCTCCCATTGTCACCGAAAAAAAAAAAACACAACACAAAAAACAGCAAGCTTTCTGCTTATTTATTTCATTTCTTCTCTATCCTTGTGATTCTAGCATCTTCGTGGAGCCGCGGTTGTTCCCCTAACTCACCGTCCCTTCGCAAATTGCGGGCCTCTAGCTCGCGAGGCTAATTTTAGCCAACTCGAGTAGCGGCGACGCATCACCAAGAAAACGGAGGATGCGGAACAACTTTGCTGCTTTGCGAGTTGCCTGGTCTCGCGCCTCGCACTTTTTTTTTCTCTTTCTCCAGTCGGTAAACTCGTGTTTGACGCGCACGCGAATGTTTCGAGTAATTTCACGCTCACGTGAGCGTCGATTGCGCCCTGTTCCTCGTAAAGTGTGAAGTGTACTTTTTTTCTTCTTTTCATTAAAAAGTCTCTCCTTCATCTTTCCTCTTCTCCATCTGCTGGCCTCGGGTTGTCGGTCCACGTGAACACTGTTCTAAGAGTTTGGGACGAGCGATGTAATAGTTAAGGGAGTTTAACATTCAAAAACCGCGATATGATCATGAGAGACGCCGCAGTGGAGGGCTCCAGAAATTTTGACAATAAAGTGCGCTTTAAAGCGCACCTAAATCTAAGTACACGGGCCTATAGCATCTTCACCTTCATCGAAATGCTATCGCCGTGGCTTGGATTCGATGCCGCGACGTTCGGGTCGGCAGTCGAGTTCCATATCTACTACAATACCTCAGTGGGCAAGGAGGAATACTAAACGTGGTAGAGCCCGCTTTGATGCTAGGACGGTATGAAATAATGTCCCGTTGCACGAAAATATGGTTTGAAGTTTGTTCCTCAGTACAGAGAATCAGGATGCAGTGCGTAGAACCAAAAACCAAAATCTACCACAGAAGGCTGGATTATAAAGCACTGTCAAAGGCGCCAGATAATGGCTTTTCACGTTTATCGGTCGAACACTCATAGACAACCCTATGTGCGGATCTGCACTTCGAACATGCTCAAACCAATAACACCCTTGCCTCGAGATAACCAACTGAAAGTGTTCGAAGCGACAAGTGCTGCTGACTGCGCGAATCGGTGCATGATAAAATGATGTTGCTTTAGCGCAGCTCAGTTTGAGCGTGAAGAAAAGATGCTACAAGATCAAGAAGGGGGAAAAAAGCAGACGACAGTGTGAGCGCTAACGTCGAACGTTTATCGTATCTCCCGTACTATTTATCTCCCATCTCGCTAAACGCTGTGAGTGTGTCACGCTGTTGTCAACTCCGTAAACTTTCTACGCAGTGTGCTAGCTGAAAGTGGCCACGTATATATTACGGCATGTGCAAGAAAGCACACTTCTTTTTTTTGTTGGCTCTGGATTGGTTGATTTGTGGGGTTTAACGTACCAAAACCACCATATGATTATGAGAGATGCCGTAGTGGAGGGCTCCGGAAATTTCGACCTCCTTGGGTTCTTTAACGTGCACCTAAATCTGAGCACATGGCTCTGGATCGATAGGTTATTTCGGCCTCTAGCATTTCTATATATGGTCATTTGCATGGTAGCAAACCGGGGTCTTCTTCTGATTAACCTTCCTACCCTTCCTTTCTCTCTCTCCCTCGTTTCATTTGAGTACTGATTCCCCAAATATTTATTTATAAACAATCGCCTACGGATTGTATAGTTTAAGGTAAAAACAGCGATCTTCAGCCTGACTATAAATGTAGCTATAAACCTAGAAGCATTTCTTGCACATGACAAGCAACGAGTCCTACGTGCCGCAGAACATTTCCACCTTCATTGTCAAAAATGGGCCTGCTGCCCCGCCGCGGTGGTCTAGTGGCTAAGGCACTCGGCTGCTGACCCGCAGGGCGCGGGTTCGAATCCCGGCTGCGGCGGCTGCATTTCCGATGGAGGCGGAAATGTTGTATGCCCGTGTGCTCAGATTTGGGTGCACGTTAAAGAACCCCAGGTGGTCTAAATTTCCGGAGCCCTCCACTACGGCGTCTCTCATAATCATAGAGTGGTTTTGGGACGTTAAACCCCACATATCAATCAAAAATGGGCCTGCCGCGGTGGTGTAGCAATTACGGTTTTCGGCTGCTGAGCCAAAGGTTGCGGGTTTGATCCCGGTCGGGGGGGGGGGGTCGCATTTCGGTGGGGGCGAAATATTATAGAGGCCCATGCACTGTGCGATGCCATTGCTCGTTCAAGAACACAAGCTGGTCAAAATGCCCAGTGCCCTCTACTACGGCGTGCCTCATACATTGATTTTGGGGCGTAAAACTCTGGATATTAATAATTGTTAAGACGGGGTTCTTGCTGCGCATAGAGTTCTATAGCGTGAGGGAAGCGCCCAAACAAGCACTCGAAGGATTGTTGCAATCTGAAGGGCAATTGGCGAACATGAATGTTTTTTTCAGGGACTCATCAAGAGAGTGGCGACGGGCGGGTAAGATAACGAATGAGAGAAGAACACGATAGTGGCGGGCTATAAGCGATAAGTCAAAAAGGAAGTCAGTTCTGGTCTCCTGATAGAAGCATAGGAACGGGGCGCACCGCGGCGGTGGTATACGTGTGAGGGACACACGCGACACCTGAAAAGAAACGGTCTTACGCAAGCAGTTTCGCTGAAACGCCAATATGTAGGCCAAAAAAAAGATTGATTTTAGATGCGAAGCAGCTCTTCGACTCACGTGTTTTACGCCGTATGTACGTGCGTCCGTACGAACGCGCCGCATCGCGTTCCCCTCACCGCAGGTGTTGGAGCGGTTCCATGTACGTCACGCCACAGCTGCGCGATGACGACACCCTCCTTTCGCACGCTTCCCTCTCAGGTGCGTGCTGACGTCACTCTCTCCCTCACCCGTAGTACGCTCGCCGCAGCGCCCGCAGCTTCCGGCTCCTCCGCATGCTCGCAACACACTTCTCTCTCTCTCTCTTGCCCCGCCGCCGTGGTCTAGTGGCTAAGGTACTCGGCTGCTGAGCCGCAGGTTGCGGGATAGAATCCCGGCTGTGGCGGCTGCATTCTCGATGGAGGCGGAAATGCTGTAGGCCCGTAGGTTGAGATTTGGGTGCACGTTAAAGAACCCCAGGTGATCGAAATTCCCGAAGCCCTCCACAACGGCGTCTCTCATAATCATACGGTGATATTGTGACGTTAAACGCCACATATCAATCAACCAATCAATCAATCAATAAATCAATCAATAAATCAGTTCTTTCTCTCTTCACCCTCTGCACCGCCCGCAATGCTCGACCGCACGTCGAGTGGAAACACTCGCTCGGCTTGTTTATCTGTGATGAAACTTACACGAAACCCCACCGGCCTGCCGTGGCTTTGCGTTTGAAACAAACGTTCACTCGAGTGAACGCTACACTAAGTTTCGTTTCAAACCGTTCTTCTAGCACCTGCGTCGACGCCCGTTTCAACCGGGCCAATGCCGTGCGCACCGCTGCTGGTTCGTATCCCATCAGGGTTGCCTTCGGGGAGATAGTCTATTTCCTCGAGCCGCACAAGGAACGATATTCGTGAGCGATAGGAGCTATAACACTGATAATAACTTTTCAAGGGTATGGCGGATAAGCGGTCCTCTTGTCGTTCTGTCGTTGTTCTGAGCTCGCGCTACAACAATCGTCATGACCTACCAACTAGCCCAAACCGCCACGTGGCTAAACGATGTTGGCAAGCCCCAAAGTGTTCATTACACTAAGTTCTCAGAAGGAAGGCTATTTTTGGCAATGCAGTATTTCACAATCGTATACTGCGAGTAATTGTTGGGTGAACACAAATTTGGTGTTCCGGCTCAGACATGTTCCTCCCGTGAATCCACCCGTTAGACACTAAAACACTTCACAGTAGCTGCATACGACTGTTCGATGGGCCATTATACAGATGGATGAAAGGAAAGGAAGTCAAGTCAGGCTTATTCATTTTTTTTTTTTTGCATTCAATTTGCAACGTGACATAAAAGAAATGAATTATACACAATGCAACGAAAGAAATCTCTAAAACTGTAAACAGCAGGGCGTAGATAAGCGCGTTACTTAGACGCCTCTATTATTCTTAAAAAATAATTTAATCCAACTTGTTCAATGACATTATCTCGCGTGGCACCGCGAGACCTCGCGAGAGCGAGTTTCAAGGCAGGCATAGCCTCAGCTTTTGTCCGTTCGTTCGACGAAAAGTGCTTTTATACTCTGCACCGTGCTTGAGTCAGTGTTATTCTTTAACCACTGCGCGTTGTTTAGAGACAGAAAGGAGAGGAGAACGAATAGTCTTTCACTCTATCCTTCATCTTCGTGCTAACATTGAGATCTTTCTTTCTTTCTTTCTTTCTTTCTTCTTTCTTTCTTTCTTTCTTTCTTTCTTTCTTTCTTTCTTTCTTCTTTCTTTCTTTCTTTCTTTCTTTCCTTCTTTCTTTCTTTCTTTCTTAACCGCGGCTGCACCCCTTGCTTCCGAGTGGCTGACCGCCGAACAGCAGCATTAGCGCGTGAAAGAACGGCTGCGTGGAGAATGCCTGGGCGCGCAACAGTTTCTTGCTCTTCTTGCTCTTCTTACTCGTACAAGGTGCGAGTGCGTATAGCACAGAACGAGCACGTGGCATACGCGTTCGGAGCGGCGTGATTAACGAGAGCGCCGAGCGATGTAATTAAAACGCGAGGTGAGGCCACCTCCCACTCCTCCGAAGTTTTCTTGCTTTAAAATGCCCACT
Organism: Rhipicephalus annulatus; assembly: GCA_013436015.1. Classification (NCBI taxonomy): domain Eukaryota; kingdom Metazoa; phylum Arthropoda; class Arachnida; order Ixodida; family Ixodidae; genus Rhipicephalus; species Rhipicephalus annulatus. The sequence continues at coordinate 750,361 of WOVY01009521.1, forward strand.
TTGCGGCTCCCTGACCACCGGACCGCTCCGGCCAGCGCAACTCCTCTCTCAGTGCTGAATCGCAGCGCCACCCTCTTTCAATTAATGTTACTCCTCCAGTGTTTCTTTTCTCCTTCCTTCTATCGGTCCCAGTGAAGGAGACACTCTCTAATTCGCCTTCTTCTTCAACTTTCCTCCCCAGTCTTGCCGAAGCGAGTTGCGCGTGGCGATTAGTGTTTCTGTTGCTGCTACATGTTTAAACTTAAGCTGCACTCGGAAGACGAAGAAGAAAGAAGGAACAAAAAATGGCGGGTCGCGATTAACGCTGGCGCACGCGCAAGAGTTTTACCGCTGCCGTGCAGCATTCCTCTTCCTCCTTCCCGCCTGCGGCGCCTGCTTAATTTTCTTCCTTTTCTTCCTCGCGCGGTGATGTTCCTCCCACCAGCTCCTAATCTGAGTCGCCCCTTCTTTGTTTCTCGTGCACTGTGCGTGTGTGTCTGTACTGAGTTTCCTTCCAGCCGCTCTGTTTTATTATTTCCCTAGTCAGCGCTACTTCGGTTTGTCGCCTACATTTCCTTCAAGTGTATGCTATCCCGATTCGATTTTTTTTGGCTATCCTTTGAATACAGCCAATTTAAGTACTCGGCCTTTTCTTGCGATTAGGTCGACTTTGAGACATTCCCCAGCTGCATGGGCTTTCAGCGCGCCCCGCCGCGGTGGTCTAGTGGCTAAGGTACTCGGCTGCTGACCCGCAGGGCGCGGGCTCGAATCCCGGCTGCGGCGGCTGCATTTCCGATGGAGGCGGAAATGTTGTAGGCCCGTGTGCTCAGATTCGGGTGCACGTTAAAGAACCCCAGGTGGTCTAAATTTCCGGAGCCCTCCACTACGGCGTCTCTCATAATCATATAGTGGTTTTGGGACGTTAAACCCCACATATCAATCAATGGGCTTTCAGCGCACTGCAGAGATTTATGTTCGTTGAGCGCGCTGTGTACTGCCCGACTTTCCGCAGTGACAGTAAGTGAGCATTCTTGTCGCTGAGCATGAGACTGTGGGTTGGATCCCCAGCCGCGTTCCGATGGAAAGGAAAGGCGACCAGAACCCTCGCTTATACTTACATTTTTGCGCTCATTGACGAAGCTTAGGTCTATAACCCCTGTAAGCGTAAAAGACAACGTAAGACGAACGTAGAACACAAAACCAGTGCTTTTTTCAACTTAAACTTAGGTGTTCGATATCTAAACGAGGCCCTCAATACGGCGTCTGTCGTATAAATCATCTGGTGCTACTCGCACGTCCAGTTTCAACGATATCAGTTGATGCAGCTGGCTGGGGCTGTCTAAATCGTGTGTGTACGTCCCACATCGGATGTCGTGCTACGATGAAACATTCTCGTTTGAGGCAAGCATTCATGGTGTTAATCCTCGAATGGTTTACGTTCCTATGGGTATCGCAGTTTCTTTTTTTTTACTTTATCTTTTTGATGAGTAGTCGTATGACACTTTTTCTTCATTCGTTTATTTGCTTATTTATCTCCTTACGTTGACGCGTCACTTTGCCGCGCTTGAGACAGTGGTAGAGAATACGTATGCTATTGCACGAGGGCAGTTGCCTGGCGCCTGGTTCGCTATGACACCGGTAACAGCAGCATGTTTGCAAATGAAAAATAAAAGCTGATTCTCACGGGTAAGCTTGCTGAAGCTTTCTCACGAATGTTTGCTAGAAACGCATACATTTGTTCATATCTAGGAAAAAACAAACAAACAGAAACCTTGAAACCTTTCATTAGGGGCAAATAAGCAGAGTTCTAATTGGTGTATGCCAGGAGAGGAGCACATCGGCATTCTGGCTGACAACAATATAACGCGTCTCCAATAATAATAATAATAATAATAATAATAATAATAATAATAATAATAATAATAATAATAATAATAATAATAATAATAATAATAATAATAATAATAATAATAATAATAGGAGTTTAACATTTCAAAACGAACGACGATATTATTATGAGAGACGCTGTAGTGGAGAGCTTTGGGAAGTTCGACCATCCGATGTTCTTTAACGTGCGCCGACATTGCATAGGGCTCCCATTTCGTATCTATTGAAATGCGACCGCCCCACCCCGAATCAAACCGGCGACCTTCGGGTGACCAGCCGAGCACCTTAACCACTGCTCCATTGCGGCGGACAACACGTCTCTAATAAGTACGTAGTAAAATGAGGTATATATACGCGCGGTCTTCAATATTCAGCAAGCTTTAACGTCACTCGTGACATACATAGGCATATGAGCGAGATTACAGCGGCGTTGGGAGTGCTTCCCATAAAGCGTAATATGTGCACGTCACGTGTCTGAGAGCACACATTTGCCACGCGTGACAAAAGCTGCGTATAGCACACATTGCGCATACACCCAAAGCCGCCAACGTGCGACGCGTCGACAGTATCGGAACCGCTTTTCCGGGACGCGCCTTACGGGTGTTATTGTTTTTAATGTGGGCAGCTAATACCCGGAAATACGGTGGTCGTGTTGTTTGGCGTGTTGATCTTCTTTCTGTCTTACCTTCGATTATGTCTGCGACTTATATAAACAGCCTGTTGACGCGAGAGCAATACCCCACGCTACTTGCTATGCAGATGTTGCGTAATCTCTGTTCGCAGGTGACCACCCATGCCGCAGTCAATACGCTGTACGTTAGTTTTGGCTCTGAGAGCGTACTAGCTACCGCTGCGGATCAACATTTCCGCAACCGCGTTATTCATTTGCATGTTTCGTACTCGCGCGCTGAGCGTGCAAGCCTGCTCAATAACTTTCGGCGTGTGTACTTAGCGCCCAAAAACGTATACGCGCTACGAGGCCGCGACCTGTAAGGAGAAAAAAAAAACAAACAAAGTGACATAAATCGCGCCATCCCCGGAAACGCACGATCTATGATTTGATTCTCGTTAATGCTTAACGTGTGCCACGGCCAGCCGACCAACCTATGTGCCTTAGTATGTCGCCGCTGCGTGTGCATTGTTCGTGCGCAATAAGTACATTAGGACGGACATTTCTGCCACATCTTTCGTACTTCACCACAAGAGTGCGCTGGGGGGGCTCTGACCTGTTGTTTTGTCTGCAGCTAGGACATGCATGTGCTCGAAAGACAAAAGAACACGAGTTAGCACCGCTATGCACTACATGGCGGGAGTGCTTAGAGGAGGCAGCACGTTTGGTCCCTGACGCAATTATTACTCGGACTATTAATAAGGGCTGCCTTTCCTTGTTTGGAGAGTGAATGCCGGACCACGGGAGGGCATTTCTTTCTTTGCTTACTCAATGCGCGTGGCGCGCGCTCCCTTGCGCTGGTCGTATATCGACCTGGGTGGGACAAGGCAAAGCCAGCGCATTGAAACCTTTCTCGAGTCGGACGTGTCTTTCTCCTTTTTGTGCAGGGATCGATGCGCAGACTTGTAGAAATAGAAAGAAAGAAGGAAAGAAAGACAGAAAGAAAAAAAGGAAGAAGGAAAGAAAGGAAGAAGAAAACAAAGAAAGAAGGAAAGAAAGAAACAAGGAAGTGAAGAAAGAAGGAAGTTAAGAAAGAAAGAAAGAAAGAAAGAAAGAAAGAAAGAAAGAAAGAATAGAAAGATGGTGAATTGGGCTGCACGCCGCCACAAAGTTCCGTTACTACGTCTACGTGCTCGTCTTGTGTGTTTGGAACAGGGAGTTGTATACGGTGGGATGTATAAGCAATTCGCCCATGTCTACTGTGTTCTATACCGATGTACCATATGTCCTTTATTATTGTCATAGACGGGCTCTTCTGTCTAGTTTGTTAAGTTGCAGGTGAAACTATTTATGATGGCTCTCTTGAGGGCATGATCACGGGCATCGATCGATTGCGAGCTGTTTCAGAATGGTTTCAGGTAAGAGATAAGCCATCGAACAATAAGAACGGAGGTGCCGTCACAGATTTATTCCGTCACAGCATGGTACAAATAAAACAATATACGTGAGCGGGAGCCTGGGCAGAAATTTTTTTTTCGGGGAGGCGGGAGATCATTTTGAAATTGTTAATTTTCGCTCTGTATGCCACAACGAAAAAAAAAATCGGGGGGGGGGGGGGCAGAGGGGGCACGGTCCCGGTGTGCCAATTCCTGGATACGCTGCTTCAGGTGCGTTATAATAAGGAGCATACAAGGAGAGAAGTAAAACCTAAAAGTTGATTGTTTGATTGATTGATTGATTGATTGATTGATTGATATGTGAGGTTTTACGTGCCAAAACCAACATATGATTATGAGAGACGCCGTGGTGGAGGGCTTCGGAAATTTCAACCACATGGGGTTCTTTAACGTGCACCCAAATCTGAGTACACGGGCCTTACAGCATTTCCGCCTCCATCGACAATCCAGTCGCCTTCAGCCGGGATTCGATTTCGCAACCTGCGGGTTGGCAGCCGAGTACTCTAGCCATAATAGACCTCCGTCGTGGGAAAAAAACCAAAAAGTAACTTAGGCGTTCATTGGGAAGGGGGGGGGGTGGAAGTGGACAAAATTTCACCGCACTGCCCCCCCCCCTCCCCCAGTTCCTGTCCACGGAAGACACCGAGACAGGAGGGGGTGGTCACTGCGCCTCCATCCCCCAACTTCTCCTGAACTCCCTACGTGTGGGACCCTTACGCTCAATACGACAAAGACGAGGTATTAGAGGAGGGTGGGGGGGAAGGGGAGGCCTGCTCTTATCTCCACTATCTTAATTCCTTCTTCGCGCTCCAATGCAAGGAATATCGGCTGCAGTGTTATCTGTTGCCCAGTCGTTTTTTCTCATTTTTTTTTCTGTCTTGATAGTTATGCTCTGTAAGCTACTACGAGATACTCGGTTGGTGATTAACCGACAAGCATAGGTGCACACTCGCCTAGGAAGCAGTTCTAGATAAGAAATCAAATTGCCGAATCGCTTTGACCTGGAAAAAAAAAACAAATGCTTTAAGAAGCGGCTGGCTAGCAGCCTCGTGCAATGCTTTGTACGCGCGCTTTAACTGGTGATCTCGTTGGGAAATATCGTGCAGGTGAGCTGCTGTTCAGCGTGTGCACGTGTAGCAGTGGACTGCGTCGTAACGCGTTGCTGCCTTCGAAGCACACGTACACCGACTCCGTGTGTTACGCCGCCATTATACGGTACGGGGAAACGGAAGTGTAGTACCGTGTGACAGCGTAAACGCTCACAGAACGAGTAACCGCTTCCATCGCCAGTCACGGACGCTATCCTAACTATGGTTCGCGTACGAAACACTTTCTCCGACGTTATAGCCGTGCGTCTTCGTGTGCCACCGACCCACAACATATTGAGGGACGTACAACTTTGTGCGAACGACGAAAGTCGTTTCTGAATCGAAGACCTGCTTTCTGCTGCGCGGGTGGTTCGATTCGTCCCCGTTTTTGTTCTAGCTCTATTGTTTCTTACATTGAAGAGACTGCGGTCGATGACTTTGCGGGAATGTGTTTCACTGTTCAAAGCCCTTACAAGGCAAACGTAATGATGCGTCACTTTAACTGAAATGTTTATAGATAGCAGTTGAAGCATTAGCACATTAACCGGCAGTGTCTGGTGGCTACAGCGTGGATGTGATGATGTCCCTCCCCGGAGCTTCTCTGTCGCTTTCCGCGAACAGTAATTATGAATATTTAATTGTTTTAATTACGTGAACGTCTCCGTTTGCGGGATTTCTGGCGTGAGCATTTCATACGTAACGTTTCGCACGAAGGACAATTCACAAGAGCGATATCTAAGAAGCGAGATTCTTACGCAGCCCATACGCAAGATTCCGTTAAGTTTGCGCTCTTTGGATGCCTCTGTCAAGTAATTAACGCACAGGGTTCTTGAGCGTCAACCTACTGCATTTTGCATGGTCGATGACCGCGCTGCTTTCTCCGTGACATGTCTCATCAATAGATCAATTTCTATGACATGCCTGTTTGTTGTAAATATAGAAGCTTGTGAGCTGAGCATTACCGCTGGTTGTCATAACATTTTCGCTTACCGGCTTTTATACACCATTTGTAGCGCCGCATTGTAAGCTTTATTTCATGTTCTTCATTTATTCTCTCCTCCCAGGTGTACCACTGGCAGAGCCAGCAGTACCGCACCAGTGGTGTGGACGACATGGTGCTCCTCACCAAAATCAACGAGGATGCCATCGTCGAGAATCTACGAAAGCGATACATGGACGACCAGATCTTTGTATCCTTTGATTGCCCTTTTCAGTTTCATATTTTCGTGTGAAACATAATATGGCGCCTTTTTGTGGGCATAATGTAGTGTGATGTTTAAAAAATGGCGCCTAATATTTTAAGTTTGATCGTGGATTCACTAGCGTTGACAGTTTCCCCAAAAATAAAAAAATAAAGCACGTATTTCTTTCGATTGCTTGAGCGTGCTTTCGAAAACAAGAAGAAAGCTTTAAAATCACGCACTCTGTTCGTCAACTTGGTAATTGGCCCTCCCCGAGCATTTGACACCGTCAAGAGTTAAAAAATTTTGCGGATACAGTTTTGGTTTGGTTTCGTTGTAAAAGTCAGCAAAAGATTTCGGCTCCTCTCGTCATCTGTTCTATGTACAGGGTGAACGCATATCATTACTTAATGACTCACGCTTCCCACGCATTTCTTTTACCTTTCAGTAGGGGTGGAAGCTAAGTAGGGGCTTCAAACTTTTATGACGAAATCGCGATCTATTGTCTCCTTTGCACGTGTGGTCACGATTTCAGAAAAATCTGCCTACTTCCTTTGTTATATGTTTATATTTTGTTTTATTCTTTTAATATCGCACAGCTTTACACCAAGTAAAGATGAAAAATTCGAATGGGTGTACGTGCGAAGAACCGAGTCGCTTCTCTTGAGAAAGAGTTCATTATTTACTCTCCCGTGTTTTGAGTGTACGAAATACGCATCAGAGAGAGAGAGAGTCTCTGAAGATGAGTTTAAAAATGCAACAGGACACAAATTTGGAGTTAAAAATATTCTAGGCCCATTGCAGAACACCTCCAGTGCGTTAGATTCTACACTGACGTTCTTACGGGCCACAGACTTGAACGAAACGTTGTAAATAGTGCCGTGCGTGTGAGTGACTTTATGTGTTATGTAACTGTTATGCGTGTATGTAACTGTATGTGTTGTGTGTTCATCATTGTATATATCGCTGTGATAACCCGGCAACTGGAGTAGCCTCTCAGGTGAAAAACCAGGCAAACCTCTCCAGCTTCCCATTAAAATAACTCTCTCGCTCTCCCGTGTTTTAGCCTACGTGCCACGGCTTCCAATTCTCGTGCGGGCCAAAATCTCGGAACTTCTCTAACAAGAATTACGGGAAGCTAACCGTTTTTGCAGCGATCGACCACATCTGCAATCGCTTCTTCTTCTATAAGTACACTTTTGTTCTGTGCAACACGTATCGAGAGCTTGCCGAACGTCGTTACACTGGAAGCACCTGAGTGCACTCTCCGTGTGTTTGCACTGCCGAGATTGAAGATTCTCGGTGCACTGAGAGAAATGCTGTTTACAATAACGTATAAAGTGTTTGCAGAACAGAGGGTTCCGCTCGCTACTGTATGTACTTATTTTGCCTCTAAGGAGACGAAAGAATTTGTTTGGCGGCGATCGCATACGTCTCGAGCTTATCAGTCCGTTGTTAGCGTGGCTGTAGAAGACCTTGCACTCAAATTAATATTTTTTCTCTTGCCTCTGCCGTGTCGACTCGGGGGCTTGGATTCGTCGTTCAGAACTTGCTTTTAACCGGACATTTGTTCTTGCGCACGTGGAAGACATGCAATCTAGAGGGACCATATGCACGCTTGTCGACTTGCGCGAACAGGATGCAGGACGCGATGGAGTGCTGTCGGCATCGGGGAAACCAGAGCGCGTGGCACTTTATTGGTCGATCTCTGTTACGATTGATTTATATGTGGAGTTTAACGTCCCAAAACCACCATATAATTATGAAAGACGCCGTAGTGGAGGGCTCCGGAAATTTTGACCACCTGGGGTTCTTTAACGTGCACCCACACGGGCCTACAACATTTCCGCCTCCACCGGAAATGCAGCCGCCGCAGCCGGGATTTGAACCCGCGACCTGCGGGTCAGCAGCCGAGTACCTTAGCCACTAGACCACCGCGGCGGGGCGATCTCTGTTACGTTAAGATAGTCATGTTTACAACGATAGAGCGTTTATTGGGTTGGTTACGATAAAGAAAGGTTAAGCGTGGGAAAGAACAACGACACTCCGTGTGGGTTGCCTTTTTCTTTTCTCTCGTATTTGTCTTTGCACGCCGCATGTATCTTGCTTTATGATAGTTGTCTTCTTTAGTTAGGGAAACTCATTCCCAAGTCCTGTCGCCGTCCACTGCCATACTGTCTTGTGAGTGTGAGTGAAACCAAGCGGCGCTGTTGTGGCGTGCAGCTTGTAGTAGTGAGTACAAGTGATGATGAGTGGTCACTGTGGTGAGATGGAAGTTTCAACTGCATCTTACGTTTGAGGAGTGCAAAACTCAGCTTTCTGCCATTCAGTCGACCTATGCAGTAGGCGAATTGAGTGGAATGCCTCTCTAAGGGCAGTTACACGCGCTATCCGCACAGTGCCGCACCGCACTTGCTGGGACACCTGTCGCACGCAAGCGAAGGGCAGCTGTCCGTGTGGCAGCTGTCTCGGCACGTGCGGTGCGGTTGTTGCGGATAGCGCATGTACAGACCTAAAGAGGTTCAGCAAAGAGGTTCAACAGACCAAAGAGGTTCATGCCAGCTAATGTCACACACTTCGGGTGAGGCCCCGCCGATCCAACATCGACGTGCGGCAGACTCGCAGGCTTCCACTTTACGCTTCGACCTGCGACGCCTGAAAGGCCTCGAAGTGACACATTTCAAATTTATTTGCAGGTCGGTCGACCCGTGCGGGGTTGCACGTGTGGTGATGTGTGGGCCTGACCGACGCACACATAGAGTAGACACGGAGGTTTGTTTACACACAAACAAGCATTTAATCAAAACGGGGGCAAAGGCAAGAGTTAACAAAAATAACAGAGGTATAAAACTGATACGCGATGGAAAAGAACAGCTACAAATGAAGAAATGCTCTAAAAAAACATCACAGGAGGTACAGACAAAAAACAATGACGCGGAATGTTAATGAACTAATGACATGATGGAAATCAAAAGAGATACGAGAAAAATTACATGAAAAAGATCATGGTCGCGCTTTTGAATTTCAGCGTGCGACGCAGCGCACACATATAAAAAAAATGTTATCCTGTGTTCTACTGCCTTAACATGTTTTTATCGCTTAAACTTTCTTTTTATTTAAGTTACATTGTGAATCACTTTTTATTATGCCCCCCTGCTTAGTCCACCGACCGCAGTATTCTGTTAATAAATAAGTAAAATAAAAAAGGCGTAGTTCACCAACAGAGAAAATGCGAGAAAAAATGAATATATAGAGTAGACGCCAGTCCAACTCGTTCACCCACGCATTTTAAACGCAACACTTCATTTCCTCATCGAGTCGCGTTCTACACTGAACTAAAGAGAAATGAGGATCACAAAAACAAAGGCCAGGTAAAGCATGAACTCTCCAAGCGAAGAAATGCAGCTTCTTCTTTTCCTTTTTTTTCTACAAACTGCTACGCCTCGTTGAAATAGCGAGAGCGATGACCGCTCGCATATCTCCATCTCGTTCGCCCACGTCAACCGCAGTTGTAGCAGTGTTGGTACGCACTGCACCGCTAATCTGGCAACGCTCGAGTCCTCGGGCTGTTTCTGGATGCGCCGCACCGATTCCCGACTCTTCTCTACCCACGTGAAGGCGAGGAGACTGCAGTGCATCGCGCATACGAGTGCACTGCACACCCACGACTTCATCGAGATGACGTCACCTGCGCCTCGCGTCTTGCATCTTTCGTTCTTTTTTCTTTTCAACTCACGTTGTAGTGCCCGACCCCGCCTACACGTGCACCGTGTAGAAGTTTTTCAGGGTCGAATCAAAATTTAACAAAAAGAAAGGAAAAAGCAAGGCGCCAGGGTCGAAGAACAAAAATGGTACCACCCGCAACGGCAAGAAGCCCACTCCAACAGAGCATAATGATGCTTTGAGAAACAAACCAACAAACAAAGAAGGAAGCAAAGAAAAGTGCCCGCGAGTCAGTTTGCATACGCGCCGCTCCCTATGAGCACGAGACACAAGAGCCCCGGAGACAAATTGTCCGTTTCACTCGAACGATTCTGCCTTTTCCGCGTCGCCCGTAACTTTATCTTTTCTGTGTCGCCCCCCAGCGGCGCGATTCTCTTCGTCCGCGCGCTGCACGAATACCCTCACTGCTGCCCGTGAATACGAGCCCGAAACCAGAAGAATAGAAGAACTCGGGGAACAGAGACTGTGATGCGACGTTACACGAAACAAGGGAAGAGAGTGGTTCCGTACGAACAAGGGCTCCTTCGTCCTGCCAGCCTGCTCGAGGCGAGCTGGAACAAAAAAAAAGAGTCCAAGAGCGGGAGACGATCACCACGTCTGTCTGTCTGTGCCAACTTTATAGGACGTAAAGCTGTGTACGTCTCGGTTGTACGCTAAGGCACGTCACAGTGTCCCACTAATGTTGCGGCGGCTGTTATATGCGAGTCATCTTTTATTTTTTCTTGCACCGTGCTGCGCTGAAAAGTGGGTCGGCCGGGTTTATTGCTTCGGAAGAATAATAAGTCGACAGGGTGGGGCTCATTCGTTCACCGCATGTCATTTCAATGAGAGCCTTTTACAGGGGGTTGGGCCCGTTTGCGCTGCTGTTAACGATCGCCCATTTAGTAAAGCTTGCGTCTGGGTGAAAAGCGCGCTTCGGATGTGAGTTAATAATAGCAGCAGTAGTGGTCCGTCCACTTTGCAGTATATATAAAGAATCGCTATCCTTATTTCCGTTCGCGTTTTTAAGTTCGTATAAGTATTTGATTTGATTGATATGCGGGGTTTAACGTCCTAAAACCACTATATGATTATGAGAGACGCCGGAGTGGAGGGCTCCGGAAATTTCGACCACCTGGGGTTCTTTAACTTGCACCCAAATCTGAGCACACGGGCCTACAACATTTCCGCCTCCATCGAAAATGCAGCCGCCGCAGCCGGGATTCGAACCCGCGCCCTGCGGGTCGGCAGCCGAGTACCTTAGCCACTAGACCACCGCGGCGGGGCATCGTATAAGTGTTGATGAGGCTTGTGGCGGAGAATGTGGATCGCTTTCTGTGAGTTGCACTGCGCAGTTAATAACTAATTAGGGAGAGATTATGGTGTAAACATACATAAAATTCGTCTTCAGGTCAGTCAGTGCGCTACTGGTGGTGCTCTGATTCCAGTTTAGAGACTAAGTTAAAGAAGCGTGGTATGCTCTTTAATTGTTACTAATACTTAAAAATATTTGTGGAGGGGAGAACGAAAATAACAATGATGACGCCAAATGACACTAAACATAAGCCGACAATTAAAAACATCTGCTGATTCAGTTGTTACCTGTCAGCAAAATGCCTACTACACCCGCCGAGAAAAAGCATAATGACGTACGTCACCCGTTCTGGAGGCTGATGAGTTAACATATAACCTTGAAGTCACAAGCCCAGGAGGTCATATAACTGCTCTGCGTGCTACCGTGTTACGTTACCCTCTCTTTCCTTCTTTCCTTCTCTATTGTTTTACTCTCCTTTCCCTCTTCCCTGTGTAGGGTAGCAAACCGGGTGCAACCTGATTACCCGCCTTGTATGTTCTTTGCTTTTCTCTCTCTGAGTCTCTCTCTCCAAGTCGCGATATAAATCCTGTAGGTATATCTCTGGCTCCGAAAGCCTCATTGCATGCCGAACGTACAGCAAGTTGACAAATAAAACTCACTGGTGTAGCTCATTGTTCCTGTCCCTATTCACCCAGTGCTGTTCCCTGCGAAGCTAATCGGTTCATCTTTCAAACTCCACCGAGGATTTTGTGCGCCTTGCAGTATTACCGTCGACTCGAGAAGCAATACAGATAACAAGGGATAGAAGGAGGTCGATCACGCTTGCCAGTGTCGTTACTGTTTGCTACGGTACAATCACGGGCTCTCTGACAAGAGACAAGAGTGGCTCTGGTTTTCCGACCTCATCGCTCTACGGCGAATCGCCAACGTGCGAAAACTGCGCGATCGTGATCGTAGCTTAACGAGGTTCTTGCCGTGTAGAACGCTGCCAAATACCAATGCAGCCTGACTGGATATACAACGAAGTCTGGAACTCGGTTACCGCGAACGTCGTCCATGCAGCCTCCGCCCAAGTTTCAAGGTGTCTCTCTGTGCTACCTCGCGTTCTCGGAAGGGCCGCAATGTTGCCCGCTCTACGTGTAATTGACGCTTAATTCGTGTGCCTTTCTCTCTTCCTTTCCCTCTCTCCTTTATCTGTCTTCTCAGCCTCGTATATCGCCCTTAACGCTTCGCGGCTCAGATTTCACGGCGAGCTGTCCAGTCCCGTTATCGCCAGGCGGGATCGAATACGTCATGTTTGTTCGGTGCACATGATGTATAGTGTAAACGGTCTCGCCTAGAGGACGCATGTTTACCCATCGCAGCGTGACCAGTCGGGTTCGACCCGGGTGGTTAACCTACCTGCACTTACTTTATCGCTTTTCTCTATCTACTTGTCTTGCATTTTATTAGTCCTGACCCTCTTACTGCTTTTTTTCCCCCATAGTTCTCAAGCGAAGGGGAGCGATGTTTTCGCTTTCTAAGGTGGCCCCATATCTTGTTGCTTACGTTGTTTTTGCTTCGGTTATTATTGAAAACGAATTACGAAGTGAAAGTAAGCAAAGTAGCACTAGCCTGAACCTCCTTCTGCGTTTTTTTTTTCATCGTGGGGGCTATGGCTATACGAGAACGCTCCACACCATGTTTTTCTACACTTAAACACACAGCAAATAATGTGTTAACATGATGCAGTATTCTTGCTTATGGAGTGTTTACCCATCATTCTGCTTAACCAGTCTGAAATCGTATGAAATTGAGCATGGTGGTGCACGACAAGCGAGAAAACGAAATGGGTGAGAAATTGCTATAAAGAATAAACAGGAACAGCGCCGTTGCTTCACAAATATCAGGGACGTAGGCAGAGACTTTTTTCGGGGTGCCATTTCAAGCTGAAGCGGGTGTGGCCGATTGTATTTTCGGGCCCTGTATACCATGGGTAAAAAAAATAAAATTGGGGTGAGGGGAGCGGGAACGGGTCTGATGTGCCACCCCCTGGTTACGCCATGGCGTAACCGAAAATCCGAAAATTTGGCCGAGCAGAGTTTCACCTTTTTTTGGCGGCTCAGAACATTTAGAGAAAAGCTGCCCGTTTTATTTGCACTAAGTTTAAGCGCACTTGTTCATTCGTAAAGCCAATAGAAAGCACCGTCCCTCTTCCAAATAAGAAAATAAGTAGGCAGACACCACCCTTCAATTTCCTTCGGTAAATAATTTATTAAAATTATCCCTAGACCGCGCGTTATAATGTAACCCTTCTGTCCACAGAGCGTACAAGTCATGGTCACACATACGCGTTAACCCCTAGTTTTTCTAGGACAAATGCAAACATTCCTTCTTCTCTATAGGACAGTGTAGGAGTGGAAGTCCAGGCGTATAATGAATTAACCTTCCGGAATCAGTACGTTACTCATTTTCTTTATTTTGAATGAAAATTTTATATCATATTTATGTATTGTTCCTTCCTTGTAAGCAATATCAAAGCCGTTCCAGCAGGGACCGAATGGTACTCTGACGACACATGCTTCGTCAATCTGTGTCGTCGTGTGGCCGTCATATGGTGGTGTCATCACCCGAGGATTTTATTGCGAGGCTTCGTGCTGACGCCGCCAACAACGATGGTCATCTTTCGTGTTTGACGAGTCATCCAAGCCTTCCACCTTCAATACATTGAGCGCACTGTCAATTAACTGTGAAAATCCCCTTCAGCGAAGCAAAGCTTGCTCATGCATCTCCTCGTTTCTTTTTACCCGCCAGGTGCGCGCACGTCGAAGGGAGCTAAGTTTGCCCTTCATAAACACTGCCGTCCCCGCAAAAGACAAACACCTCGCGACACGCTCAAAGTTACCTGCGTCCCTCTTGGATGTCCTATAGTTGCGGCCGCGGGCAACGCTTTGCAGCGACTGATTAGCTTTTCTTTGCTCTAGCCTCCCGAGGGACACGCAAGACTTTCCCGTCGCCGTCCACCGGCGCACGAGACGGGGATCGATATTAAAATTAAACCTTCTCAGCTGTTTCGTTCATCTTGCTGATCGCTCCAGACGCTCTTTGCGACCGAACGCTTCACCGGGCTCATCCCCTGAAAAGGTCGCTCGCGGAAAGTAATTTCGCGGCTCGTGCACCGCTGTACGGTACGATATCGGAGCATGCTGGCCGCCACCCAGAAATTACGCGTATTGTGCCTGATCTCTGACTATATATATATATATATATATATATATATATATATATATATATATATATATATATATATATATATATAGAGAGAGAGAGAGAGAGAGAGAGAGAGAGAGAGAGAGTATGCGTGTGTGTCACCGTCATACCAAGTTATCCTCCTTGTGCACTAAGGCTTTTCGGTATGGATCCGAGTAAGTGCGATAAAGTTTTCGTCCCATAGTTTCGAAATGTTTTAAGTAGATCCTTAAGTAGATCCCTAAGGCGGCCATAATAATTATAAATTCACTCGCGCTATAACTTCGCCCCCTTTGCCATATTCAAGTGCCTGAGCGGAGCCTTTTCTTTTCGTCATACGCCAGCCTCACGTTTTAAAGATTAATGATCTTGAAACGTTAATTCATGTTCGGAAATTCGGAACTAGCAGGTAGTGAACGCTGCCGCTTATACTTTTTGTTCGTTTTTGCCGGCTTCTTTCGTGACAGCGGGTGCTGGAAACTGCGCACTCGTGGCGATGATTGATTGCGCGAAGCGCGCTCTAGCGCCTCTTCCTTCGATCAAAGTCATCGTTGGGCTGACCTGGTAGCGTTAGGTGACTTCTTGAACCTCTTAGTCTTCGTCCTAACAAGCATTAGTAAAATTACAGAGCTGTCAGTTTTAGTTGTGAGACGTCAAGTACTAAACGCTAACCGGAATGCATCCACTTTTTGATCTCTCTGCTAGTTTGCCGCAGCCTTACAAGTTTCCCTACGAATCTCTACAAAACATATGAGTGTAGTTATAGAATTAAGCATGGCGCATCGTATCCAAAAAATACGATGCCGTGAGTTGTTTGCATCGTAAGTTTACATGTGTGACGTGAAGCAACAGAATATTAGTGGGATTAGCCTGGGTGAACGCTCTTGTTTCTCTTCTATGCACTTTCGGTCGAGCACTTACTTCCGGTTTTATGAATACCCATAAAGACTGCGTGGAAACAGCTCAGAAACGGGACAAGTAGAGGTAACAAACAATACAAGCGCTGTGCCGTGTATCGCGTCTATTTCGCACACCGAGCACGATTAGTGACGTTATCGTGACGTCATATGGTGATGTCATCGCTCGATTATTATTTGCATCGCCTGTGTCCGTCACTGCGAGACGCTGACGGTCAATTTTCGTGTTTTGATGAGGCATTTAAATAAAGCTGATATTAAATTTGTGGCTCTGGCTGAATTTGAGCGTTATATTACATACCTATGACATTGGAGTGTCAGTTCAATCAATCTAAAGGTCGATTACTAGCTGCCAGGATTAATAATTTGATTGATATGTGGGGTTTAACGTCCCAAAACCACCATACGATTATAAGAGACGCTGTAGTGGAGGGCTCCGGAAATTCCAACCACCTGGGGTTCTTTAACGTGCACCCAAATCTGAGCACACGGGCCTACAACACTGCCGCCTCCAGCGGAAATGCAGCCGCCGCAGCCGGGATTCGATCCCGCGACCTGCGGGTCAGCAGCCGAGTACCTTAGCCCCTAGACTACCGCGGCGGGGCAGGATCATTAATGATCAATGAAATAAGTTCATTGAAAAATCAGACGGATTTTTGATGAATTGTTGTTACTTCCTCACTATACTTGGCTCCAAACTCTATGATGGCCCAAGTGAAATAAGTTCCGTAAAGGAAGGAAGGAAGGAAGCAACAAAAAGGGAGAAGGCAGGGAGGTTAACCAGGAAGACATCCGGTTGGCTACCCTACACTGGGGGATTAGGGAAGGGGACAAGAAAGACGAGAAAAAGAGAAGAGAGGGAAAAGAAAAAAAAAGGGGGTGGGGGAGACTGACAGTAATTTCACTGCAGCGTGTAGAACTCTACCGCATGTCAGAGGCGTTCACACAAGCCTGTCTTTCTCAGGAAACACAGCAGGGTTTTCACTGCTTTGTGGGCTGTCGAGGCATGCGGACGTTGCCGTAATAGCACCAGCACGGAAAGAGGCCGATCATCCAGTCGCCGCATTGCGTTGGCAAGTACTTGTCTATCTGAGGCAAATCGAGGACAATGGCACAGCAGGTGTTCGATATTTTCGTCGGTGCCGCAAACATCGCACGCCGCACTGTCAGTAATTCCGATTAACGTGGTGTACGCTTTCGTGAAAGCAACTCCCAGCCAAAGGCGATAGAGAAGCAAAGCTGCACGTCGATGTAGGCCGGGTGGAGGCCGGAGTTGTAGTGAAGGGTCGAGCTCGTGCAGTCTTGTACGTCGTATGCTTGGTGTGTTCCACTCAGTCAGTGTGAGACTGCGGGCCAGTTGACGAGTTTGCCTCGCCGCATCCGCTCTTGAAAGCGGAATCGGAACGCTGTTCGCTTCTTCATGTGACGTGCGAGCAGCATGATCTGCAGAATCATTGCCGTCTATACCCCTATGCCCAGGTAACCACTGAAAGACGATGTCACGACCTTTTTGTATTAAAAGGTGGTGAAGTTTCACGGTTTGGTAGGTCAACTGGTCGTGGCATCCGCGACGGAGAACTGATATCAGGCACTGTAACGCTGGTTTTGAACCAGAAAACACAGCCCATTTACCTGGTCTTTCTTCTGAATTGATGTGTTCCAGTGCATTGCGCAGAGCCTCGAGTTCTGCCGTCGTTGAAGTTGTCACATGTGAAGTCTTAAAACACCAAGTTACCCCTTGTGATGGTATAATCACTGCTCCACCTGAACTAGACGGCGTAGTAGAGCCATCCGTGTAAATGTGCACGTGGTTACTGTAGTTTTGTTCCAGTAGGAATCGACTCAGTTGTTTCAGGGCATGTGTCGGTAAGTCCGATTTTCTCCTCAGTCCTGGAATCATTAAATGAACTCGCGGCCGGCTCAAGCTCCAAGGAGGAAGCAGTGGCTTTGATGCAGGTGCGTATGTCTCAGCAAACGATGAACGATGCTTGTAGACAATAGTGCCGTATGTCGTGCGGGGCCTTTCGGCAGCTAGGCTCGCCAGGTGGTGAGAAGGGGTCCTGGGATAATGCCTGAGGTGCATGCGCATTGTCTCGGTAATAATATGCGTATTTATCGAGTGATCTTGAGCGATGGCAAAGGTTTCAGCCGTTGAAGCACTGCGGGGTAATCCAAGGCATATCTTAAGTGCTTGGGCTTGAATGCTCTGAATTGCGCGCAGGTTGGTCTTGCCGGTGTTAGATATTGCAGGTAAGCTGTACCGTAAGAATCCGATAAACAGCACTCTGTACAGTTGTAGCATGGATGGTATGGGCACTCCCCAATTCTTTCCTAC
The DNA here is from genome assembly GCA_013436015.1 of Rhipicephalus annulatus. Taxonomy (NCBI): domain Eukaryota; kingdom Metazoa; phylum Arthropoda; class Arachnida; order Ixodida; family Ixodidae; genus Rhipicephalus; species Rhipicephalus annulatus. The sequence goes on from WOVY01009521.1 coordinate 768,060, forward strand.
AAGGAATTTGAACATGTGGCATGTTGCGATCAGCCGCTTCTTCACATAGTTCACGTGTGGAGTCCACGACAGGTTTCTATCCATTATGACTCCCAAGAACCTGTGGATTCTGCTGAACGATATGTATTCTTCATTAATCGATATACTGTAAGCAGACATTGGTTTCCGCGTGAACGCTACCACTGCACATTTTCCGCAGGACACCTCGAGGCCTTGTTTACGAAGATAGCATGACGTCGTTGTAGCAGCCTTCTGAAGGCGGGCGCGAAGCTGAGGCCTTGTCACACCTGATGTCCATATGCAGATGTCATCAGCATAGACAGAAAGTTCTACAGTGCTAGGTAGCTGCTCGACTAGACCAATGAGAGTTAGGTTGAAAAGGGTAGGGTTTAGCACTCCTCCCTGATGAACTCCTCGGCTGCTGTAATAATCAGGTGTTGGGCCATTCGCTGTCATCAAGTAAAATGATCTCAGCTGTAAGTAGCTGTACACCCACATATATATCTTGCCACCAAGACCTACTGTTTCCAAAGCACTAAGGATGACTTCATGGGTGACATTGTCGTAAGCCCCCTTAACGTCTAGAAACAGGGCGGCGCACAGTCTCTTACAGGCTTTCTGGTGTTGAACATATGTCACCAGATCAACAACGTTGTCGATTGACGAATGGCCGCGCCTGAATCCAGTCATGGATACTGGATAGATTTCATAGTGCTCTAAATACCACTCCATTCGTGTTAGAATCATTCGTTCCATCGTTTTCCCCACACAACTGGCAAGTGCGATAGGACGGTATGAGGCAATATCCAAAGGAGATTTACCAGCCTTTAGAAGTGGAATGAGGCGACTTGACTTCTATGCCTGGGGAACCGTACCAGTCTGCCAGGAGTCATTGTATAGGCGTAAGAGTGCCTTCCGAGCTTCGTCTCCAAGATTACAAAGGGCACGATAGGTAATGCCGTCAGGTCCGGGTGCTGAAGAACGTCTGCACAGAGCCAGTGCCGCCTTGTTGCGAACGACGGGCCGATCCCGCCGAAGCCACCACTGTTGCGTAGCCACCTCCGAAATCCTACCGCTGACCTCCACTGTTGCGAAAGACGGCGACGCCAACACGGTCCCGGAGGCGCCACTGCTTTCAACTCCGCCGGGAAGGTCACCAGCCGTTTGGTAGCGTATGTTTCTCAGCTCGCGACTGCTTCTGCGCAGAGCTGATAAGACGAGCGGACGAGACGACGGTGAGTTAAACAAGGTTTATGTACAGCATATATACAGAGGCGTTACAATTTCAGCACGGGGGCCGACAGAGACTCGAAGAGCCGAGCTCTTCTCTCTAACCCATAGGTCAGCTTTTCGCCTAAAACCGCCGACTCACACACATGCCGGCTCTCCGACACGGGGCCTCCTCTCACTCACATAGGACCGCCGATCGCGACGCGCCGCAGGGCTTCTTTTATTTACACCGGGTCCAACCAAAATGTCCAATCAGAAGCGCCGCAGGTCGTCAGGGCAGATTCCTCCAATGGGGGGTCGCCGCGCCATGCGTCAGACCACCAGACACGAGAACGCCGGCTCGCTGTCACGTGCGCAGATGACTCAATGCACGTGGGCCAGAGACGCGCCGCGCGTGTTTACGCCGTTCGCGCCAGGCAGACTGCGGGCAGGCCTTGACCCAGATTGCCTTTTTCAGAGGCACGGCCGTTTGACGAGGACTCGCTGGCATAACAGCACCCCCGCCGCCAGACAATGCACCGGAAAGACGAGCTGCTTCCACGGGGCTCGGATGTCAGGTGCGCTCGTTCGCCAGGTCCCTCCAGGTTCGCCTCCAGGGCCATAGGGAGAATACAGCTCCAAACTGTTCCGGGAACACATCCCATTTTTGACGACGGATCCCAGCTCCACTGGCTTGTCGCCACAACTTGTCGACCAGCTTCACTCGTCTCTTCTGACCATCTTCGGTTTCAGCACTTGTCGATGGTTCTGCAACTTGCTAAGAACGGTTCGACAACAGACAACACACGACACAAGCAAGTGCCCTCGGTCACCCGACAGAACACCAGACAAAGTATAGTACGACATATACCTAACTACGTGTTTATCGGAATTTTGTCCTCTCTACATCAAGAGGCACATGTGGGACAAAAGACCCTTAAAATGACAACTCAATTTTTTTTCCACGTACAACAACGTAACGGATTAGAATACCACATAAAGTTGGCCCCTTGAGATCACTCTGAACGAGAGCGCTCAGCCCAGGTCGTGATGAGGTCAAAATTTTGCCCCGAATCGCCAGCCAGAAACCGAAAGGTTGAGAAGGTACTAACTAGAACGCACTACTCAATGCACCTGCATTAGCGTTCACCTTTCCTTTATTTTTTTTTGATAGCGAACGTCAAAGTTGCGCTGTGGAGCAACATGCTCCCTCTCAGTAACCGGCCACTTTTAGGCGACGATACCGATGCGGCACCAAGAGCGGCTCACACTTTCGACGTTGCACAGGGGAACAACGATACGGCTTGCTGCGGATTGACTCCTCACCGCTTAGCTCGATATCGTGTTCGATCACCTTCATGTTTCCGGGACGGTCCGAAAACACATCTTCAAACACCAAAACAATCTTTCTCAGGTCCTCCTTCCGGACTTCACTTAACCTAGGCTCTAGGTTTATCTGCTCCCGGATTACTTTCGATCCCCCTTCAATTACCTCACTAGAACTCAAAATTCCTGCTTCCTCTTCCTCTGAAGCATTCAACAACAGATTTACGACCGCGTGATGTTGAACGTATGGTTTCATCAAGTTGTAAATTTTGTCCGGCCGCCTTCCTAATTTCACTTCATAAGTTGTATCGCAAGGCTTCGATAATACTTTGGCGGGCCCTTCCCAATCAACCTCAAGCTTGTTCCTTTTGGATGGCTGCAGCAGCATTACCTGATTATCAACTTCAAAAACGCGCTTCACCGATTTCTCGTAGTGCTCCTTCGACAGCACTTGTGCCGCATTTTTCTGGCTTTCCACTAGCGCTTCAATTTGGCTTTCCACTAGCGCTTCAATCGAGAGATCCTCACGCTGCTCTCGAATGAGCGTCTCTCGATCAACTCTCGGCAGCTCGCTCCAACTTTCCGCTGCAGGCGAGAGCGTTGCAGCCCTCCCGCTCTGATTCAATGGCGCCCCGTCGTCTCCCCCAGCGCATACCGCGCCGGCCGCTCCCGCGACGCGCCGCTCGCGTGACTGCTCACATGACTCATGCGGAAAATTTTCTTTCTGGGGTTCCGTCGACCCGCCGACAAGGTCACTTGAGAGTTCACCGCATTGAACCAGATCAAGCTGCCGCGATAGCTTCCGCGCTTGCGATCGCGTGAGAGCCATGCACGCTAAGTTGGGGAAGAACGATTTGCCCTGCTCTTTGAGAAGCTGCTCCGAGTTGTTGGAGAAAAGATAAGGAAAACGATCATTTAGCGCGGCAGACACAGCCGCTTCGGTGCAAAGCTTACCGAACGGGCCTTCAATGACAACCGTGGCGATTGGTAAGCGAACACTCTGCTCCTCGGCGACTTGCCTGATCCACGCGCATTCTCCTGTGAAATCATCCGGAGACACCAATGAAGGATGGACAACATCCATGGTTGCCGCTGAGTCTCTAAGCGCTCGGCACGTTTTCTTATTTACTTTAATTTCTTGGAGATACGGCTCCAACAACCGCATGTTTTTTCTGATTCTCGGATTGTTGCGAAGGCAAATTTTTCCTGACAGTTTCTCGCGATGTGCCCTTCCTTTTTACAGTTGTAGCAGATTAGCGGCTTCCGTTTGTTTTCCGATTCAAATGCCTGTGTGGTGGAAACCTCACTCGATTTCTCCGCTTCTGTTTGCCCTTCCCCTACACTGTCCTTCGTAAGAGATGGTTCCTTCTTGAAATTACGGTGCGGAGCGGATTTCCGTTGATCAGGTTTCCTTGAAAAGCCCTCTTTCCTTTCATCCTTTTCAACGCGCACTGCCCTGCTATGCAACTTTCGGCGAGCATAATACTCCTCAGCTAACTCAGCTGCCTTATTTAACTGTACTTCCCCAAGTCTGTCCTGCAGCCAAAGTCTGACATCCTCCTCGATGCAGCGGTAGAATTGCTCCAATGCAACGCATTCCACCACTTTATCGCGGTCGTCATAAACACCTTCGCCCTTGAGCCATTCAATCAAATCGGCTTTAAGACGAAACGCGAAGTCAACGTGTGACTCATTCCCCTTTTTAGCATACCGGAACCTTTGCCTGAAAGCCTCGGGTGACAACTTATAACGTCTCAAGAGCACTTCCTTAACCTCGTCATAGCTCTCAAACGCTTCCCTCGACAAGCAAGTTATCGCGTCGGACACTTCGCCGGGAAGAAGAGCTAGCAGGTTCCGCGCCCAAAGAGACCGCTCCAAATCGTTTCGCTCACAGACGTGTTCAAACTTGACGAGATACTTCGCCATGTCCTCGCCTACTACGAACGGTGGCAGTTGGTCCCGAATTCTAAAACCGCTGACCTGAACTGTTGGAGAAGCTACGCTAGGCGCCTGCGAACACTGTAGGATTGCCAATTCTAGTCGTTTCATCTCAAGGCGCTCCTGTCTCTCGGCTTCCTCGCGCTCGCGACGTTCACGCCTTTCAGCTTCCTCACGGCGTGCTTTGATATCCGCCCAGGCCTCATCGACTTCCTCAGCCGACACTCCCTCATCCTTCATGATCTCAAGGATCGCTTGCTTTCGTTTCGCACGGCCCAAAGTAATGCCGAGTTCCTCACAAATTTCGATGAGTTCCTTCACCTTAAGGTTCTCCATCGTTCACACTAGCCTCTTGCTGTTTGCCCCTGTTAACAATTTACTTGCCGTACCCACTATAAGTCAACTAGCAAGACGCGCAAGCAATTTTTCACTCTCCCGTGTTTACCCCCTCCGCATTAACCTTGGTTTCAAAGCACTTCGACTTTGCTTGAAACGATCAAAGCTCACTACAATGCTTCACACAGCCCTTCTCTAAACTACTACAACCTGAGCTAGAGTAGTCTGGTGAACTGAGGGGAAAACATCAGGCACTCACCGCATCGATGTCGCTGACGCCGGCCGATCCCGCAGCTGCCAACCACTGTTGAGAACGACGGGCCGATCCCGCCGAAGCCACCACTGTTGCGTAGCCACCTCCGAAATCCTACCGCTGACCTCCACTGTTGCGAAAGACGGCGACGCCAACACGGTCCCGGAGGCGCCACTGCTTTCAACTCCGCCGGGAAGGTCACCAGCCGTTTGGTAGCGTATGTTTCTCAGCTCGCGACTGCTTCTGCGCAGAGCTGATAAGACGAGCGGACGAGACGACGGTGAGTTAAACAAGGTTTATGTACAGCATATATACAGAGGCGTTACAATTTCAGCACGGGGGCCGACAGAGACTCGAAGAGCCGAGCTCTTCTCTCTAACCCATAGGTCAGCTTTTCGCCTAAAACCGCCGACTCACACACATGCCGGCTCTCCGACACGGGGCCTCCTCTCACTCACATAGGACCGCCGATCGCGACGCGCCGCAGGGCTTCTTTTATTTACACCGGGTCCAACCAAAATGTCCAATCAGAAGCGCCGCAGGTCGTCAGGGCAGATTCCTCCAATGGGGGGTCGCCGCGCCATGCGTCAGACCACCAGACACGAGAACGCCGGCTCGCTGTCACGTGCGCAGATGACTCAATGCACGTGGGCCAGAGACGCGCCGCGCGTGTTTACGCCGTTCGCGCCAGGCAGACTGCGGGCAGGCCTTGACCCAGATTGCCTTTTTCAGAGGCACGGCCGTTTGACGAGGACTCGCTGGCATAACAGCCTCTAGCTCATCCATAGAAAACTTGCATTCCATACGGAGATCACGTGAGAGCGGTGGGTTGTCAAATGTTCCCGTTCTTGATACTGTGAAATTGGAATCACTGGCAATTCTTCTACAGAAAGATTCTGCGACGTCAATCTCTCTGCATCGAAGGTGAAGTGCCAGAGATGTAAACGGGTGTCGCTGACCCAAGGTTGTGCTAAGACCCCGGACAGTTCGCCATATCAGTGATAGGGGCTTTCGTGGATCCAACGACTCGCAAAAGGATGTCCAACGTCGCCTAGCCAGTTTATCCATGTGCCGCTGCATTTTCTTTTGAATGCGTCTAGCCAGCCTCAAATCATCCATGCACTTTGTCCGTCGGTACCTTCGTTCTGCACGACGGCGTATTGCGCGAAGTTTCTCAAGCTCGATGTCGAAATTGGTGCGCTTGTGACTAGTCAAATGTGTATGCGTGGTATTCTGCAGGACATCCTTTATCGAGTCCTCTAGGTTATATGATGACGCGCCGGTACAGCAGTCTTCCATTAACATCGTGAATTTCGGCCAAATGGTGTACTTGATGCCTCTTGAGGACTTGGAGCTGGTGAAACCTTTTATACACAGGTAAGTTGGTATAAGGTCGCTGCCCCACGTTTCCAGATCCGAAAACCAGTGCACTTTCCTGGTAAGTGAGCGAGAAACCAATGTAAGGTCCAGGCAGCTGCTATAGGCTGACCCACGTAAATATGTAGGGCTTCCATCGTTACAAACGCAGATTTCGTACTCTGAGGCTAAGGATACCAATTTTCTTCCTCTAGAGTTGTCCCTGGAGCTTCCCCATAGGAAATGGTGGGCATTGAAGTCGCCAGTGATCACCCATGGCCTTGGAGTCGATGTCAGAATACCGCGTAAGCGCTCGCAGTCAAGGCGGCTTGATGGAGATAAGTAAGCTCCGATAATCGTGAAAGCAACCTTATCCTTCTTCACAGTAAGGCACACATACTGAGTCTCTTCATCAGGCGAGACTTTGTGGTGAACGTAAGTGAGGTCATGGCGCATGAATACAATAACTTTGCTGCAGTCTATGTGAGCTGAGGACATAAAGCACTCATATCCTGACAGCTTGACTGAAGTACACAGGTTGGGTTCACAAATCACGATAATGGGGAAGCGGTTCACAAATACAAACTGTCTAAAGTCAGACATGCGCGACTTCAGTCCTCTGGCGTTCCACTGAAAGGCAGATGCATTCTTGACTTCCGCTCGAAACGACGGTGCCTCGCTGGCCATGGTTTTACCTTAGAGCTGCAAGCACCGGACTCAGAGTGTCCAGCACATGCAGTGCGGTCAGCGCAGCCGAAGTCTTCATATTACTCAGTAGGACACGCATGGTACTCATGAGCGATTGCAGCAAGCTTATCACTTGATCTTCATTGATCGCATCACTGGTTTGAGGGGTCGTCGAGGGCGGCGGGATTTGATGCAGCTCCGAAGTAGGTTGACTTCGTGGAAGAGAGGGCCACTGTTCGGAAGGTGCGACTGCTGTCCCTTTCTTCTGTTTGGCAGTATCCGTCTTCAGTGAGCTCGGTGTTTGTGGGTCAGCCTCTTTGATAGAGGATGACATCTCTCTATCGGTAGAGCCGTTTTTTCGTGATGGTCTTCGCCCACGACGCCGTCGTCGGCGTAGTGTAGCGGCAGCTTCCCTGTGCGCTGAATTGTCCCGCACCATACGCCTGAGTACCGCGTGCTCGTTTCGCACACGCGGCAATCTTTGGATGAGGCCTCATGAGCACCGTGGCAGTTTGGACATCGTAGCATGGTGGCACTGCAGGCGTCTTTTGAGTGAGACTCAGCGCACCGCGGACACACAACTTTGTTCTCACAGACACCTTTTACGTGTCCCATCTTGAAGCACTTGTAGCATTGCAGTGGCTTCGGTATGTAAGGACGCACTGAGTGGCGATCATGGCCAACTTTGACATACGAGGGAAGGCTGTCTCCCTCGAACACAAGCCTCAAGCAGCGTGAGTTGCCGAGTCTGGTAATGTGCGTGATGCGGGTGCCTTCAGTCGCTAGCTTTATTAGTATTGGCAGGTCATTAGCTGAGATGGAAAGATCCACATCATAAATGACGCCTACAGTGCCATTACAACCTGTAGCGACCATTGGCCGAACTTTCACGTTGCCGATTTCTGTTATGTGCCGAAGGCTTTGCAGTGCGCTACGGTGCATAACGTCTACAGCAAGGACATTCTTTCGTGCATTGATCCTCACGTCTTTGATCTCATTCGGCGCGGTTTCCTCGAGAAGCACAGAAAGAACTTGCCTGTTCAGGAGTCGCAAGTTAGATGCAGGGTCTTCGGGCATAAACAGCATGGTGTGCGGCCACCACTGTGGTGCAGTCTTAACGGTGGAAACACTTGCCCACGATGCCGTCCGCAGCAGTCTTCGTTTTGTAGATCGATTCATGACGACCGTGAAGTCATCATCCGATGACTCAAAGCCATCCGAGTACAAATCGGTTGCCTCGCTGTCCGTGTCGCTCGACGCGTTGCTATGCTTCCTAGACGACGAAGCCCGGCGCGACGGTTGCACGCCTGGAACATTCTCAGGTGTGTCTTGAAGCATCACCGCAAAGGAGGGAGCGGCAGCTCCCAGGATTTCCAGGAAAACAAATTGAAAATACTGGGACACGGGCACAAGCGTTCTGTGAGAGAATCACTTCCAAGTTCCGTAAATAACTTCAATTGTAATTATTACAATGTTGCTTTATCATTAGTTTGTAATTAGTGCCCGTCTTATTTAGTAATGTAGGCAAAGTGTGGTTTTGTTAATAGGTACAGTTCAATATACATTATGCCTTCAACAACAAAAGGAATACAATGCTTTGTTTACTCTCTGATTTGTAACACCCAGGCTTTGAGGGTACTTTTCGAGGTAAGAAAATGTATTGTTTTGAGCAAACTGATTTTTGCCTTGATGTGGATGTGCCTGCTTTCCTTGACCAAACAACTCCAGACGTACATTGGCCCTGTGCTGGTGTCAGTGAACCCCTTCAAGCAGCTGCCGTACTTCACCAACAAGCAGGTGGACCAGTACCAAGGAGCTGTAAGTATGCCGAGATGCATCCGTAACAACGGATAAAATGGAGAATACATTAGGTCACCCATTGATTTCCGGTTTGCAGCGAAAAAGAAAACTAGAGGATCTGTTGGGCATATTTGAAAAATTGACTCTTGTACTCGCCGTAGATGGATATTTCAGTGCAACGAAATTGTGGGTCAACTGCGCACTGGTGGCGTGCAAACTGAGGTAGCAGAAGAACCGATGGCGTATCCCTCCTTCTCACTCTCAGCTCCCTATTTCTTTATCTTCCTTGGTCTTTCTATTCTTTCTTGTTCCCATCTTTAATAGTTCTCTATCTCTCTGGTTAACGCTTTCTCATTCTATCTTTCTCACTTTCTTTCTCTCCATCATTTTCATTCTGCCTGTCGTTTTCTTTTTTTTTCTGTGGTATGCTTTACTCTTCTCTCTTCTGCTTTCTATTCTCAGCCTCATCTGTCCTCCTCTCCCTCACTTGGCTTTCGCGCTCTCTTGCTACACTACTAGGTAAGGTTGTGCTTTAGGGTTGACAGGCGGGCTAGTTGGTACAAATTCATAATGGAATAATTGGAAGCACAAACCAACAAGACACAAGAGAAGAGACAAACTGCGCTTGTTTGTCTCTTCTCTTGTGTCTCGTTGGTTTGCGCTTCCAATTATTCCATTAAGGTTATGCTTGCTGTGCTCTGCTGGCCTTCGGTTGGCGTGTACGTAGGTTTCAATCTCGTCTCGCGTAAAAATCTCTCCCCCCTCCCCCTAAAATTTCTCCTCTCCCTATCCTTATTTATGTTTTTTCCCCTCTATTTCTCTACACCCATCGTCTCGCTGTGAGAGTCCCGCGCCTGAGAAATTAGCGCTTGTATTTTGGGAGCATATTTGGGAGCGAAGCAAAACGATGAAGAGAGCGCGTGATTGTTCGTGATGATGTTTTGAAGGCGAAGCATTTCTTAGCGAACCTCAGCGACTTTAAGCGTATCTAACTATCTAGCCGCTTACGTTTGGTCTCGTGATCACTCCCTTAACTCCCTTAACTTAGCCGCTCTCGTGATCACCCCCTTAACTTGGCGTGAACCAAAATTAGCATGAAAGGGTAAGATGGTGTAATCAAACAAAACGTGAATAATGTCGCATTCCCGTCACGTCCGTCGCCGAACACTTCCCGCCAGACAGTGGCACATATCCGCGGGTGAGTATGTGCCACTGGTATGCGTGTATGTACCACAGGTGATTGACACTTAGTATCTACCGAGGAACGACGAGGACACACATGGGTAATTTTAACGCGCGAGCGTTAATAAATACCCGGCATCGGTATACGACCCGATGTTGCAAAGAATAAATGTGAAGGTCTCAGCTGGAGTCCAACCCAAGCATTCTGCGTGGCAATGAATTATTCTGCCACAGAGCTACGCCAGGTTTCGGTTTTCAAATAGACGCTAATCTTCGTGAAACGTCAATAATGGTTGCAGTGCTGCCTATCCAAATTTATAAGCAATACATATGTACTTCTTTGTATATGTACTTCATATATGTACTTGTATATATGTACTTGTATAAGTACATATGTACTTCATATGTACATATGTACAACCGACACGCCGGGTTAACGTCAACTGTGGTTAGTTGCCATGCGCTGAAGTTGATTTATAAAGCAGTGTTCAGGGCCAGCATCCTTGATTGATATGTGGGGTTTAACGTCCCAACATCGCCATATGATTATGAGAGACGCTGTAATGGAGGACTCCGGGAATTTCGACCCCCTGGGGTTCTTTAACGTGCACCCAAATCTGAGCACACGTGCCTATAACATTTCCGCGTCCACCGAAAATGCAGCCGCCGCAGCCGGGATTTGATTCCGCGACCTGCGGGTCATTAGCCGAGTATACCTTAGCCACTAGACCACCGTGGCGGGGCTCTGCGTTATACAGGTTACGACCGAAATTGTGGTGTCATGAACTTTTTAAACACTCATTCGCTTGTGGCTTGATGTATTTTTGTCGATTTGTCGGAAACTCATGCTACTAGCAATATTTTTCAGCACCTCAATTACTCCTTAGGTATGTTTAGTATGCCGCTTCTGCTCGTTTAGTATAGCTTCAGGTATTCTTCTGCTTCATCTTTCTTTTGTTGTTTTTTTGGCGGAGGAGGGAGTGATGAACTGGAGGAAGCTTTACGGTGACCTTCTATTTGCCATCGGTGCGCAGGAGGTGTACTGCACGAGCAGAGTAAGTGTGATGAGCTAGGTAGCATTTAGAAGGCTATACGTAATCAAACCGCAATTACCCCAATTAGGTGGGAAATTTGCGCGCAGGCCTTGCGTGGGCTGTGTACGTACACGCTAGTGGGCGCAGGTGGGCCAGCTCGCGTGTATGCCCTATCGACGTCCCGTCTCCCTTTGCGTGCCTCCGAGCGGAGACTCACGTCACACCATCGATTAGGCGCGTCGATCTCGCCTCGTGGTCGGCTGGCCTTTAGTTTCGTGCGCCGTGAAATCGCGATCACGATGAGTGAGCGACAAGAGAAAGGGAGAGAGAACATGACCAAGAATTGTATGTGTGACGCAGAAGCTTGCTATTGCGTCATATCTTGTGCATAACTGCGATTCTAAGAGAAGCCAGACTTCTGTATCGTAGAACGGGCACTGACACGACAATTTTCGGTAGTCGTTTTACTGCGTGGAAAAAAAAATAGATGTCGGAGCTCCTGAAAGGCTGGAAAACGTACTGCTAAACTTGTGTATGCCGTATAAAAATATGTCTTTAAAAGCTAGTGTCGGTTCTTATTGCATGCTGACGTCAACACGCAGTATGAGGTGCGCAACGTGTTCACTTCCTCGCTGGATCTCCTATTAAAGTTGTTTCACTCACTAACTCACTCACTCACTCACTCACACACTCACTCACTGCCCCGCCGCGGTGGTCTAGTGGCTAAGGTACTCGGCTGCTGACCCGGAGGTCGCGGGTTCGAATCCCGGCTGCGGCGGCTGCATTTCCGATGGAGGCGGAAGTGTTGTAGGCCCGTGTTGCAGAGATTCGGGTGCACGTTAAAGAACCCCAGGTGGTCGAAATTTCCGCATCCCTCCCCTACGGCGTCTCTCATAATCGAATGGTGGTTTTGGGGCGTTAAACCCCACATATCAATCAATCAATCACTTACTCGTCACGTGCTCGCGCAATAGATCGGGACGTCTTCACTGCTGCTCTGCTCCTTGGCTATGTTGGCGATGCACAATCGGCAATTCGGTCCGTTTTGGTACCTGACGTCATCGCAACTTGCCATACTGGTGTGTGTCAAACCATTGAAATTGATACTATAGCCTGACGTCATGATAGCATTGAAGTCAGCGAGCGGGCCATGTGAAAATCGACTTTAGTGTCAGAATAAAATGTTCACATTCAGTGACCCGCGCTCTTCCTTTTCAAAGCTTCCTCTGTACTTAGGAGAACCGCATGGCTTAGTAAATTTAGCTTCGAAATTTCGTATCTTCTTACTTTGAAGTAAAATGTTATCTTGATAAAAACCTGCCAGTATAACAGTACGCATGCGACCCGCCGTGGTGGTCTATAGTGGCTGAGGCACTCGGCTGCTGACCGCTGGTCGCGGGATCGAATCCCGGCTGCGTCGGCTGCATTTTCGATGGAGGCGAAATAGCTCTAGGCCCGTCTGCACGTTAAAGAACCCCAGGTGGTCAAAATTTCCGGAGCCCTTCTTTACGGCGTCTCTCGTAAACATATGGTGGTTTTGGCACGTTAAACCCCACATATCTATCTAACAATACGTATGCTTGTGCAACCTTAAATCATCAGTAGCGTTTTTGGTGACGAGGCGTTTTTCGTGACATAGTTTAAGTGGTGAATTTTCAATAAATATTCAGTTCACAGTCCAGTTCCAGTCATGTTCTGTTCGTTCCTTTGTTGTCCTCGTTTTATCAACTGCCTGAAGTTGTTCGTATCAATCGCTGGTACACTGAGATGCACTAACTTCCAGTGCTCGTCTGGAACAGTGATTTTTCCAGCAACAGGTATCGCTAGGAGCTTTCAGACAGATTTTCCCACGACATCGACAGTTGCGAAAGTAGCTGCTCTGCGCACTGCACTCTGGTCAATCGGCAACAGCCTGAGCAATTCTCGATGTTCAGCTTACTTCAGCAATTCATAAGTAGCCTTACATTCTGTGCTATTTGCGCTGTGTCGCGGGTCATTCGAACAAATCATATTCGAAATTCGATGTCTTCTTCATACATCGCATGAGAAAGGACACTACGGCACGTTTCAGTGGTTACGTACTCACTGCGGTAACACAGGGAACGAGCACGCCGATAATGCAGCTCGAGCAGCTTTTGAAGGTACGCGGGAAGAAACGCCCCTGCTTCGAAGGTCTGACGCTGCCAGCAGTCTTCGAGGTCTTACACAGGAAATCACGCTCTATCTATGGTGCCCACGAAGCAGCCAGACCGACCGGACCAATCGTCGACACCACCTGCCCTCTTTGATGCATCTCTGCGTGCCAACTGGACTGAGTCAAAGAGAGGCCGCCCCGTTTGATCTGTTATGGATAGGGGGTTGCACTGACTAAATCTGATTCCTGTCGAATTTCAATGGCCTGCAACTCTCTTTGCGATGCCTGTCACGGTAAGGAGACGTTACATCATGATCCTGTGCGGCTCTCCGGAAGTAGAAGAGAGTATTTTGCAGAAGTGTGGTCTGTGAAGTACGTCTTTTCGCTTTATTGATACCTGGGACACACGGTGTAATATTAAGAGGTGAAAGCATCCACGGAGGAAATCTCGGAAGCATCAACGTCTTCGGCTGTCTAATAGCAGTAAGTTGCTGCATTTGCACAGCTTTGCCGAATGCTGAATTGCTGTGGGTGAGATGTATGCGGCACAAAAATGCTTCTTCCCATGTATGACATGGCGGAAATGAGTGTGCAATATTTCATGAGTGCAGATGACATCTAGCAAAAGACATCTTGCTTCCGCTACAGTTCCCGAGCCTGTTGAGCTCTTCGGAAGGCCTAGACAGATAATGGTTTCGGGCGGGTTCTAAAGTTCTCTTGTTTGTTGGTGATAATCGGTGAAGCACCGGTAGGCAATAACGCAAGGTTCCTTCGATATACGCTTTCTCAAGCAGAACCATTGATCGGCACTTGCATCTTCATCGTGTTCCCGCCATGAATTTGAAGAGTTGTGATGCTGCAGTTATTCTCGCTCGAGGTTTCTTCACCTGAGGAGACCAGAAAAGACTTCTGTCGATGACTACGCCAAGAAATTGCTGAGACCGTACATAGGTCAATGGCCGGCCACCGTGGAGGAGCGGATACTTGGTCATTTTCTTTCTCGTGAATGCGATGGCAGTGCTCTTTTCTGGATAAAAGTGCATACCCCGGGAAGCCAAATACGTGGAGAGCTTTCGTAAAGCTTTTTGAAGGCGTTGTTTGGTAACAAAACGCGAACTTTAAGCACTCCAGATACAGATATCGTCGGCGTGAATTGTGATGTGCACTCCTTACGGCAATATCCTTGTTATATGTATCAGGGTGATGTTGAAAAAGAGTAGACTGAGCACTGCGCCCTGGGGCATGCCCTTCTCTGCGGCGTAGAACGATGTGGGACCGTTTGGAGTGCACATGCATATTTTCCGTTCTTCTGAATAACTCTCCATCCATTTATACAGTCTTCCTCCAAGGCCAAGACTGACCATGGCTGCAAGAATTGCATGGTGAAAGACGGGAGTCAAAAGCTGCTTTGATGTCGAGAAAGATAGCTATTGGAATGCGTTCAGCAAAGAGGTCGTCTTCAAGTGAAGAGACGAGGGTGATGACATTATCGATAGCTGATCTGCCTTGACGGAATCCGTTCATTTCTTGAGGAAATTTGTCGTGGCTTTCTAAAAACCAAGTCATTCGTTTATGAACCATCCGCTACATAAGCTTGCCAACGCAACTCAGCAGGGCAGCGGGTCGGAAAGAGGCGTAGCTTGTTGGCTGCTTTGAAGGTTTCCAAATGGGCACTATTCTAGCGAGTGTCCTTTCTGCGGGAACTTTGCCTGACAGCCATGAAGAGTTATAATATTCTAGGAGTCGTAAGCGGGAGGTGTGGGGTAACTTTGCAATGGCTTTATAGCTTACTTTGTCGTGACCGGGTGATGTGTCCTGCTTGATTCGCTGATTGCGGTGTTCAGTTCTTCAATTGTGGAAAGCAAATCCAATGCTGGCACTGTCTCTCGTGAGAAGTCAAGACTTGTTGCTTGCGGAAGAGCTCCATGGAGTGTATTGAAGTTGATAACAGTGTGCAGTATCCTTCTGACAGCGCTTTGAGGAATTATCGTTCGTGAAGGGAAAGTGCAATGAAAGGGTGAAGCTGTTGGAGTGGCGTTCGCATGCCTCTAAAGATCCGTCATATTTTCGTTACCGGTTGATGAACGTCCAGTGTGGAGCAAAAGTCGCACCATATTTGCCAGCTACGTTTATCCAGGTAACGCCAGATGTGACGTTGTGTCCGTCGGCAGGCTCGAAGGTCTTCAAGACACTTTGTGCGCAATACTTTCCTTTCAGCTCGCCTGCGAATAGCACACGGTTTTTCCAACTCCTCATCGTTTGACGGAAATCTGTCGTTCTTCGCTAAAAGACGTGTGCATGCTCTTAGGCAATGAGACATTGTAGTGAGTAATTCTTCGTCCTTGGTGGAAGGAGTACTTCCTTTGCTAGCGGCGTCTTTGAATGCATCCCAATCAGTATATCTTGTAATTAATTTCTTTGATGACATCTTCGCACCAACAGCTGAGATCATGATTGGTTAGTGATCGCTCCCCCGTGTTTCCAAGTCGGTGCACCAGTGAAAGTTACGGGCAGCTGAGCCTTGTTGCGAAGGTGACGTCGATGCTACTGGTAGTCGAAAAGCCTCGTAGATATGTGATACTGCTGTTATTCATAGGTTCAATGGAATATTTTGAGAGTAGTTCTGCGAGCTTGGCTCCTCGCGCACAAGTGTGTGAGCTGCCCCAAATTTCATTGTGGGCATTGAAGTCTCCGCAAATGATGTGTAGAGAATGTATTCTTGAAATCAAATTTTCAGGCCTTGAAGCATTGAAAGGCTTGCCTGGTTCTAGGTATACTCCAATGAGTGTGTATTCCTGTTTACCGATTGTTGTGATGGCGCACGTATATTCATTGTCGTTGTGGGGTGGGTTGTCAATCTCGGAGGCCGGAATATATCTGCGAATGCCCATGAGTAATCTGCTGATATGGCCAAGCCGTTTTGTACGATGAAAATAATACTCGTTCATTCTGAAATGTGGTCCGACTCGTGATCCAGAGATGACGATGAAAGGGAATTGGTACGCTCGCACCAGCTGTCGAAAATCCGAAAACACTGAGCGAAGCCCGCGAGTGTTCCACTGGAATATGGTGCATGTGCTAAATATTTCATGTATTGTCAGTTCAGGTGGCGATGTCGTTGGGGAAGCCATGATTGCTATTGTGAAGAAATGCGCCCCTGCGGTGCGTAAGACGTCGACACCAGGGGCTCCATTGCAAGGATTGCTTCTACCTCTGGAAGACTTCTTGACGAGGGATTTGCGCGAACAAGGGCTTTGAGGGCTGCAAACAACGTATGAATCACTATGCGTGTGACATCTTGATCGGTGTCCCGTGTTGCCGTTTCTTGCAGATCTCCTTGTCGTGTTGTGGCGACTGGGACTGGGGACGGTAGTGCTGGCTTGGTGGGTCTTGTGAGGTACGTTGCGATGATTTTGTTGAAGACGACAAGCCCATGGATTTCTCACGTTTCTCTTTAGTAAAATCTGCGTACGTGTTAGCAGATGTCTTTTGGCTTTGTGGTGGTTGTTTTTGAGAGACGTCTTTCATACTTGTGAATACCACATCTGGGTTGGGCGGTGGTTCGTTCCGCCTTCGTAATTTCCCTTGTGCTTGCTCCAACGTGCGTGCGAGTGTAGCAGCCTTCTTTTTTATGCATCCTCCATGTGAGGCAAGGTGTGGGCCACCGCAGTTTACACATTTAGGTTGTGCTCTTGGCGTGCATTCCTTGTGCGATTGAGGCCCAGCACACACTTTGCAGCGCACCGGACCTGTGCAGTTTCTCGATATGTGACCATGCCTTTGACACTTGTAACACTGTGTAGCTAGCTGCCCCAACGTATTCGGCAACCGGATAACTACAGAAGCCAAGCGTAACTTCTTTAGGTAACCGTGAATCCTTGCTAAATCCCAAAATGACAGATCAACGAAGTACCTCTCTGACTTTTCCTCCCTCTTCGGGTTTGAAGGTGGTGAGCCTCCTCGCTGAAAAGACTCCTTGATCCCGTAGGTAGTATTGTAGTTCATTTGAGTAGCTCAGAGGGACATCTTGTATTTTCCATAGTTTATCATGTATGAGTACGGAACTCGGGCTTCTACAGCTACGCCAGCCAGTTCAGTCACCGTGAGCAAACGGTTTGCAGCGGGTAAGGTTGACACTGTAACCACCAAGCTTCCATCCTTGTTGAGGCGGTGGTTGAGAACTTTCTCTTGGGCCGACGTTACAACCGCTGATGCCACAATGTTAGGGTTGACCTTCCATAAGCTCCCACCTTCCAAGGTAGGTCGGAAGACGAGAGGAACGCCAGTACGTCTTTTTTTCTTGTAGGACACAACCGTGAAGGGCGCAAGCAAGAATGACGCATTGTGACTGTGTGTGTGTGCCGTTTAAATTGCTGTCTTTCTTTCTTTTCTCTGCATCTTTCAATCTCCTGCATGCTCTTCCCATGTGTGTGGTAGAACACTGGTTGTCCGAAATCGGTCAACGTGCTTGCCTTTCCGTTTGTACTATTTCTTCTCTCTAGACACGTCAGTTACGGCAGTACTTCCTGTGAAGAACGCATTCCCGCCTTGAGATTCTAACCAATGCACCTGTATGTTCGTTTAACGCAGACTTTCCTGTCTTCTTTGGTGCTTGTCCGAAGTTACATCGCGCACGACTACCGCACGTGATGTTCACCCTTGGCGTCCTCTGTCTCTCTTAAGACGTCTCTCTCTCCTTCTAGTTCTTTAGCTTGCAGTGAGTGCCGGGCGCCACTGTCTATTTCGTAAGCATTAAAGACTGTTCGTGCCGCCCACAAAGCAGCGTATAACGTATAGCTTTTTATCTGGTGGCATTTTGGTATTCACGCTGTTCATCTGATTACATTCACGTTACCGTATACAGGCACTATCATCTCGCGTTTAGCCAAACCTTGGTAAAAAGAAGGAAAGAAAGAGAGAAAGAAAGAAAGAAAGAGAGAAAGAAAGAAAGAAAGAAAGCGGAAGCTGTGCTAGGTGAAAGCTCAATTCAATAATGAACTAACTTTTTCTGTTTAGGTGTGGCCTGCCTCTGGTTGACTGCAGTGGACTTAGGAACGTCTCCTTTACTTTGTCGTTCGAAGCTTTTGTTTATACTATGTCTGATTAGTCTCAGATGTTTCTCTTTGTGGAGGCTGGCCTCGCTATTCTGGATAGATGGAGCCCAGTCAGCTAGAGCGCAACCGTGGCTGTAAGAAAATAGTTACCAACGTTTGGCGAAGGACGCCCTGGGGACGCGGGAGCTTGAGGACGGATATTAAGCTTGATTAGCGGTAAGTGCAATGCTCGGGAGGCCTTCGTAAAACGACGTGAAGATCATCTGCTCAGCTATGTAATGGTTATCTCCCATTTGCCGGTTGTAATGTCCTGTAGGTCTGCGTGGCGAAATTATCCCACTTCTCACATTTTCCTGCGACACTCTGTGTGCGGGCTATATGGCCAAGCCTGCGGTGTCGTCATTAATGACGGTGCGGAGTATTACAGGCAATGCCGAAGCATGAATAAAGCAAATGTAAACTCTGATGCGGTATGAAAAAAAAAATCAGGGGTCCTCCTGCGATATGCCTATTTCGTGTTTGTAAACAAGGTTAGGAGCCGTCGACGTACCGAGGCGCTTGTAGCGACGTAGCGGCACGTAGGCTGTGTCCAGCCCAAAGCTCGCCACAACCATTTATGACCACGTGACAACTGCAGTCTCCGAGCACAGCGCGTCGGGGAGCCAGTCCCCAGCGCGAAAGGCGGCAGCTTTGCAGTTTCTGCGCCAGTTGTCACGTGATCACAGAAGGTGGTGGCGTGCTTTGGGGCTGAACGGAGCCTACGCGCCACGACTTCGCTAGAAATGGCTCAGTATGTCGACAGGGCCTCACCTTGTTTACGAGCATGGAATAGGTTTCTAGAAAAATTGGGGGTAGCAAAGCTTAGCGTGTGCGTGCTTGAGCTACTGTATTTCTTTGTTTTTTTGTATTTTTTTTGTAGCAAGGCGCGACCCTCCTCAAACTTTTCACCCCTCGATGCCTGGAACGAGTCATCCACTCGCGTGCTCAGCACATCAATACTTCTCTTTCTTTCTCTCTTTTACTTCCTTATTCCCTTTCCCCGCTCGTAGGGTAGCAAACTGTACGTAGTCAATAGTTAACACCCCTACCTTTCTTATATTTCTTCTGATGCTATAGGCAATATCGATGGTGGCGCGTTCTTGTACAGGCAACAAATGAAATGCAACAACGCGAAATTACAAGTGATCCCGATGAAAGATCAGACTGCGATATCAGAAAAGGCTCATCGACATGCCCACGATCGAGAGAGCATCAATCGCTGGAAAACTGTGCATACAATAACGTTAGGGACTGGCGTACTCTCAGAAGGAGATAGTTTCATACGCTCGCAGGCGCCAGGTAACTGCGTACTCCAACGCCGCCAGCGAAATCTGTAGCTCGTAGCAAGCTTTGCTTGAAAACCGTCTCCGATTTGGAACTTTACAACGACGATATTCTTATTGAGCTTGAGAGGATGATAAGGAATAAGGCGCGTCATAAAAATGCGTTCTGATAACTGGACCGACGGTCTATTAGTTACAGTGCAAGGCCCAAGAGAAGAGGAGTGACCCCTGTCTAGCGACAAGAATCCCTGTAAGAAGACAAGAGTGATTGAGGATCGTTGGTGGGAGTGTTCACCCTCCTTCAGATTGATAAAAAAATCGGCTGCCCACAGTCACTGCAGTGTGACTTGTCTGCGGTCAGCGTGCAGCTATGGCTCTTGGGTGGCTGATGAATAACGTCCATAAAGTACTGTGTATAAATGAGCACTCCCAAGGCGTGGCTCACGCTGTGCTTTGCGCCAGATGAGCGTCTCTGAGGTAAGAAACTCTCCTAAAGGGTCCATACACTGAAGAGTAAATAAATTCTAGGAGCTCTCCAGTGGTACCTTTTTTTTTTCAGTGGTCATATTTTTACACGAGCTAGATGAGGGCAGCTCTCTAGCCCGGTTATGCAGGGCTTCACTTTTGTGAATAGCAAAAACATCGTGGATTGCTCTAACACGTTCGCTTTTAAAGGAACACACGATGAGTATAGAGTGACGTAAATCACGTTTTCCCAATTTTGGTGTTCGCTCGTGGCCTTTCCCTGACGCAGTCGGGAAGCTACAGCGCACCATCAAACCGCACCTCCAGGCAGGCGTTGCGTAAGCATGAAAGAAAATACTTTGTGGCACGCGCTCGCTTCAGTTAACTGTCTGGCGCCTGACTACACACGCTTTCGCTTATGTGACATTGAAAGAGGGCATCGCCTCATACGCCTTGCATAACCTTTGCTTCGCCCGCTATTGGGCACGCCTGTGTGCTCGTGCGTTAGCAGAGTGCAAAACAGAGATTCTCGTAATCTTCTCCAAGACACTGGTTAATGCGCCTTGGATTCTTCTCGTTGAGTAACTCCACCCGCCCTGACGACGGCCCTCCCCACTACGAACACCGAGTACGTGAGGCCAAGTACCGTGCTCTGCACCAATTAAGCCTGTCTCCGTTCAGAGTGGCGTAATCTCGGCTATTCCTCTCTATGCTGTAGCTAATGTTCCGATGTACAAGGACCGTTTGGCGCTTATTTGGTTGTCGTGCTCTGGGGAGCGTTGACATTGCGTTGGAGGCCTTTATTATAATTAGCACGCTTGCATACGAATGGTTACGACACTGCCACTCGTCTGAGAGCAAAAGGGTAAAACGGTCGTCTTGTGATGCAATTCAATTGCGGGTGCTTAAGTAGGCGCAATTGAAATGAACGTGTCGTTCTATACTGTGAAGAGTAGACTGTCCCTCCTGGTATGAAGCACGTACGCCCCCCCCCCCCCCTACACGCACTCGCACGCGCACGCACGCACACACGCACTTTCGCGTAGCTCGAGCACGGCCGTATTTAGCGGTTCTCGCGTTGGGGCTGCTAGTTTAAGTTCTCCGATAGGTTCGCAGAAGCAAGAATGCCCTTAAAGTTAAATTTCGGACATTCGGGACGTGCAAACCGGTAACCGGGTAGTCCTACGCCTACGGTTAGTGTTTCTTGCAGGTGGACTCTAAGGTCAGGGGACGGTGGTATCACCGCCGGGTGGACACCCTACGCGTTCTAGGTATGATGATTGAATCAAACGCTTCAAATAACCAGACTGTATACCGAAGCTTACCAAAAAAACAGACGACGCATTCAGGTTGATAAGAAGGTTCGCTAACCGGCAGCAAGGATTATGCGACGACAACCTCATCAGGTCGGTGCATGCTTTCATGCCGTGTCACGTCCCCTAGATCGCGGCAATGCATAACTGGCAAAGGTGTGAGCGAGACAAAATGGAACACGTTGTTAAGAAAAGCGGCAAAGAGAGCCCTAGGGCTTAGCCTGTACACGAGCTCGGAGACGCTGCTCCACCTTGGCGTGCACAACACGCTTGAAGAGATAGCGAAGTCACAAGAGTGGACACAGTTTTCCATACTTTCTACCACCACTTCTGGGAGAAACATCCTGAGAGAGCGTGGAGTTCACCCGACTGAAATCAATATCAGATACTGCTGCATTCTTCGCGAACAGAGAGAGCATATTACCGTGACACCGATACCTAGGAATGTCCACCCGAAGTACCTTGTAGGCAGACGACTGGCTAGCCCTAAAGCCCTCCAGGAGGGTGCCCATGCACATGACCGGAGTTTCTGTTTCGTTTACGCTGCATGGTACCCAAATGGAGAAGCATACGTTGCAGTTACCGTTGATCAAGATGGCATTGTTACAAAGTCCTCGACGCTCCGTACTACAACAGCCGTGATTGCCGAACAGGCCCCAATAGCCTTGGACCTGTTCGACGACGGGAGAACAACAATATATAGTGACTCGAAATTAGCAGTCCGAGCATTCGCTTAGAGTACCATATCGGAATTAGCCTTGTGAATCCTGGGCAATAAGGAAGTACAGCTACACACAGTCGTCTGGTTCCCCGCTCACATGGGACAAATTGAGGGCGCTCTGTCCAACCTCAACAAGCCGGTCCACAGAGCTGTGCGAGGAGTCGTCGACCGCGTAGCTGTTCTGGACAACGAAGATCCCCCAATGACGTACTATGCACTTTTTATCGGAGGAGGTATGCGCCACCGCACAGTAAACTGAACAGGCATTGATGCTCTTGCAGGTCGGGGCATATACCGCACTGTTGCACAAAATTTATCAAGAAATCCAGGCGTCGAATACATGCGTGCTTTGCTCAAACTTTTCCAGATCAGGTCACATGCTCTCGCGGTGCCCTGCGTTACGGGCTGAAAGAGTTACATCGCCCAAGCGGGACGCTGCGCTGCGCAGTATGGCTTTAAGGATGCGGTTATGGGTAGTCCAACGGGCCCACGACGTGGCGGAGAGGTTAGGCCTATCTGTCCCGACGTGGGAGCGGCAGCTACGGGCTAGTTCACGCCTCGACTGAACTAAAAGTTTTTCCAAACCGTACCATCCAGGGCATTGATGTTCATCTCGCAAATCCAGCACTACGGCGTGCCCCCATAAATACACAATCATAGAATAATATTGCGCTATACCACTGCCTGTATGTGGTACCGTGAAACGAGGGAAGACGACAAAGAAGTGGAAAAGATCATGACATCGCGTTTCCGATTTTCCCCCTTGTTCATTCTGCGAGAAATCGCTAACTATGGAACATTACCTAGTATCATGTCTCAATTATTCAGTAATTAGGAAAAAACTCTTGGCTATTCTGTTTTCGAACCTAGGTTTAAGTTTAACCGCAGAAACTTCTGAATTTCGGAGACTCCGTTTAGGGGCATTGCCACAGAGATGTACTTGATGTGGTGTTTAATTTCATTCAAACCAATTAGCGTATTTCAATGTATATTGCTCTTTAATAAACATTCGAAAAATACCCTCGAAATAATTTTCAAATGTGTTAAAATATAAGACATGCATTCCAAATTACTCGCGTTAGGTAAATTCAGCTGTACGCTACGCTCCAAAATCAGAATATTGTTGTTGTAATAGCGCTTATTTCCCCCCCCCTCACTTTCTTGCTCTTTACTTTTGTAACGTTTTCTTTCTTTTACATTATTTTTGTTGCTAATCAATATTGCGGTTGTCATCCATAGACTACTATATGTTCTCTTGGCCAATCGTCCAGAATGGGTATGTGCCATGGTATCCAGCCTACAAACAACCAAAAGTGTTCGGTTGAGTTCTACGTCCTGTTGTTCCGATAGATAGAGGTTCCGTGCTAGTCACAACGTGACATTTTTTTGGTGGAGGTGCAGCTTCGACACCATCTAATTGCCTATAACCCCTCCCTCCCTTCTCAGCCGCACCGCCACCCCAATAATTTCCGATCAAAAAAAAAAACGATGTGGCTGTTTAACCGCATGTTTCAAGCGTCTTGTGAAGGACTGTATTGCAGCGAGGAGCTTGGAGAAATTCATTGACTTCGCACAAATATTGCAGACCAATGGGGCAGGCTTCACTTTGTATGACTTTTCTGGAGGCCGTGTGTTATTTTCGTTTATGTATTTAATCTCTATATTTCTTCTAGACCCGCCCGTTCATTCATATCATTGAGATAGCGCTGAAGCTGCCTTCTTGTACGGAAGAAGACGAAGCTTTTCCCGAGTGGAACGCTGGTTTCAGTCTCTGTTATTTTTTCTCGTTTTTTTTGGTGCTTGAGGAAGGCGCCGCTCTTCTGCCTGCGGAAATGGACGTAGAATCACCAGGGCCTCCACCCATACGTTCCGCGTCGTCTGTGGCCACTCTAAGAAAGCGCTCCGGCCACGCAAGTGACGTCGACAGTGAGGACACGCTGTTATACTGTACGGCCAGTCATGAGAGATCCGATGAAAGTGACTTTGTGCCTGTGGCAAGACACAAGGCGAAGAGGAGGCTGCTTATGACATCTCCTTCCCAAAGTAAGGCCACCAAGAATATTCAAGTGCCACCAGTTCCCACTATTTTGTTTGTCCCGCTGAATGCCGCTGACAGCATGAACCGACTTAATCGCCAGGTCACGTCTATGTCACTTGAGGCGCTCGTTCCGGGACAAATAACAGACGTGATAATCAATGGCCGCAATAACGTTCTGGCGATAGACGTTACGCAACGTACTGCTCTCGACGTATTGACCAAGGTGAATGGGCTGGGGAACATCAACGTACGTTCTTTCATACCAGATGGCAAGGACTCTAGGGCAGGCGTTATCTACGACGTCGACACTTCTTTCAGCGATATTGATTTTCCCACTCTAATCAAACCAGTGACGGAAGCTACTATAATTTTGCAAGCCCGCCGTCTCGGGAACTCACGATGCGTGAAACTAGTTTTCAAGGGTGACAGCCTCCCAACTCAAGTAAGAGCTGGTCATTTTCGACACACAGTACGGCCGTTCATGCCGAAACCTCTTCAGTGTCGGAAGTGCTGTAAAATAGGACACGTGAGTGCTGTTTGCACAAGTTCTACTGTGTGCTCCCGATGCTCGGAGTCGCACAACACGGAAGCCTGCCTGTCAGAACATCGCAAATGCGGCAATTGCCAAGGTCCTCACGAGGCGTCATCAAAGCAGTGCCCAAATGTGAAGAAGGAGATGCAAGTGTTGAGGCAGTGTGGCCAGAGATGGTTCCACCCACAGGGAGGCTGCTGCCAAAGTGCGACGTCGGCGTTCGTGCCATAGGAAAACTCCTAGGACATCCTCTGCCAAGGCCAGAGATACACCGCTACCCCATATCATGCACTCATTACCACAAGCATCTACAAGTGTCAACAACAAGCATCCTCAGAAAGACGCAAGAAACATCGACCCTGACGCGTGGCCAGCGCTGCCATCAGTGACACCGCCAGTAGAGCCACAGCATCGCCCGCTGAAAACTACTTCAGAGCGAGTAAGCCATGAAAGTCAAGATAACGAAATAATAGACGTGATTAGGACCCTCATGAAGACAATTCGAGTACTCCTGAATAATATTAAGACTCCGGCTGCCCACAGCGCTCTTCAAATATTAGACACTTTGAATCTGGTGCTATCAAATCTAGAGAAGCACCATGGCTCTTTCTCAGCAGCCCTTCCGTAAACAAGTGAAAGAGGCATCATTTTTCCAATGGAATGCCCGAAGTCTTAAACCCCGCAATTCGGATTTTCGACCATATTTTTTCAAAAACCAGTTTCCAATTATCGTAATTTGTGAACCACGTCTTCACAATGCTATACGACTTTCTAAATACGAGGCTTTCAGATCTGCAACCCGTAACGAAACCAGTAAGGTCATTGTTTACATCAGGTGCGAATTCACATATATTGAGCATCCAGTAACACCGGACGACAGCAACCAATACGTGTGCCTGACAGTTAAGCGTAAGAATGTGTACTTCACGCGAGTGGCAGTATATATTTCGCCTTCAGGCCGCTTCCACCCAGCAAGATTAAGCGCCATTACATCAGCGACACCTGGGCCATGGACTATTACCGGTGATTTTAACGCTCATCATCCCCTGTGGGGAATCCAGAAGATGGACCATCGGGGAAGAGATGTGTCCTCCTTTGCATCTGACCACCAACTATATTGTTTAAATGACGGCACTCCCACGTTTTTACGGGGTCTGACATATATAGCTGTCTCGACCTAACTTTTGTGTCAAGTAGCCTAAGTACCAAGGTGCAGTGGTTTGCAGACAATGAAACGCATGGCAGTGACCACAGCCCCACCTATATAAAAATCAAGGGGCTAAGCAAGTCGCTAATCGCGCCCACTTCACGGATAGACTGGTCAAAGTACAGATCATCCACAGAGAAGCAATGCGAGAGAAACCAAGAAGGTTCTCTTGAAAGCCTAGAAGGTATAATGAAGGCCGCTATCCGAGAGGCAACGTTTAATTGTGGACCTTTGCCAGATTTCCGCAAATATGAGGTGGAGTTGGAGCGACTTCGCGCAATCCGCCGTCCTGCCGAACGACGTTATAGGCGCACGAAATCCATCTACGACTTGAGGGAAGCGAGACGTTACAAAAGAAGATTCAACGTCGAATCCATGCACTACAGTCGCTACGATGGAAGTCACTATGCGAGTCGCTCGATCCCCACAAACCTCTTTCGAAAATATGGAGAATACTCCGCGGCCTACGAACATTGCCACAACAGCATCGTCCGTTGAAGTGCCTTGCTCTCCACCAAAGCCGGCGTGAAATCGATGTAGCGGAAGACTTCTGTGCCAGGGTTGCAAACAAGGGGTCCGGGATCAACATGAGTAACCTACGAAACGCGCCGGTGTCCAGAGACACTCGGATGGACAATATGTTTTCTCTAGAGGAGCTTCAGGCAGCATTGGCAGCATGCAAGCGCTCGTCATCGCCTGGACCCGATGGAGTCACTTACATGGCCCTTGCTAACCTAGGACGAACAGCTCGGCGTGCCCTTCTAGCTGTATACAATGACTCGTGGAGCAACGGTTTGGTTCCTCCTTCGTGGAAGTGCAGCCGCCTTGTGCCCCTGCTCAAACCAGGCAAATCGCCTCTGGACATGGCCTCCTATCGCCCCATCGCGCTTGCCAGCTGTTTTGGAAAGGTGATGGAGAGATTGGTGCTGGCTCGCCTGGAGTGGTACTTGGAACATAACAATATATACCCCGATGCTTTGACCGGCTTTTGACGTGGACGGTCTTCCATAGACAATTTTGTTGATCTCGTCACGTCTGTACAACTGCAGAAAAGCCCAAAGAGATTATCAGCGGCACTTTTGTTGGATATTAAGGCTGCATACGACAATGTACTACATGAAACCATCCTGGACGCCTTGGGAAGCATTGGATTGGGAGGCCGCGTTTACCAATGGATCTACAGCTATTTGAAGGACAGAACCTTCTTCGTTCAGACAAATGGCGCAACAAGGCAACATCATACTTATCGCGGCGTACCTCAAGGTGGGGTCCTAAGCCCCATACTTTTCAACCTTGCACTCATTGGCCTCGTTGACGTCCTGCCACACTCCGTACATCTATCGATATACGCGGACGACATCTGCATCTGGGCATCAGGGGTCACGCGTCTACACGAACGAGCCAGGCTTCAGAGAGCGGCTACACTGACGTCAAACTACCTTCAAGGACGAGGACTGGAGCTGTCATCTGAGAAATGCTCACTGGTTGCGTTTACGCGCAAGACAATGACGCCATACCGCATCAGAATTAATGAACACACAATCAGCTATCAAAAGACTCACCGTTTCCTGGGAGTAATAATAGATCGTGATTTGTCTTGGAGCCCTCATATCGCTTACATGAAGAAAGTGACCATGATCACCCACGTCCTAAGGTTTTTTGCGGGAAAATCATGGGGTGCATCGGTACGAGCCATGCTTCAACTGTATGCTGCACTTTTTCTTGGCTTCATGCGCTACAGCCTACCTGTGCTTGGCAAGGCCCGCATAACAAACGTACACGTCCTCCAGTCACCACAAGCTCAAGCACTGAGAATATGCCTTGGGCTGCCGAGATGCGCATCCTCAGCAGCGACTGTCGCAATCGCTCCTGAACACCCTATCACAAGCTACATTCATGTCGATGCTTTAAGAACGCACATAAGACATGCCACCCGGATTCAATCGCATCACCTCGCCTCTTTCCAACTTCCATGCCACGCTCTGCGTTCTGCTCTATTATTTCCCCACATCGCACGGTGATTCCCACGAACTTCACGCACGCAGCAAGACCGTCGTTACCATTGTGGTGTCTACATCCACTGGAAGCCCTGATAACCATCCCAGGAATGCAAAAGAAGAAAAATTTGTCAAATTTGGCCCTAAAACAAACAACATTACTGTTTCTGCATGAGAATCACAGTGGACGCATTCACATTTACGCGGATGGGTCGGTCACTTCAACAAGTTCAACAGGCGCAATGGTAATCACGATAAATGTAATGGTAATCACGATAAAGTTCAGGACCTCGCATCTGACATCATCCACGGTGGCAGAACTCGCCGCCATTCGTGCCGCTTTGGAGTTCCTAGTTGAAGAACCGCAACAGACATGGTCAATATTCTCCGACTTCAAAGCAGCTCTCCAGGGCATTGCCTCGCCATATCGTCATGGACCAAACGAACAGCTAATTGCTGAAATACGACTGCTTCATCACCGGGCCATAGAGAAACATCATGACATAGCGTATCAATGGATGCCAGGCCACTGCAGCATTGATGGAAACGACCGTGCAGATGAAGCAACTTGAACTGCTCATGATGATGCTCCTTGTGTAGCTATACCATTATCAAGAACGGACGCCGCTGCAAGGCTTCGATCACTTGCACGAGAACTGACACTCGCTCAGTTGAATTCACCGGCATTCACCAACGTCCGCCTTCATAATTAGGACCCACACCTACAGCTGCGTCTTCCATCAGGAATAACCAGAGCAGAGGAGACGCTTTTGTGCCGTCTGTGGATTGGGGTGGCCTTTACGAATGCTTATTCGTTTCGAATCGGAATGGCCAGAAGCCCGACATGTGACAACTGTGGCTGCGCAGAGACTTTCTCAAATCTTTTCTGCGAGTGTCCCCACTTCAGCGTGCCAAGAAAAGAACTGTCGAAAGCTTTAGATAGAATAGACAATCGCCAATTGTCGGAAGAAAGGGTATTAGGACACTGGCCGAGACCGTCCTCTGCACGCAAGGCATTGAGAGCGTTGTTGCGCTTTCTGCGGGCAAGTGGTCTTAGAGACAGACTGTAAACAGCGTCGTGGATCGTCTGATGACCTTCTCTCTCCTTTTTTTACAACGTCTCTTTTCTCCCATCCTTTATCCTCCCTTACCCCCTTCCCCAGTACAGGGTAGCCAGCCGGTCTGAGAACTGGCTAACCTCCCTGTCCTTCCTCATTTATTCCTCCTCCTCCTCCTGCCTTCTTGTATGATGGCGCAAACACGCTACACGTAAGACCTCACCTCGCTTGCGAGACGAGTTCATTCCCCTGAGGAATAACAAGAAAATAATAACGTGCAGCCTTTCATATTTGGTTTCTAGCCGCCTTCGGTGGCGTCGTACACTGGTGCAGCTTCTGCACAGAGGCAGTCTTCACCGCTACATCCAAGCGCATGCAGCGCACATGACTGTTCGCGATTCACGAAGTTAGTAAGAATTTCTCTGAAGCGCGCGACGTGTGCAACGACCGAAATGCGTCGAAGCGTTAACAGCCCACACCGGACGGTCAGGAAGTTAGGTTACTTGTTTAGTAACCTCGCTGGTCAACTTTTTTTTCGGGCGCGTCCTGATCAAACACGGAGCGCGCGCAGTGAAACGAAACCTCTCTCGAGATGCGCTTCCCGCATGCAACGCGATGTGTTGACTTCGCTGCAGGACGCTGCTCCGATGCCTCGACCAACCGCATGTGCGCATGCGCGGTTCGGGTACGCGTGTAAGGGCGAGGGTCGAAACCACGGCGCGCCCACGGTTAGTTGGGTTTCCCTGCGCTGGCCTGATTACGCATGTAGATGAGCCCTTCCACGCGGTGCCTCATCTCCTCCCTGCCTCCGCATCACCTGGCGTCCGGAGCACGTCGCATCGTGTTGCTTGTTGTCTTCACCCCCCGCTCTTCTTCTCCTCTTTCACCCCACCTCCGGCCCTCTACCCCGAATTTGAACAACTCCAATAAACATCGTTCCGCATGTCACTTCGTCGTTTCCCCCTTGCCGCTGTCGCGCGGCGGCTTTACTTTTTTGTTGTGCTAATATTAGTTTGGCGCGTGCAGCTCTCGCTCTCATCCACAGATGACCCTCGCTCTATCTCATTGATTTCTCGCCGTTCCAGAAACAGTGCCTGTTTTCAAAGTGTAATGTTTGTACACGGCGATTCTTCTATGCTGTTGTGGCATTATTTTGAAGATTTTTTTTTCTGCATTTAGATTACGCAGGACTTGAGGAAACCTTTATAGCTGTTATCGTAGTGCTGTTCGGAACATTGTTTTCTTGGATAGAGGCGTGAACGAACGGAAAGATACAATGAAAAAAATTAGAAAGTTGTTGGTAGTGGAATTATCGATTGGCGAAGATGGGGCTTCATAAAGGGGATTATGTCTGCATCATCGCGCAGAGAACACAAGCTAGAGTATTTTTGTCCTTTTTTTAGAAAGGCTGCTGGCCTGTAATCTGTCTTTCCTCTTCTCCTATCCGTTTTGTCGCGTTAGTAATCGTTCAATATGCCCTGTGATGTACTCGAGGTATAATGCTTCTCGCTCTCGTCGCATGGGACACTGACTTTCAAGACCCTTTTTATACGGTTTGTCCTAAGTGGCACTGTCGTATGGCGAGTGTAGTCTTCTACATTCTGGTTTCTAATACGTGGCGCAAGAGCTCCGCTCAGCGCCACGCATGTTTTGTAAGCGGAAGCATGTTTTGCAAGTCAAGTTTACTAAGCTTGTGCAGTTTAGTTACACGCTTGGCATGCTACAGCTAGATAGTAAACAATAGTTAGGCACTTGTTCACGCTGTGAAGGCGGGGTGACAGAAGAGGTTGATGGATTCAGGGTGTCAATGGAGTATATCGCGCGCATGTGACTCAGTGTAATTTCATTAAGTATACGTGTTAAACTTGAAATGAAGGAGTGGAATGAATATGATCGATGGGGAATGTGTGGCCATCTTTGATCTCCCTCCCTGAATAGACGCCAGGAGAAAGGGATGCAGAGAGAGGAGGGAAGTCCATGAATGTTATATAGTAGAGCGTCTGTCTTGTTATCCTCCAGAAGGGTTAAGGAAAAAAAACACAGCGACACTGAGCATAATTTTTACACGAATTGAACCGACTCAGACTGGTTGCTCTCTGTCGCCCAACGTTCACTCAAGCCGGTTCACTTCGAGCACTGAGCTGCGGTTCCAAACACTATGGCAGTGGCGGATGTTGCCACGATTTGGATACCATTTATTTCGGAAATGGTCACGAGACCAGCCAGTTCAAAGTTGAACAAAAAAAGAAGACTACGTGGGGGAAAATAAACGGCGGGAAAAACTACAAGTGTGCGTTGTAATAGACAGATTACTGGAAATATCACAAAGGTGAACGAAGGGTAAGGACGGTGTTTACGGTTGATATTTCGGAATTTCCCCTCTTGGCGAGCAGCTTTGAACAAGCGTCTTCGCGGTGAGCCATCGTTGTCGTATGTGCACACCTTCCACTTATTAAACTGCTTAAGCACGCCGCAAGCGTTTTTGAATATATTACGCTAGAATTCAGCGCACCTTAAGTGTACCCGCGCAACGAATGCCAGCAGGATTCGAGGTACTTTGGATAAAAGTGAAGAGAACATGGTATTGCCTATGCGACATGAAAAAAAAAAGTGGCGGGAGGGGGGGGGGGAGGCAACCTCTGACATTATGGCGTACGCGTACACACATCCTCGCTTTTTTTCCTCGTACCATTTGCGAGGGGGGGGGGGGGTGAAGTATAATAGTGGTGCCAGCTGCGGGGAACGCAACCATTCTTTAAAAAACGCCGTTAGTTCGTCCATAAACAGAGACTCCGTAGTTGAAGCTCAGCTGCCACCGGGAAGCCTCGAAATGGCCCAATTTCAGCCCGGCCTCGTCATCTCTCTGTCGTCATCTGGTGTAATGGCCAGGAAAATTTCGCGCATTTTAATCCGAGGGTATGTCACTTTCTAGCTTTTTTAATGAGGAAAAAGAGGGGCGAGTTCGCTTCGGCTCATTTATTTTGATAGCCTACCTGCTCCACTCCTCCCGCTTCGTTTAGCTCTTTATCACTGCATTAACAGGCTCTCGCTATTGTGCTGTCACGGTTAAGCATGGATTCAGTCTCATGGTGAGCTCGTTATACCCAGCTACTCGCGCAGGAGAACATCTGTGAAACGAGGTGCTCACCCACAAAGCGTGAGTAGCTCGCGGAAAAGCTCACCTGCGTGCAGCCTGAAAATCATTATAGAGATGCGCGCCCATTTGGCGGCGTGGTTATCCGAGCGGTGGACGTCCGCACCTGCTGCCTCTTTCATTTCGCCGTCCTTCACGTCATTTGGCTCGTAGTCTGCCATGGTTATGGGTTTCATACTTGCATGTAGCACACACGTGTCGAAGGTCATACATACGATTCATACCTAAAGCCACTTATAGTCCTGCAAAAACGTGCTATTCGATTTATATCAAACGCAAACTATATGGCCTCATCTAAACCACTCTTTAGACGGTACCAGGTAATGCCTCTACAACTAGTAATAAATTATAAAACAACAATAATGGTGTACAAGTCTCTAACAAGCAATATACCTCTTCATCGCTCCCTTTTTATTCCCTCACAATTGCAAACAAGAGCCTGTCATTGTGGTAACTTCCTAAAACCACTGGTTAAAAATGTTTATGACAAAATACGACTTTATAGTGTTGGAACGTCATTGTGGAATAACCTATTAGTGGAAGTGAAACAACATAATGCTTTCACATTAATGCTCAAACGTCATTCCAAAGAGCTCTATTAGACTACTGATAAGTTTCGTGAAATGATCAAAAGTTACATGATTTTAAACTAATGTTTTGTATGCTGATCAGGAATGCTATTACCAGATGTACAGAAATATTAGATGTATTACGTTAAGTATGCAAACCAAAAATGTGTTCAAAGTGTAGTGTATAAGTTGGATTTTTCCTCTTCAATGTGTTCGGTATCTGTGTATAAGTGATATGCTTATCAAAACAATCTGCATCTTAAACTAAAATGGCGTTCATTATACAACTCTTTCTCCTGCCTCTAATTAATGTATTTTATAATTGCATGGATCCATACTAGCATTCTGCTAAGGATCCAGATGTTGCTATCATGTTTTTCTTTACTGTATGTTGTTTATTCATAATAAAGTTCAAAGTTCAAAGTTCAAAGGTGAGGTTGCTTACTGTTAGCTTCTATTTTCGCCAGTGTAGATAGTTAAACTTATTGATCGGTGAGCGCTTGACTTGACTAGACTGAGCGCCCGAAACTTTGCCGCGAACGTTGACTGATTTCCGTAATTGTTAATTCGTACGTGGACAGACGAGTATAGAAACGTGACAAGCAACGCAGGGATGTCTTAAGGTAAGAACTTTCTTCCGATTACGGTGTATTGACTTCTTACAACTTTACGAAGTGATCAATCAATACCCGCGATAAGAAATGCATGACGCCAAGCTGGTGTGCGCCTGAGGGATTCATGGTAAATATCAGCCACTGCACCGCGAGAATAGAATTCGATATCCTAATGCTAAAACTTAAATGAACTCGAGTTACAGCAAGTTCGGTGTCAGCGTTGACGGCGTCGTTGTTGATGGACGGAAGATTTACGATGGAAGCATAGATGGAAGCATACAGCTCGAACGAGGTTCGAACCCAGGCATTCTGCATGTATAGTCAAGTTTTCTATTGTAGAGTTGCTCCAATGCTTGCTTTAAACGGTGTACACTGTTATGAACAGCGCACGACAACTTTTGAAAAAGGCATTCTCGTTTCTATCAGGTTATTGTAATATGTGAAAAAAAAAACTAAGCTCTCTATTGCGAAAGGGGTTCGAGGACAAAGTGGGGCATATGTCTACCACGGCCCTATGAGTGTATCAGGAAGTAAAAAATATGACATGCGTGTCCTACTGCCCACAGAAAGACAGTCGCTTAAGAAAAAAAATTCTTTTATTTTTTGTTGCTAACTTGCTTCTGCCTTACAATCAACAAAACAGCCCCTCCGCGGTGGTCTACTGGCTAAGGTACTCGACGGCTGACCCACAGGTCGCGACGTCGAATCCCGGCTGTGGAGGCTGCACTTTCATTGGAGGTGAAAGTGCTGTAGGCCCGTGGGCTCACATTTGGGTGCACGTTAAAGAGCCCTAGGTGGTAGAAATTTCCGGAGCCCTTTACTACGGCGTCTCTGATAATCGTATGGTGGGTTTGGGAAGTTACACCCCACATATCAAACAACAATCGTCAAAAAAAAAAGCCTACCAACACCAACTCCCTATCACAAAAGTTAACTAAGTGTCTATTGTACATTCATTCGCTATAATAGCACTCGAAAATACCTTAAACAACCGTGAAGTCGCGGCGAGACCAAGTGGAGTTTCATTGCTTGTTATCTGATTTTTTAACAACGTAATAGACGTTAATTTCGGAAACTAGTCAAACGTTGCCCGAATGTGCCGACGTAGGCTGCTTATCATGCTCCCATTTTCAGGGTGTAGCGTGTGTTTTGCTGCGAAAAAGAAAATAAACTCACATCGCTGCTCTAACGCCAGTGCTACGTTCCGAAGTTATGTACAGCCATAAGCTCACCTTTGCATGACAGTGTCGTTAACGTATACCTGTCAAGCCCATAGTGGGCGTACATCTATACTAAACTTAAACAGACGCCGATCTGCCTCCTAACATTTTTCGCAAAGCAAAACATCTGTCACAGCCCGCCACTCACTCACTGCTTTGCATCAAATTTGTTCCAACGATGCGCGCGAACTTCGTTTTACAACAGTGCCTTGAAACGTGAGTTCGGTAATGATTCGGCCTACGCCCAGCGCACGAGTATAGATCTCTTATTTTCGAGGATTTCGAGAGTAGACGTGATTAACGCCATCGGAATTTGAAAGTGGCGAAAAGCCCAAGATGCTTGCAATGGTCGTGTGCAGCATGGGTCACGATTCGGCGTAACATTAGAGTGGCCGGGAAAACGTGTAGGTTTTGTGGGTTTGGATTACACTGGACAAACGTGGGCTTCTATAGAGCGGCTCCACCTGTAAGGAGACCTATTCTTGAGTTTCGTAAAATACAAAACGATAACTCACGCCTTTGCTGCGTTCTATTTATGCAAAGTAGCTCGTCTGAAAAGCGGTTCGTTTTCGAGCGAACAAATTTTCTGAAATGAAACGGTTGAGAGATTGCAGTAACTTTTGTGCCGCATAGTTACACATTGGAGTGTGAACCCAGACATTGGAGTGTGAACCCAGACGCCTTGCGAATGAGGCGGTGTTAGCTACACATAAAACCAAAGGACAGTAAAGAAATCACGCCAGTTAGCAAAGTAGGGGGAAGATCCAGTCGGCTAATCTGGATTGCTGGGACAAACGGATGAGGACAGTTGTTGAGTAATTTGTTGTCCGATCGTTACTTTATTTGAAACGACGCCATTACAGAAATAAAGTAAGAGAGGGGAGCAGAATATGTGGTAAATTAATAATGGTGAACTTATTGTTTAACCTTAATGCGGAATTTTCGCTGTATATACAATAACGCGATAACAAAGCTAGCGAAGCATTTATTTCTATACTTAATGGGCATACTTGAATAAATTTTCTCGTAACATTTCGCTTGCTAGGTCAAAAACGTGAGATAGCAAATGGAGGCTAATTCAAAAGCCGGTGAAATGGGATCAGAGATATTCGTGAATAATGGGCTAATGAGTAAACCCACGTGCGCTTCGGCGAAAAAAATGTGCGTAGAACACATTCTATTATAGCTATGTTGATTCTTCTGAAGTCATAATTGCCTTTCTTCGCCTAAAAAACTAGAGAGTGGATTGTGTTTATAAAAAAAAAAACTGCCCCGGTTGCTACAGTCTCAAGCAGACTTTTGAGGTCGCTTGCAGATTTCTAAGACACACACTAGGGGCAACACACCACATTTCATGCTGATTCGCTCATATTGAATGTCTTAAAGAATAAGGAAAAACTGTAACGTAAATTGAGAAAACTAGAACGTATAAAACACGAGCTCATTAGAGTCCCATTTCATGTCTCCTCTTTCTAGTAAAGGAACACCGCTTTTAGTCAATGGAATATTTTTCGCGTTTGCGTGCTTACAGCTATAGTGTAAGATCATCAATCTCGCGTTGTTTCAACATGCTTTCTTTCTTTCTCTCTTTCTTTCTTTCTTTCTTTCTTTCTTTCCTTCCTTCTTTCTTTCTTTCTTTCGTACACTAAGTACTTTAGGTTGCCATAAAGCTTTTTATTTACTTTTATAAGCTTTTATGTTGCAGTATGAATGGAACGTATGATTCGTTTACCTCCAGTGCCTTTTCTCGCTCTGTATTTCTCTCCACGCCAATGTATTGATATTTTAGAAGATTTCGTTCGGCGGTGTACTCCCCAATTCTGTCTTTCGTTTTTTTTTTGGTACACGGGGTCTGCATTCAAAACGGTTTCTCCTATATCTTTCTGATATATGTATGTTTAAGTTTTGGATCTGTTTTACAGACATCGCAAAGATACGTGTAAGTGGCATCTCTACCTGTTACTGACCACGACTAATTTATCTAACATTCGCTTTTTGTCTCTGTAACCATCCTCTGGCTTTTTCCTTTAACCTATACGTTGACGCTTAACCCAGCGAGGAAATCAATGGCGGCACCGCAAAGAAAGTCGTGGAAGCAACACAACGCAGAGTTCCAGCAAGGAATGTCAATGATTCCTCTTTGCTCTTTTAAAACCGCCGCTCCCCATTAGGGAATTGGGGCCAGAAAAAATAGGACCTCGAGCTTGAGTCGAAGCACGGGGGGGACGGTAAGGGAGGGTTGGGGGTGTTCCGGGATAAGAATGGATGACTGCAGGAAAATGCAGAGGTGGCCAAGGAATGCGAAGAAAAGAGAGAACGAAAGATAACAAGGACAGTCTGGGCGGCTCTAGGGAACGCTGCTTTCCGCGGAATACTTGAATGAACCGAGCTTGTGCAAGCGCTGATGTTGCATTTCTCTAAGTACGCGAGGGAATTCTTCCTGACAGGAAGGAGAGGCAAAGTAAACTGCGCGGGGCCCCACACGCTGTCAAGGCCGGGAAGCGCCGATGGAATAGCGGCGTCGGCGGCCTCTCTTTTGTTGTCCCGTTCGTCGGTGATTTCTGCCTTTCTTTTATTTCTCCTTGATTTCTTCAAGCAGCATCGCAATGTACGTTAAAGTTTGAGTCATCTTTTAGAGATTTACGCCCGATATTGATCATTTCACCTATTTGCCATTGTGTGTTTAACGGCCCCATTCTTTCTTCTTCTACCATTTTTTTTTGTAGGAGAGGCTCGCATCATGTGTGTACTCGCTGCTTATTGTATTTGTTTCTCGCTAACCTATCGTGTGTGACACCACGTAAAGTTTGTAATTAGTCGTCGCTCCCGGTTCACTCGTACTTTTTGTTCTACTGAACGAGCCGCCATACTGCGCATAGTATTTAGGTACTTTCCTCGTCAAATGAAACAGCAGCAAGCATTCGCAGTGGTACAGTGCGTTTCCTCCCGTTATCACCGTGAACTTCCTGCAACATCGCGTCTTGCACCCTTATGATCAGTTCCACGTCAATGTCCTCGTGTTAGAGGTCAGGTGAACATGGTATCAGGCTCTTACACAACGGATGGGCGCTCCTGTCTGTTAGGGTGTATGCAACAATTCAGCCACCCGGCTGAAGTTCAACGCCTTGCCCTACGCCCATCCGTCTTGATCTGGTGGCTGCGTTCTTACTTGCCCACATTGTCAATCAAAAGGCAAATAATACGCATATGTGAGGTGCAACATCAATACGTGTGTGTCAGCCAGTGTGTCTTTTTATTTAAAAATGCATAGACACGGAATTCTAAAGACCGGAGTGTTCATTACGCTGCGCTGATGATGCGATACTATACGAAAAAAGCAGTTGTTTTCTACGCTTCGCCAAAACAAACGACCCGGTCCTGCCACTTACCATTACTGCGCGCTCTAAAAAAATTATTTTCTTTTCTTTTTTCACATTCTGATTACTGCCAGATGGTGCCGTATCTTACGTAGCGCCAGCAGACAGGAGACTCTCATCTTTCGACGTCCTTTAAAATTAAGCAAGGAGATACGCGACCGATTTGTTGTGGCTGACAAGAGCACTGGTTGCCCTCTTCAGCAGATGGCTATGGAAATCAATCAATCAATCAATCAATCAATCAACCGATCGATCGATCGATTGATCAATGAACCATGTCACGACACGCGCGTGATGCACAAGCAGGTGGAGACAATTTCTAGTGTGTTAATGACGCCGCTTTTATCTCATCGGGGGATCGCCGTGAGTTCTTGTTGAGCTAGAAGTCACAGCGTCGTTTACTTCCAGCACTACGATGGAGAAGCTTCCCCTGCGCAGCCGCACTGACCTCAACAGACATTTCTCCTGAAGTTACAGTGATAACGTGGCTTGTACTTGGTGAGAACTTACCGTAGCGTAATTTCAGGCACCTTTTTATTTATTTATTTTTCACACATATAACATTGTAGACAATCGCATTGTCCTATCAGGTCAGCAGCGGGGCAGGCTTCTATATGTGTCTGCATCCGCCCCTCCTAGAGAAAATATAACAAACGTGTAGAAAGAACGCCCGCTAGCAAGGACAATAAATTAGCCGGAAGGAAGCCCGCAGACAAAGGAGACCTCGTCGAACTGAAGAATGA
This sequence comes from Rhipicephalus annulatus, assembly GCA_013436015.1. Taxonomy (NCBI): domain Eukaryota; kingdom Metazoa; phylum Arthropoda; class Arachnida; order Ixodida; family Ixodidae; genus Rhipicephalus; species Rhipicephalus annulatus. Next base: position 806,699 of record WOVY01009521.1, read on the forward strand.
GCCTAGTCAGTGCCACGGGTCAGAGGTCGCGCTTCATTGGTGGCGACCTTCGCCCATCTCGTTCCAGAGAGCGGCTCGTTAGGCGGCGCGTTCGACCGCCGGGTGCTGCGAAGACGATGTCGCTTGAATAGCAGCGCCCAGCGAGTGTGGAAACGTCTGCATTGTTCCGTACGACGCGAATCGCAGGAGTCTATTCGCTGACGGCTGCTGTATAGTTCTAGAAGCGGTGTAAAGCGCGCTTCGATCGGTGGCGCCGCGCTGCGTCTATCGCGATCATTTATCTCAGTCCGGGAGCCAGTCGTTTCTAAATAAGTCTTGAAGGCGCCTCTCTTAAATTGGCATACCGAAACGAGACGTTCGCTGCAAGATTACAACTCGATACAACTTGAAATGATCAACGCCGATCGAACTAGGAGTAACGCTAGGGCAAACTAAGGACTAACGTTTCAAGAATGATGCATGGTGTTTGTCAAAACAACAACTGATTTTGCCACAACATGGCGGTGTTGTTTCCTATAGTGCGTGACGAAGTATTAGCTGCATCGGTGAACACTTCCACACTTCTCGAGACGTTGGCGCCAGAGACGTACTGTTACAAAAATGCATTTATACAGTCTATAGACTGTCAAAATATATTTTTATTGTGGTACCTTTTTTACATCAGAGCTGTTAGGATTTTTGGTACGCCGCGTGGCGAGATCTGTGTGCCACCGTCACGACGAAACATTGTTCTCTCTCCATCTTCTTCTTCGCTCCAAGAAGACGCACTCCGATTTGTCCGGCGTGGGTTGCAAAAACCTGATGAGCGGGAGAACGAGTACACAGAAAGAAATGTATACGAAGACCACAATTAGAAACACAGAAAAATAAAAAAAACTGTAAGAAAAAGAGTATTTAGAGTGCAGTAACGACTGTTTAATACTTGCGCTTGCTTTTACAAAACGAGCGCAAAAGCAGCCGCGTTAACCGAGGCCCCGTCTCACACGACGAGGCTTTGTCCTGTATACCCGCGTGTATCGAGGCTCGGCATCGCTTGTGCTGACGTTGTTCGACGCCCCCCTGCGTGCTATGGAATAAACTATTGATCCCGGCTCCCGCGAATCGAGCTGTCTGCCGGACCGATACGAGCCGAAATTGAATCCACGATGCGTTTGTCCCGAATGAATCATGGCGATGTAATGTTTCCCGACCGGGAACCCCTTTCGCGCTCCCTCTCGGCCCCTCTGAGCTGCAGCTTCCGCTCCGGTTCCTTCTTTCTTGTCGGGGCGCCGGCGAAATTCGTATGATAGCTGTGTAGTTTACCCCGTACACGGTCTGGTGTGAATATCACGGACGGGGACGTGTGTTACGAAATCCCTTAAATCGACGGTCGCATAGACAGGCCGATGCGGAAAGTGTTGATGCTATTGTGCAGTCGAGGTTATTACGTCCGCCCCTCATGTATCCGTGGTGGTTCTCATACTCTACATTCGTTCATTTCATTTTTTGTTGTTGAAATAGCATTGGTTCGGCCTCGTCGTTATCGCTCGTTCTTATCTGTTGGGTTCTTTTTTTTTGTGTAGGCGTAATCTTTTAATTTTACTCTAGGTTCTCATAGAAGTACTTCCTCGTGTACTTGTCTTTTACTGTTTTTTGTACTCAGTATGCAGTAACTAAAAGTCCTGCAGGTTTACGCTAATCTTCTTACGTTTAATATATTTTTTGCAGCACTATGGTACTTTTCTAAATACGGCAGCAGTGTCCTTCTTATTCAGCTTCCTCTTGCGTCCTTCATTCGCGTATCGTTTTCACTTTCACTTCTACTGTTTTACGATTTGTTGCCACGCATATATTTTATCATTAAGTTATGATCCACAGTACAGTGCAGTTGCGTTTATGAACCTTCGTCTTCTCGAACGCTGAGGTGTACCTAGCAATGTTTTCTTGTGTACAGCTATCGCCTACAGACATGCACCGCGGATTCCGGAAACTGTTTTTCAGTGGCCAACTGAATTGTTTTTATTGCACTGTTTGTAATAATAGGGAACATGTGTCTCAAGGTTCGTAACATCGAAGTGCAGCTAAGAAAACAATAAATTACCGACAATGAAATGCTATCCCACTTCCTTTATTGCGCTGGTAGTATTTCGCCTCTCTTTCTAGTTGATTTACAACCTTTATGTTTTCTGCTAAACACTGTACAGATAGACCCGAAGGCAACTAAACTGCCTGGACCTTTCAATGAGCATACACGTATGAGTATTCTGCGCGTTCACGTTCAACCTGAAAGAAAATAATGGCAGCATATCCACGGAGTGAATGATGGAGAGTGGGGCGAAGCATTCGTCCGTCCATTCGTTCTTGCTTCCGTCCGTCCATGCGTCCGTCTGTGTGACCGTCCATGCGTCCATCCGACCGTCCGTGCGTGCGTCTGTTCGTGCGTTCGTCCCTGCGTTCGTCCATGCATCAGCCCCTGCGTCCGTTCATGCGTCCATCCATGCATCTGTCTGTGTGTCCGTTCGTCCATCTATTCAACACTCCAAGTACCACCATCTTGCATTTTTTCATCATATATTCCCCATTTAGAAGCACCGCCATCCCGCGGACATTCCAAGGACTAAACGAGAGGTGGCACACGCACACTTTCTTACGGCTTGCGCTTCGGGTCTACTTCCCAACTTTAACCACCTCGAGATCATAATATATACTAGTTCACTGTATTCATGGCACTGCGACCCAACGCTCGCTAAACCTTTCTAAAACCAAGGAGGTTACGCCCAGCGAGTATAACATAGCAACTCTTTCTTGTCAGATAGTGCTCAATGTACATGCCAATGGCTGCTAATGGGGATCGCAGCGTGCGCGTTAACTAAAAGCCGAATGTTCCTGTCTCCCATTCCCTATTAGCAGCCATTGGCATGTACATTGAGCACTATTTTTTACTGTTCAACAACGCACAGAAGCAATATCTCACCGGCACCACCTTGGAGGTCAAATTGTTATACTTGTTACATACTACGACGGCTACGAGGTACGAACGGGTGCCGCTATAAGGAGCTTCGTCCCTAAAACCTGAACGCATTGGTTGTTCGATTGAGTTCGCGTACAGTTTAATTTTGTTGCTCTTATTTACTTGCTGAAGCTACACCAGTAGCGCCAGTAGCGTCATAAACAAAAGTGTTGACACGTAAATGTAAACAAGCACGAACACCACTTTCACTATACAACGAACAATTGCGCTTCTCATTCACAATGGTCTTCGTTCTTTCCGCGCCCCGCCGCGGTGGTCTATTGGCTAAGGTACTCGGCTGCCGACCCGCAGGTCGCGGGATCGAATCCCGGCTGCGGGGGCTGCATTTCCGATGAAGGCGGAAATGCTGTAGGCACGTGAGCTCAGATTTGGGGGCACGTTAAATAAACCCAGGTGGTCAAAATTTACAGAGCCCTCCAATATAGCGTCTCTTATAATCGTATGGTGGTTTTGGGGCGTTAAACCCCACATATCAATCAATCAAATCGTTCTTTCCTCCGGTTTCTGCTGAAGATCGAATGGTAGCTTTTTCTTGGGAACGATAGCAAAGTTATAGTGTAATAAATCGTACTTTCCACAATTGAGAACGTAAGTTCGAAGTCTACGGAGCGTCGCCTGACTCTATTTATTTTTTTTTAAATCGCAGGCCTCCTACGAGAATCCGCCGCACATCTACGCCCTGGCTGACACCATGTACCGGAACATGGTCATCGACTCGGAGGGACAGTGCGTCATCATCTCGTAAGTGTTCGGATCACCTCGCTTTTTTATTGTTTTCTCTTTTAGGATGCGCGTAAGAAACATAAGTTTCATTCTACACGTCGGCTGTACAGAACGCCAGCAGACGTTTACTCCGCAGCATTTCAAAGATACGAACCATCGTGTACGTCGCGTAAATGCCGAGCTCACCGTTTACGTTCCCACAAGCTTCTTCTGCGCTAGCGCTCACGTGCACAAGATTCCTACGAGTCGTTATCTTCATTCACTGATCTTCTGCATTTTTTATTATTTTAATGAAAAAAATATTCGCACTTTCAGCAGCGGAGCTGTTTAGCACTACGTTTCTTCGTCAAAGGCCACTGTTCTTAACGCGTTTCTTGATCACTCCGCAAGGGTCTATGATGTGCGTATTGCACTTTGGGGGCTAGATGTAATCAATGAAAAACTCCTTTTAGATCAAGGCTGCCCCAACATCACCTGCAGTATGCGCGTGCTGCTGCAACTTTTAACTCCGTTTAGAGGGATATACTAATGATCTAAGAAACAAATAATGAAACACAATAGCCCTATATTACCATTCTGCACGTTTTGAGCAGTAGTTTGCGCGCATCGACAACAGCCAAATATCTGTGGACACTGTTCTTTCAAGTGCCCGAGAGAAGACATTGCAACAGAAGGCGACAAAAGCTCTGTTGGAATTCCTACGCGACACGAACTTGAACCAGCGGCTGTAACAGCAATGTCACACAGCGCGAAAGACAAGACCGGACTATGACTGAGTGTGCGCGCGTGTGCTGCCGAACCTGCTGTGTTTATCTCTCTTCCCTCTCTGCTCTCTATCTTTCATCTCCGCAATCCCCCTCCCATGCGCAGGGTAGCAAACCAGCTGCCTATATGCTGGCTAACCTCCCTGCCGATCTTTTCCTCCTATTTTACTTCCTTCCTTGAGCAGTAGTTGATGAAATGGAAGTCGAAAGTTCTATATATCGCAACATATTATGACGCTTCATTTGTTTAAATGCAACTGTTTTAAATGTTGTTACTGCGTTGAGGTTGCTTACACGGCTGAATGAAATCTTATGAAAAGGAATTACTAGAGGCTGGCGATTATGCTTCAGGGATACTCCTGTGCACTCGTTCACCTCGTGTCTTCGTCTTTTTGCGCTGTTTCACAATCAAGCTGAACCAACTAGCCGAGTTTCGCACGCTGATGTTACCGTAGGCCGCCGCAACGATAACGATAGATGTTCTGGGAAAGGACTGCGCCACAAGGTGGCGTAACCGACGTGGCTGCTTACGTAGTTGCCTCCGTTAGGATAACGTTTACTACAGCCGATAGATGACGTCGACTCACTGCGTAATTACCGACAGGGGGACGATAAGAAGAATAACGGAGGAGGCACCGTCTTCGTAGTTGCGCTGTTGTCCATCGTGCATCGCCAACTCACCAAAGTTTTCACGTTACGACAGCTAAGTAGTCTACGATTCTCCCGGAGTGCATTTGCTGTTCCGGAAGCCCTCCTGTTCTACAGCATCCTTCTTAGAGACCCTCTTCCTAAATCTGGATGAACTAACCCGGAACCCATCCGTGTACTCTTAGACGTGTAGTCGGGCACAGACATGACAGCGTTCGTTCCACACACTGCACGGTTACCGAAAGTGGAGCAGACGCAAAAACCTGGCCCGTTCGTTATACGATAACGACCGAACGACTGCTGAACTGGAGCCGTTATCTGGACGAGGCAAGAGGGGTTCGTGCCATCATGGTATTAGCTGTACACTGGTCGAGGCTTATCCTCATTGCGGGTGTACCACTCCGACGCGGGGGGAAACCGGATTAAGGAGCTCCGAGATTAGTTGCGGAGAGACTGTAGGAATTAGTAGACGCTGTCTGCATCCCAGCCCACCGGAGCTGACTTGTGGGAAATGAGTCGGAGCATAACGGAATGGCAGTTAAGTTGCAAGGGCAATATGTTTTCGTTCAAACCTCCTTTGGAGCCCTTTCACTTAATATTTCCAACTAACCTTATTTTCTACTTCTTATGTGTCTGTGAATGTGTTGGTTGGTCGGTAGGGTTTAACGTTCCATACCGACTGGAGTTATGAGAGACACTGTACTGTAGTGCTCCGAACAATTTCTAGTTCCTGGAGTTCTTGAACGTTCATTAACATCGCACGATACACGGATCTCCGTATTTCGCCGTCATTCAACTGCGACGGTCGCAGCTGGATTCGAACTCACGTCTTTCGGATCAGCAGCAGACTTTACCCTGACCACTCAGCCACTACTGCGCCAAAATTTTTTTCCGGGAGGGGAGGGGGGTCAGTTACATTTTATGAATGTTCGTGCGTTTGTATGTGAGCGGGTGTATATAAACGAGCAAAATTTCGGGGGAGGGGAAAGAGTGTTAATTCCCTTCTTTCCTGGCTACACCACTGCTGCGACGGCTGAGATGTCGTCACCTGTGCAGCTCATAGACACCCCGTGGTTGCCACTGTGCGAATGGACTGTCAACGTTGAGTTATGGTAAAGCGTGTCGTGCTTGGAAATTCAGGACGCGCAATGCTATAGAAGAGTAGGTGACAGGACGCGCAAAGAGGCGGTAAGTGCGGTAGCCAACATGCGTGTACTACGACGTAGTAAAGGAGAAAGCAGGGACTTTTGGGGAGACCGAAAAGAAGTCGCCGCTCGGCTAACCAGATTACGGGGCGCGGTCAGGCAACTATATGGAGAGCTGCACAAAAGTAGTAGTATACGCCGGGTGAAACGGAGGCGCGCGCTGAGTTTCCTTCTCGTATCGCAACCCGTGCAAACGAGGCTGTTCGTCAAAGCGGAGCACTCTGATGCTTGCCGCAAGCGCGAATGTTTCTGCTCCGAGGCATCTTCCACTGGCATCGCTCTCCAGGTGTCGTACCGAAAGGGCAGGCAGTAACGTTGTGGCAGGCTGGCGCGCGCCGTTAACGAAATAAACCGCATCGCAAGCGCTCTGCCAGCGGTGCCATTGTGCGCCAGTCTTGGCGCGCGCACTGTAGCGACCGTCTCTGCACCTGTAATGCGGTTTGGCTCGGAAGCGGCGTTGCGAAACGGGAAGCCGTTTTCTTTCGGTACCGCATATATCCGCACATGAGCAGATACGTTTTTGTACACGACCTTCTTTTCTGTTCAGCCTATTATACTTAAGCGGGTGAAAACTTTGGGGAAATTTCAATCAATCAATCAATCAATCAATCAATCAATCCGTCAATCAATCATGTAGTCAGTTAGTCAACCGTCAATCAATCAATTATTCAATCAATCAATCAACAAAAGATAGCTTTCTGGTGCGCAAAACACAATAATTGGCATGGGGGCTTTCACTCTTTATGTAAGTACGGGGGCTCAAGCGCTAATGCCAGGCAAGACACAGGACTGCCTAATTGAACTTACGCGTTTTCGGTAATGCTAAAGCAGAATAAAGCAGTCGGGTTATAATATGGTAAATGTGGCACATGTGGAAACGTCGTACCTTGCACTCGGTACCATTTTCAATGGGCGCCGAAGAAAAATGACGACAATAAAAACAGATTTTAGGCTCTTTAGCCACGTGTATTCCGATTTCAGGATGGGCCACTTGAGCAACCTGCGCCCGAAATGAGCGCGCCGTTCTCGCTGTGAAAGTGCCGGAGCCGGGTTGGCTCTTTGAGCAAACCAAACATGGGAAAATTAAATTTACGAAAAAAAAATAAACGATGCGAAGAATGGAATGGAACTACGCTTAAAGGTTGTTTCCTCCTGTATAACCTGCTGAACAGTTTCATAAGAAATCCACGTGCATCCGTTTCTCTCTCTTTCTTGTACAGCAAAGAGAAAAAAAGCACGTTTGTGCGAGCTCTCGGATAAGGCATAAACAGCCTTCTATGCCTTGAATGCACGAAGTTCCTCGTAGGCGATTGAGCACGCACCGCGAAGAATAATGCCTTCCGGACGGCTCCACGCATGCATTGTCCTGGGCGTCGTCGATCGACAGGGGTTATCGCATGTAGGCCACGCTGGCTCGTCTATATACGCCGTTATGCGGGTAATAATACGCCGTTAGCCTCAGCGCTTTTGGCGTATTCAGAATAAGCGCGTGACAGGCGGTGACGTTCGGGGCAGCACGAGTTAGTACACAGTAGGCGTCGCTTTCTCATTATACCTGCAACTCGCCCTTTCTTTCTTTCTTTCTTTCTATCTATCTATCTATCTATCTATCTATCTATCTATCTATCTATCTATCTATCTATCTATCTATCTATCTATCTATCTATCTATCTAGTCTATCTATCTGCTGTCTGTCTTCTTTCTTCTGTCTGTCTGTCTGTCTGTCCTGTCTGTCTGTCTGTCTGTCTGTCTGTCTGTCTGTCTGTCTGTCTGTCTGTCTGTCCTGTCTGTCTGTCTGTCTGTCTGTCTGTCTAGCTATCTATCTATCTATCTATCTATCTATCTATCGATCTATCTATCTATCTATCTATCTATCTATCTATCTATCTATCTATCTATCTAT
>WOVY01009522.1:0-27188 GCA_013436015.1 Rhipicephalus annulatus
GGCAGTTGAGTTTTCCGGAGTCCTCGTTGATGCCGGCTAATAATGTTCGTAATTTGAAATAAACAATGCCTCACGCTCTTCGCACTCGCGTCTGTTCGAGAAACCGGACTGCAAAAGAGTTACGCTGATATTTTCAAAACTGTGGTTTGGCAGGCGCAGATGTCTAGATAAAGGTAGCTTCGGCTGTGAAGTGGCGTGGTATCGGTGATTATTGAACCGCAGCCGAAATGGCGTGTCTGTTTAGCCGATATATTCTTGTCCGCAGATGTTGCAATGTAGCATGTATATTACGTTACTGGACTCACAATTAAGGCTTTCAGTTATGTAGAATTTGAAATCCGAGAAGTTCGCTTTGGATTCACGTGTTGTGGCCATCTGTGGGCATACCTTGCATCAAGCTTTTCCGCAGGGATGGCACCCTGATTGAAATTTGGAGGTGTTTGTCTCTGCTGTGACAAGAATGTCCTTCAGATTTCCATCCCTGCGGTACACCACGTGAGGTGGCTTCGCGAAAATAGAAGTTAGTCGTTGCGTTGCCGGATTAAATTGAAATGGCGGGAAAGTATGTTGTTGATTCGTGGCGCTGAACAGGAGTAAGTTAGTACAAAGTTCGTTTGGGAAGTCGTTTTAGATACTCTGTTTGGTTCCTTAATTACATCATTCCTGTTCACGTTGCGAGCACGTAGTATGGCATCGTCAATAATGTCTTCCGGATAATTTTGTTTCAATAAGGAATGCTTTAGGTGTTCCGGGTGTCTGTCGAATTCCCGCATATCGGTGCATATTCTTCGGTACCGGTAGGTCTGAGAATATGGAATACCCGTTTTGCAATGCTTTGGGTGGCTGCTGTTGAAATGTTGGTACATTTGATGGTCTGTAGGCTTTTGGTAAAGGTTTGTTGACAAGCGGTCATTTTTGACCGTGGCAGTGACGTCCAAAAAGTTAATGCTAGTTTTGGAATTTTTGTTGCGTGAATTTTATTGACAATGGCACTTGTTAAAATCCTCTATGAAGCGGAAAAGACTTCCCTCATCATGGTTCCATATCATCGAAATATCGTCTAAGTATCTTCTGTAGTAGAAAGGTTTCAAGGTACGTCCCTCAATGAATGGGATTTCAAGTGAAGCCATAAAGGTGCTCGCGAAGTTTGAGGCCATTTTCGTGCCCATTGCAGTGCCACTGACCTGAAGGAAATGCTTGCCATTGAACTCAAAATGGTGATAATTTAGTACAATTTCAAGAAGTGTAAACAATACCTCGCCATTTACACTGGTTGATAAGTCAGATTTTACATATTCACAAACCACAGCCGCCATTCCGTCATGGTGGGGTATGTTGGTGTACAGTGAGCAGACGTCCATGGTCACCAGAAAACTGCCACCTGGGATATCAAGACTTGAAGTTTCGCAGATGAATTGGTTTGTGTCCTTTAGTTAATAGGGAAAATTTGGGGGATGTTTTTTATTAAGTAATTGATGAAATCTTATAGATTTTCTGTTGTTGTGCGGTTACTGGTACTATCGGACGTTCCGAATTGCCTGCCTTGTGTATTTTGGGGAGCAAATAGAATCGACCGGGAACAGAATGGACCGGTAACATTGCTTTTTAACATTTTGTCGGTAATTTTCTCGTTCCGGCGGAGATTGTTTAGGGTTACTTTTATCTCCCTATCGAATTCGGGAGTCGGGTCTGTTGGAAGTTCTTTGTAGAGTTTCACAAACAGACGCGAGCGCGAACAGCGTGAGGCATATTTTATTTTCAAATTTCGAACATTAGTAGCCGGCATCTACGAGGACCCCGTAAAACTCAACTGCCTTCGAGAAGTAAGCCAGGAGGAATTTGGTGACAAAGATTGATTGCTGGAGACCATGCTTTTTTCTGACTGACTCGTACGTATACGCTGTCCTTTCTTGTTTTTTGTTTTTCTTTTTTTTCTTCCTTTTCTTTTTTCAACATGCACATACAAAGTGTTTACGTTCGCCTACCACTTGATTACCATTGAAGAAAAACGGACGAAGATTAAAGGTAAAGAGCCGACCGACTCATTAAAGGGAAAACTTTTTTTTACGCACGACACACGACGACCCACCCATTAAGGGGAAACCCTTTCTTTACGCACGCCGTCACGGACCCTGCCGCCACCGCGGCGACAATCTTGGGTGGCCCGACACACGTCGAGAACTGAACAGCACGTGATAAGAACCCTATGTGGACGTACACGGACAGTTGCTTTCGTTCTCAGTGTTGACAGTGGTTCTTCCTCTTTTTTTTACTTTCTTTCTTTTTCGTCTTTTTTCTTCCCCCTTCTTTTGTTTTTTTTTCCTTTCCTTTTTTAGTTCCCTCTCACTCTTGCAAACATCTTTCAAGGCGAGAAGGACGCGGCAGCAACGAAGTTTGGAAGTTCATGTCAGTATAACTCATCCCCTGAAGAAGGGAGGACCCCTCCCGAAACTGTTGGGAAATAAATATATTTATCCTTGTTGACAACGCTCCCGTTGTGCCATATCCCTCACCTTCACGAAGACTTACTGGCCCAATGAATTATTACTCCCATTATATATATATATATATATATATATATATATATATATATAAGGGAAACAAGTGTATACTTAAGGGGGCTCGTTTTTTGTGTTTTACACAATAATAATAAGATCTAACAGACAATAATGCCAAGGAAAGTATAGGGGAAGGTATTAGGCTAATTGTAAGTAAATGAGAAGAAAGAAAAGTGGGTGAAAAGATAAGTAGCCGTGGGCAAGATCCCAACCTGCCACTTTCGAATAACGCGTTCGATGCTCTGCCACTGAGCTACTACGACAGTCATCGCTCCAGCCACTTTATTGGGTATCTATGTCATAATAAACGTGGGAGTGTCAGTCAGCGCCACTAGTAGCCATGGTGGCGAGAAGGGTACACTCTTTATGAGCCTGTTTGGAATCACGTAGCACGTGAACCCATTACTAACTGGCAGCTGACCAACAGTCCTCCGTATACAACCTACAGGCACCAAGTCTGCCAGTATGAGACCCTCATTAATGAATAAGGGTAACAAGTGTATATTTAAGGGCTCGTTTTTCGTGTTTTACACAATAATAATGAGATCTAACAGACAATAATGCCAAGGAAAGTATAGGGGAAGTTATTAGGCCAGTTGTAATGTAAATGAGAAGAAAGAAAAGTGGGTGAAAAGATATCTTGCCGCGGGCAGGATCTGAACCTGCCACCTTCGAATAACGCGTTCGATGCTCTACCACTCAGCTGCCATGACAGCCATCCCCCCAGCCACTTTATAGGGTATCTATGTTAATTTAAACGTTGGAGTGTCAGTCAGCGCCACTAGTAGCCATGGCGGCGAGTTCGGTACACTCTTTATGAGCCTGTTTAGCATCACGTAGCACGTGAACTTCTTACTAACTGGCAGCTGACCAACAGCCCCCCGTATACAACCTAAGGCACCAAGTCTGCCAGTATGAGACCCTCGTTAATGAATACGGGTAACAAGTGTATACTTAAGGGCTCGTTTTTTCGTGTTTTACACAATAATGAGGAGATCTAACAGACAATAATGCCAAGGAAAGTATAGAGGGATATATATATATATATATATATATATATATATATATATATATATATATATATATATATATATATATATATATATATTTGTGTGTGTGTGTGTGTCTTATGAGACCACGTCCGATACGGCAGCAACCAGGTTATCTTTTTAATCCAGACGCACGAGCCAGAGAGCCAGCCCGCATGACATACGATGATCATCATTACAATGGTTTGGTCATACAGATAAGTACGAGGTACATAGTCGGCACTCACACCATTTTCCCCCTTCGCAAAAAAGGGCAGAAAGTTAGAAAGGGTTGGGACGCTGAATATATCGTTTTAGTCGAAAGACGTGGGCGATCTTGGTGGGGTGGCGATGGCGATCAGGAGCCGCGTTGACAGAAGCAATGCGACAGTTGACGTTAGATGTTCGTTCCAGGATGGTGTATGGACCGAGATATCAGTGAAGGAATATTTCTCAGAGCCCAGGTGCACGAACAGGTGTCCACAAAAGGACTTTGTCGCCTGGGCCGAACAAAACAACTCGACACTTTGCATCAATGTCGATTTTTCTCTTGTCCTTAATGGTCGCAGTGTTGGCCTGAGTGATTTCACGGCAGCGGGTGACGCGAGCGGTAGACTCTTCCGGGAGAGATGAAGATAAATTGGAAGATGTGGACAAAAAGGTGGTGTCCAGAGCAAAAGTCGGTACACGGTCATACACGAGAAAAAAAGGGCTGAAATTTTTCGTACGGTGTATGGAAGTAATATACGCCAACGTGACGAAAGGAAGTATAGTGTCCCGGTTTTTGTGATCTGGTTGCACATACATAGAGATCACGTCGGAAAACGTTTGGTGTAAACGCTCACTCAGACCATTCGTTTCTGGGTAATACGCTGATGTGGTCTTGTGGATGGTGTTAGAGGCCTGGAGGACTTCAGCCATGACATGTGAAAGAAATGTCTTGCCACGGTCACTAAGGAGCACACACGGTGCGCCATGTCGTAAAATAAAGGTGCGAAAGAAAAATCGGCTACTGCAGAGGTAGCAACAGACGAAAGAGCTGTCATTTACGTGTAGCGAGTAAGGTGGTCCACGGCAGTAACAATCCAATGGTGACCGGCTGGCGCCGGTGGAAGAGGTCCATATAAGTCTATGCTCACAAATATAAAGGGAGAGGACGGGCACGGCAGTGGTTGCACGGGTCCCGCGGGAAGAAACGTGGTACGTTTTTGGTGCTGGCTTGACGCGCAGGAAGCGACGTACTTCGCGACAGAAGTGGAGAACCCGGGCCAAAAGCAGCGAGTCTTGAGGTGGTCGTAACTCTAGTGGAACCCTACGTGGCCAGCTGTCGCATCGTCATAAAACGCTTGTGGAACTTCCAGACGAAGTGAGCGAGGAATGCTGGGAACCTATTGGTTACCGAGAGGATGGTAAATTTGCCGACATAATGTTTCATCTTAAAGCTTGAAACGGGCAAGTTGTCGTCTTAGGCGGCTGTTTGAAGCACGCGATAAGCCAGTGAACCGATCGATGATTGTGCGGCAGAGGTATCGGCAAGTTGGAGCGAGGTGAGACCTGTGGACGAAAGAAGGTCCGCCATGACAACTAACTGTTTCGAAGCATCAGCTGTCTGTTTGATCACATTATTGGGCGGTGACGAACTGATGAAAGTTGGGTGACACTTCGGCGCTTTGTGAGAGCGGGCAACGTGACAAAGCGTCAGCATCTTGGCGCTCTCGACCCGACCTATATGTGACGCTGTCGTCAGACTCTTGCAATCGTAGTACCCTACAGCCAAGGCGTCCCGACAAATTTTTGAGAGACGATAACCAACACAAAGCATGATGGTCAGTCACTATTGTGAAATTCCGACCGTATTAATAGGAGAGAAACTTTTGTACGAACCACACAATGGCGAGATATACTTGCTCAGTGATGCTATAATTTCACTCAGCAGGTGTCAGAGTACGGCTCCCGTAGGCCACGACTTGTTCTTCGGAAGCGTGGTTCTACTGAAGAAGTACAGCACCACAGCACCGATGCCAAGTACACTTGAGTCAGTGTGTAGCACACTAGGTGCTGCAGGGTCGAAATGGCGAAGCACTGGCCTTAATGTGAGGCATCGCTTGAGGGTGTGAAAAGCGGCTTCACAGTCATCCGACCAGAAAAAGGGTGCGCTCGTGGTCAGAAGTTTGTGCAGAGGAGCCGCAATAGTAGCGAAATCACATAAAAGCGGCGGAAATACGACGCCAAGCCAAGGAAGCTGCGGAGGTCTTTGAGTGTGGTTGGTGTAGAAAAGGGCAGTACCGCGGCAACCTTGTCGGGATCGGACTCAACGCCATGTTTACAGACGACGTGACCTAATACCTTGATGCTGTGACTGGCAAACCAACCCTTCTCAGTGTTGAGCTGGAGACCGGTTTTAGATAAACTTGTGAGGACTTCGTCTAGCCGTTGCAGGTGTTGTGAGAAGGTGGACGAAAAGATGGCAATGTCGTCCAGGTAGCAAAGGCAGGTCTTTTATTTTAATACCCGCAGAACCGTGTCTTTCATCCGTTCAAATAAGGCTGGGGCATTGCACAGGACAAAAGACATCCCACTGAATTCAAAGAGCCCATCTGGCGTAGCAAACGCAGTCTTCTCTTTATCAGACTCGTGCATTGGAATCTATCAATATTCAGAGTGCAAGTCGAGACTTGAAAAGTACTCGGCACCTTGTAAAGTATTATGAGCGTCGTCAATGCGAGACATTTGTTAGACGTCCTTAGGAGTAATTTTGCTGAGTGATCTGTAATTAATGCAAAACAGTACCGAGCCATCCTTTTTCTACTAGTACGACTGGAGAAGATCACGAGTTGTCGAAGTCCTGATGATGTTGCGCGCAAGCATGTCATTGACTTGTTCTTCTATAAGCTAGTGTTCGGAAGCCGACACACGGTAAGGGCTGCGGCGTATGACGCGGGATCGGTCGGTGCCGATACGATGAGCGGCCACTGTTGTTTGACCCAGACCTTCGGAACAAACGTCAAAGCAAGTTTTGTGCTTCAATATTAACGCTAGCAAGGCATCAGTTTGCGTTGGGTGGAGGTGTTCACACAAAGTGGCCTTGAGAGCAGGAGATGCATCTTCCGCTGGCATACACTTTGAGAATGACGAAGCAGATGAACCAGTGACGACACAAACTGGTGCTTCTTCGGTAATGCTGGAAACAGTGGTCCCCTCTGGCAGAAGAGGTTCTAGCGTCGCGTTGCAGGCTGTGATGCCTGCATAACCACAGGAGAACCGCACTGAACAAGATGCCATGGTGATCCCTGAAAAAATGCAGCGCTGGCAAGGAACAACCACATCGTCACCATCAAGAATGTCTCATGACTTGATTGTAAGGACATGGTCTTGTCCGGGAGGCAGGAGAAAATTTGCAGCTCTCACAAGTTTGGGCGACGAAAGGTTGGCAACAGAAGCAAGCTCAGTGACCGTAATTGAATAAGGGGCCGACCACACGAAGTTACAGCAGACACCGGTGACAAAAAGTCCTAGCCTAAGATCATCTGATGAGCGCACGAAAACAGCACAGCCAATTGTATGCGATGACGGATTCCGTCAATGAGAACACCAGCAGTGCACAACCCTGTCGGACAAATTGGACTGTCATTAGCGCCGCATAACATGGGACCGGCATAACGAGTTTGCACTTTACGCAGGCGAAAACACAATTCACGATCCATTATCGAATTTGCGGCTCCAGCGTCTATAAGGGCGTGAACAAAACACCTTCCACAAAAACAAGTAGTAAATTAGCTGGACGAGCTGGAGGAGTTGTAACGTTCCGACAACAAGCAGTTTCCCCCCCCCCTACCCAAAAAAACTGCCCCTTCTAGTTTTACGAGTCCAGGGATATCGGCGCGGGACGCAGGGATGATGACGTACGCTGAAACGGTGACGGAGTACGGCGGCGAGATGAACGAGAAGGATGAAGCCCAGCTTGAGACCATGAAGGGGAGGGCGACAGACGGGAGGTGGACGGATACGGTGCGGGATCGTATTCATCGGGTTTCGGGGCAAAGTCTCTGTCGTAAGCTGGTAACCACGTCGTTCATCCTGCTGACGGCGAAAGCAGAAACGGGACATATGACCCCTTATGCCACAGTAAAAGCAGATCGGGTGCGGAGGACGCCTTGTAGAATAGTGGCGTGGCCTTGGCACTTGCAGTGTCATCGCAGCCACATGGTTGCATCCGACGTCCGCACGCAAGGTTGAAACTGGTGCACGGGCCCGTGATGCACTTCTGCGTATGAAGGCACTGAGAAGCGCACAGGAGACGGGGCCTGTGCAACGCTTGTCATTGATGCCAGTTCGTCTTTGATTATTGCACGTAGGTTGGGAAGAGGTGTGCGAACAGACGCAATGGTTGGGTTGCCTGGAATAAGGCCGTGGAGTTCTTCTATGACGTTTGTGCGGAAGAGGACCCGCAATTCATGCTCTCCGGCAAAGCGAGCGTCGCAGGAGGCGTGTGGAAGGCGCATGAAATGAAACGCGTCCAGGCGTTGGCTTGTGGTGATGACGTCCCGGACGGTAGTTGGATTCTGGATCACGAGAGCATTGAAGGCCATAGAGTTGATCCCTTTCAGTAGATGTCGGATGCGATCGGCCTCCACCATGTCATTTTGTGCTCGGTGACAGAGAGTCAGAATATCTTCAACGTAGGACGTATACGATTCGTCGTCCCCTGGATGCGGGTTGCGAGCTTTTGTTTCGCTACCGATGAGCATCCTGCAGACGTTCCAAATACCTGACGGAGATACCCCGCAAAGGCCGACCAATTGGAGAAGTCGCTCTCGTGTTTGTAATACCAGGTTTTAGCGACGCCATTGAGGTAAGAAGGAACGTAGCGCAGTTTGTGCGCCTCGTCCCAATAATTACAAACGCTGGTTCGATCATAACTGTTTGTTTGTTTGTTTCCCTAGGATGATGTCTCATACCCACTTAGGAGGATTGGCCATCAAATTGTAGTGCGAATTTTCTGTGATGATTTTAACTATGTGTAATGAGTTTGTATTATAATACGACTAATGTAAGGAAAACCACATAAAAAGAGAGCAAACCAAAAAAATGGAAAAGTCAAGTTGAGCAATTTTTGATTTCGGCTGTTGTGATTACTATTCAGCCGCGTTTACTTCACTTTGCACTGGGGAGTAATAAATAATAACTTTTTGATTGAAGATCCCAAAGGTATACGCTTGGTTGCCTGAATATAATTGTCCCAAAACTGAGGCACCAAAGCTTAGCGCAGTTTCCGCCATCAATCTAACGCCTATCTTCAGAAATGAAATAACTAGCAACCTTTTTCGAAGTATAGCGTAGCGGCGACAACACGAAAAATATTGTTCTAGTGATTTCATTTCTCCACAGAATGCGCAGAGGGGTGATGTTGTCTGACCAGCTCTGTGTAGATACAAATTAAGGGGGGGGGGACACGACATCGAAATCTAGTAATTAAAACTTCGAGCTTTCTGGAGTGGCTCCAGTGGGGTCGCCATGGATACTTTAGGTGATTATATTCTGTCCGTGTGATGATGATGATGAACAAACTTTATTTAATGAGCAGAAGGGTCCTCCTCTCCTTTCAGATGTGAGAGGAGAAGGGAGGACCAAACCTAGACGACGGCCAAGATCCCATGGGCCCTGGCGGCATCTTCGGCCTGCCGTATTAAGCGGGTTTGTAATTGAGAGTCAAAGATGAGGAGCGCGGTATCCCATCCACTAGCGTCTCGAAATTCGCCTCTCACGGGGGCCTGCGGGCATGACCGTAAAATGTGGCTTAAATCCGCCCTATTGTGGCAAAATTTACACTTGTACGAGTGAAGTTCCGGCACGCAGCGGTTCATAGTTACCTGACTAGAAAACGTGTGGGTCTGGAGTAGGCGTCATGCCACCGCCTGTCCTTGGTTCAATGACGAGTGCGCGGGATGATAAAGTTTCCTGCTTAGCCTGTAATACTGCGTAATGTCTCTGCAAGTGGTCATCCGCTCAAATCTCTCATCGTCCCCCCCGTTTGACCAGGGCAATCCAGAGGCTCGGTCTGTAAGTCCTCGAGCTGTCTGGTGTGCAGCCCCATTGCCCTGTAAGGAGGAGTGAGCGGGTGCCCAGACTATATCTATTGTTTGTTGGTCTTAGCATCCAGCCAATATTCCTAAAGCTATTTGAATTCGCCCTCGTCCAAAGTTTATCATCGCCGTCTGCGAGTTGCTGACAATTAGCGAAGTCAAGGTGGATGCTATGGCTATTGCAATAGCTGCTTCTTCCGCCTCTTCTACAAAGCTCGTTTTCACCGAGCAGCTGACCTTATGATTTCCTTTGTAGTCGACTACTGCTATAGTCATGTTGTCATTTCCTTTGTATTTGGCCGCGTCTACGTATGTTGTTTCCGGTAAATCTTTTACGCTGTTATGTATATTTTTCGCTCTTTCAGCTCTCCTTGCTTTGTGATATTCGGGGTGCATGTTTTTTTTGGAATCGGTAAGATTGCTAAACATTTCCTGATTTCACACGGAATATTCTTTTTGGCGCCAAATTGTTTTGTGTAGTTTATACCCAGTTCCTCTAATATGGCTCTACCTGTTTTACTCTGCGTTAGCCTGTCATATTCCGCAATTCTTTGAGCTTCTATAGGCTCTTCTGATGTGTTGTGAAGCCCTAATTGAAGTAGTTTATCATTAGAGGTAGTTATTGAAAGTCTGATCGCCTGTTTGAAAACTCGTCTAATAATTCTGTCAATCTTTTCTTTTTTGCCACGTGCAGTCTGAGGTACGGAATCACATATACAATACGACTGATGACAAAAGCTTGTACCCGTCTTATCACACTTCTTTTCTTCATACCATAGTACCGGTTAGTAATTCGTTTAAGTAGACGCATAATTTGCTGCGCGCTGGTTTCAAGTATTCTAATCGCCTCTCCTTTATGCCCGTTCGAGCTGATTGGAAGTCCGAGAATTCGTATGCTTTCGACCGTAGGTATTTGCGTTTTTCCAACAAAAATTTAATGTTGGGTTTTTCCTGGATACTTTTCCGACCCCTACTTGTCGGCTTATAGAAGAGAAGTTCCGATTTTTCCGGTGAACATTGTAATTTTGTAAGAGTGGCATATTCTTCTACAACCTTTACTGCGGTTTGTAAAGATTCCTCTATGTATCCGTCGCTACTCTCTGCTACCCATAAGATAATGACATCTCCATAGAGGCTATGGTGGAGTCCTGGAATTTCCTTCAGTCTGGTAGGGAGACCTATCATGGCCACGTTAAAAAGAAAGGGGGATAGGACTGAGCCTTGCGGCATACCTCTGCTGCCCAGACTAAACTCTTGGGATTCTGCTTCGCCTAGTATTATTCTTGCAGTCCGGCAGTTAAAGTATTTTATATTAATGTATACTCTTTTTACTACCCCTAACGCTTGAAGATTGGCAAGTATAGCTTTGTGTGATGTATTATCGAATGCCTTTTTAAGATCTAGGCCAACTATGACCTTTGTGTCGTGTGTATTGAGACCCAAATCAATTATTTGGTGTTTAATCTTAAGCATAATGTCCTGTGTAGACAGTTTCGCTCTAAAGCCTATATACCATCGTATGAGGAAAGAGCTCATTGTCTTCCATATTATTTGACAGTCGAGTTAGGATGGCATGCTCTAATAACTTTCCTATGCAGTATGTCAGGGGAATAGGCCTAAGATTATCAAGTTCTAGTTTCTTGCCTGGCTTGGGAATCATTATGATTGTTACCGTTTTCCATTGCTTGGGTATCTTACCTTTTTCCGAACACTTGTTCATATTATCGGTGAGGGCTGTGTGTCCATGTAGTTACTTTCTTTATCGTATCAGTGGAGATTGCTGATTTTCAATTTCTTATTGCCGTAATATATTCAACATCTGGCAGTATATCCCCGCTGCAGCAGCTGCATTTCCGATGAAGGCGGAAATGTTGTAGGCCCATGTGCTCAGAATAGGGTGCACGTTAAAGAACCCCAGGTGGTCGAAATTTCCGGAGCCCTCCACTACGGCGTCTATCATAATCATATGGTGATTTTGGGACGTTAAACAGCACATATCAATCAATCAATCAACATCTGGCAGTATGGATAAAAGTGGCCCATCAAGTGGGGCTCGTGCCAAGTGGGGCTCGTGCTAATCGGCCAATTCATTTATACTTAACCCACAGTGTCCTGGAACCCATGATAACCTCAGGAGTCTCAACTGCGGGAGTACTAATGTTTTGAATGTGCTTGGAATTCGAAAGTTCTCTGAAGCTGTCAGAGCTGCACAAACTGAAAGAAAATTCGTCATTTTTACTGCGTTGTTTTGATTTAACGGAAGTTTTCGAAGAGCTAAAATAATCGCCACGAGCTCTGCTTCAAAAACTGGAGTAAAATCAGGAAGTCTCACTGAAAAAGACCAGTCAAGCGAATCAGAGGCAATGCCTATACCCGCATTTTGATTATTTACTGAAGCATCTGTGGCTATTGTATATTTAGTTTCTGCATGCTCCAAGTATTCTAATATTAAGTTATTTAAAAATTTTAGAGATTGTAACTTGGCCTTTTGGGGGAATATATCATCATACTCAATCATAACATGACAATTCGAGTCATTAGTCTCAATTACATTTCCAATCCCTACTGAAACGTTCCGTATGAAATCTTACGGAAAATATATGGACTCCGTAACATTTCCTTATGCTACATACAGCAAAAATAAGGAGTTTTATGGAAATATACGGAAGTTGTATGGCATTTACGGAAAGCTTCTTATGGAGTATATGGAAGGATAAGGAAATTGTATGGCGTATATGGAAGGCTTTTTATGGAGTATACAGAAAGATAAGGAAAATGTATGGCATATATGGAAAGCTTTTTATGGAGTATATGGAAGGATAAGGAAACTTATGGAGCATACGGAGAGTTCATTATGGAAGATATGGAAGGATAAGGAAAGTGTAAGGAGTGTACAGAAGCTTTCATAAGGAAAATGCCGAATGTAAGGTCTTACGGAAATATACAGATTTTGTAAGGTGCTTACGAAAATGTGCAATAGTGTATGAAAGGCATGTGGATTGTTGCAAAAATGTGGAAACTCTACAGTTGTTGTCACATATTCAGCAGGAAATCCGAGCTCTATAAAGTTATAAATGAATTCACAGTGACATATATTGTACAAAAGAATAGCGCAGGCTAGTCTGTGTTGTCAGTCACCGCTGTTCGCCCTTTTCCAGAATGAATACAACTTCTGCAGATGACCAGGTGCTAAAGTCTGTCAAACGGAAAATGTGTCATTCACAAGGAATGATAATAACTGTCATTTTACTTGCATGCTGTCACACGAAAACAAATCAAGCAAAAAAAGCATAACTTCATGGGCTCGTTTTTTGGTAGAAACAATAATAATGAGAACTAAATTCAATGAGAAAGAACTTGTCAATAATAATGATACTGTTCTCATTAACATTTGCAAAGAGAAATGTCATTTTAAAATATCGACCATGAGCTGAGCTCTCCTGAGCACCGACAAAAGAAATGAAAATCTATGAAAAGTAATTTCATGTAGCCTAAAAATAATTTTTTATTGATAGTATGTGCTCCTACACTATAAATACAGCTATACACTACTTGCCACAGCTTTACGACAGATACGAGGTAGGGGCAGAGGGAGTGGTCAGAAAAATAATTAATTATGAGAGCACAACTGATATGTACGGACACATAATGGTGCTTATCATTGATGCTCGGATGGTCGTGTATAGAGCTGGGTCGTTTTGAGATTTTCAAGAGCATTGTTTCAGACCACCATGCAGATTACGCATTAGTTGTAGTGCTACATAAGACACAACTTATGGGCCAGCTTTAATGAATAAGCAGATTATAGGTTAAACAAATGCTTTAAAATACATCATATCATGGCTGCATGGACGCATACAAGCTATGTAAAGCGCAATAAAGTGAGGACACATGAGCTTCTCTTGATGCTTCAGTTCTACATAGATGCTTCAACTGTGCTGCAAAGAAATTTAACCAATATCTGTGTGTGCAACATTGTCCATTTTAAACTATATATATATATATATATATATATATATATATATATATATATATATATATAATTCCTACTGCGAGTTAAGCTACGTAGCACTCCATACCTCTTCCTTTTATAAAGGGCAATTTTTCAAACAATCAACATTATTCATTTTCTGTCTCATGACTTCGTGCCCGCAATTCTTGGTTTGGCTCGATCACAATTGTGCAGCCCTTATTTTGGAGGAATCAAACAACATCAACCAAAATGTATTTTGAAACTGCTTCTCGGTGATATTGCCTTCCCTCAACTGCCACAGCTTGAGATTAGTCATATAGCAAGTCTCGCGCATACCTATGGCCTACCCTTGAAGAAACTGGTCCGGCTGTGAAATGCTCAGTTTTATCTCAAATAAATTTTTTGGTTTGAGTTTTCTCACTTCTCGGGTCCCTTCACAATCAATCAGACCTAATGTTCCCCTTAGTCCTTACTTTTGTTATATTATAAAATAAATAAAAAAAATTAATAATGAAAATAAAAATACTAATAACTGTTGCGCAAAAAACACAGTCCCACATACGTACTTGAACGCAATATTGCTTTTATTTTGTTTTAGAACCTAAGGCATTAGAAAAGACAGCAGTACAATGAAAACGTTGAAAGAAAAAAACAAAAAAAAATTTGTCTTGGCGGGACTCGAACTTGCGCCACTTAGTTGTGCTCCTGTACGTGAACTGAGTGCGTTAGCTCGCTGAGCTATTCGCGCTGAGAGTGTACGTTCGTTTAAGTTTTGTATATAAATTTGCTTTTTACAAGCTATGTGTTGGCATATTTATGTACGATATGCGATCGTATCTATTGTTGTGTGCATATGTTTTGTGATTGTATATACGTCACATGCTTTTCGCATGTTTTTAAACTATAGATTGCTGCCCCGCCGCGGATGAAAACAAGTATTTTTACACCCACACAGAAGCTTGAGCAGTTGAAGGTTGTTTCCCGGGGCTCTCTTGCGATTGAGTCGGCCACCACAGGGAATTAGAGTGATACGCCATTAATCCCTGCATCTAGCTGTATTCCACTTAGTAGCTCTATCGCTTGATGACAAATCGAGCGCGGGGCGCGACGCTATTGCGCACGACCATGCCTCGCGTAGCGGCGATGTCAGCTGATTGCGCCGGCCGGCTTGCTTCGATTTGCTTCAAAGCAAAGAAATGTCATACCTTGAAAGATTGCGCACTGCACTATGTTAAAATGTTACTTCTTTGTAGCCATCCTATGATTCATTCAGAATTGATAACTCTGATATCACTACTGTAGAGCTTTGCGTCGGCGACACGTACCGAACGTGAAACCGCACTACGTCTGTGGTAGGAGCAGTAGGAGGCCGTCGTCTGCTAGAACAAAAACAAAACAAAGACCTGCGAAAATATTCATAAGTTGTAACTTGTTTTTTGAATAACCGTTTATCACTTTTAAAGTTATTTTGCCAGATAACGTACATTTTTTTTTTCAGTTTAGAGCAGCGACAGATGTTTTTTTTTCCTCACACAGATATCCAAGTCAAATCCATTCACAGCTAAAGCCACATGATGTTTGTCTTCTTTGTTAACGTAGGCATGCCGTTTCAGTGTGTCTCTCATGTGTTCGCGCTGCTACACACGAGAGCACGAAATGTTAAATTTACGCAAGGAAGCGCCGTTCCTCGTTCGTGTGATGTGCTAAGATTGCGCCCTATTCCCGCGGTTGTTCGAGTGCGGAACAAGTGCGAGTCGTCCAAGAAATCGGCGGGTTGTGCGGGCGCTCGAAGGACTCCGAGGTGGCGGCTGACGCCTGTGGTCGCTTCCCTCAGGACAGTGTGAAAGAAAGTAAAGGTAAGGAGGACACTTTTTTATGTAGACCAAGTATGCCACTCAGTGCAAGTGTGTGTTGCCGCACTCGAACGAGGCGTCGTGAAACGGCAACCTTACGCGCCTTTGCGAGTGCGGTTGCCGATTCGCTTTGACAACGCTAACGCCAGCAGAGCCATGGCGCATCGGCGCGGCCTTACTGGAGCTAATTCGAGACAACTGCGGCAACATGCATGTGTATGGTGATCGATTTTTTCATATGTGCAATGTAGTGAGGAAGACGCACACGGCGCTTGCTACGTTGTTGATTAAACGAAGCCTGCAGTGCCATTTGATGCAAAGCAGCATTTTGTTTGCGTTCGCGGGCGATACAATTTGTAACTTGGCTTGATTCACCTAGCCAACCGCCTAAGTGGGTTGATTAGCATACGTTCACGGTAGAGCGTTATTGTGTCCCGAAACAGTGGCGTGTGCTTGTTGAAAGATATAATGTGTGTGTCTAGTGTAGAGAGAGAGAGAGAGGTGTTCGTGCAATCTGCATGTGTACCTGCAAGACGCCTTTGCTTGTAACTAATAATGTACCGGCCAGCACCTACATTGTACGCCTGACTTTGAAGAAAACTTGCATGCACAATGTGAGATTTTGTAATCTGCCATAGTTGCTTTTTATAAAATAATACGCTGCCAGCATGTTCAAAATATGTTTCGCTGCTGTGTGGCAGGGGTGCGGTTATCACGCTATTGTGTAGTTGCTGATGCAAGCACTTATAGTTTTGATGCGTTAATATTTCTCATCTAACTAATCAGCTGTTTGGCTGTTTCAGCACAAACAAGGCAAAGAGAGAAGGAAGACGGGTAATAACAGGACCAGTGCCGACTTTTGATTGCAGGAGAATACCCATGTTGGTGTATTTATTGTGACAGCCTTTATGTGTTGCTTTTTTGCCCAATTTATGCAACAACACAGTTGTCAGCAATATAAGAGAGAACACTGAAATTAGCTTTTAAAGATCATGGTGACTAAATGCCTAGTAATTCACAGCACAAAGTAACAACAAGACATCAGTATGATCAATGTGGACGAGTAGTCTTGTATCTAAAAAATATATTGTGCAAAATGTTGCCTAAGTAAGAAACCTCCTCTATGTTTGCAAATAGTGTGACGTCACTTCGAGCACCGTGCCAGCCATTCCCTCCCTCTGTGCAAGGGCTGGTTGGCAAGGAAGTTGTTTGTGACGTTCCTGATAGACCACTGAGATGTATGCGATTCTAAACCTGTAGCTTAATATATACGTAATCTTTTGTGCAGTTACATCGCTGCATCTGACACCTACAACTTATTTGCATATTTACATTGCTCTATTAGGACCTAACACACAAACTTGTTGTTTGCATTGTCACTTCATGAATATCGAGCGGTAAAGGTACTGAGTATATGTGAAACAAGAATCTCTGCTTATTACATGAAGACATATGAGGCCTTCGATAAAACGAGTTATACCTTTATTGGGCTTGCGTACTCGTCGGGGCGATTCATACATGCAGCTTCAGCAAATGGTATCTTCCAGCCCGGTCACCATGCAATTTTTTTCTGCACACAGCGCAAACACCGAGATGTACCTACTCGCAGATGGTCGCGTCAAGTGCATATTTACCTTGACTAAAATGTCGAATCAAGTTTTTTCATCGACCGGTCCCTGCCATGAGTGCTAACGTCTTCGCAAACAAGACACATTGTTATTGACACTGCACACACCACACACAATATTCTCAGTTGAACCGATATTCTCAATACCTTTCAATGTACACTACATGCTGCAATCAACAGTGCGCATTTTTGAAGACTATGTCGCTGTTGCTCGCACAGGCCACCACGTGTGTTTACTTCTTCAAGATAAACAGACAGCGTGGCAAATATTTTACCACACAGTCTACCACACAGCTAGATGTTTGCTGACACATACTACAGCTAATGTCGACATTGTAACGTGAAGTGTAAGCTTTGAAAAATTAAAACTTGCCCCAAACACCGCACGACTGTACCGGGCTGAGCCACCAGCGGGAGTGTTTTTCCAGCCACACCTTTTACATGTGCCAGTGACATCATGCTGTGACGTACCTCGGTAGGGGCCTATCGCTGCATACTTTATGTGAATGAGGGTCCTGTTAGTGAAAGCAGGCATTGTTGATTTCGTAGCTTGTTCATTCCCAACTGGTCCTTCATTTGCACGAGTTGTCTGACTGATATTCAGGCGAACTTTTGTGCAATAAATTATACAGTTGGCAGCCTGTGCTTGCCCCATACTGTTGTTACTGGTGTTTCTTGTTGTTACTTCGCACTGCTCATTACTGCTCACCTACAGAAACTAGCCTATCTTGCCGCTGTTTTGGACAAGATGCAGCTTGCAAGTGCGATAGTGTTCATAACTCTAAATTCTCAAGCAAAAATTATCAATTAATATTCAGTTAGTTGCATTCATATCAGTACATTATAAGAAATCATTGATTAAACATGAATCCATGTTCCTTCACATAATGCTCACAACTTTTATATCAAATTGAATGGTGTTTATAAAAAACATGGGTTTTAGCTAAACTTCATGCTCTTTTCTCGAACAGCTGACAAATCGCTATTGCATGCTTACTTGCCATGAAATGGACTGTGTTTGAAATACATTGCAATTCTTCACCGGACGGCCAGTACACTTCACATTGGGGGAGCATTTATTAACCATGAATTGATTAATTAAGAACGGAAAGAAAGAAGCGGCAGGCCAGGATACTTGATATTGGCATCCGTTTTGCTACCCAGCGCATTATCATGTAAACTTCCTATAGAGTGGTTAGGCGTCTTGCATGTGTGTCTGTAAACCAAGAACTTTGGGTAGAACTATATTTATCTTACAAATGGTTGCAGGACTGTGGAGGCTGTAGGGCTGCTTAGGAATGGTGGAATCCCTGGACATGTGTTCAACCTTGCTGCATCAGCTCCTTGGTGTTTTCACGGCATCTTTACAGATGTGTTGGGTGAGTAAAGCAAGCAGGTTTCAACACAAGAAAAAGTATAACATGGCAGCACCTCTTGTGCGTGCCTTACATCCCAAGTATATCAAATATTTATCTTGCTCCTTGTGGCCTGTAATTTTTAAAAAGACACTTCTTTTTGCTTTATATTTGAGTCTTGATGCTTCGACAGCAATGTATTTGTGTTTGACAGCAAGTGTTCTTGAACAAATAACTGATCTCAATAATGACAAAACACCCTTCGTACTTGGTCCTTAGCATAGGCTAGCATATATCTGTAGCAGATTCAATTATTCATTTTTTGCTGGGATGATAATGGGCAAGTAGCAAAGGCAAGTTCAGATTGGAGTGGTCGGTGACGTCTGTTTAGGCTCTGCCATATTGCTTTGCAACCAGAGTTACTTGTGGCCACATATACAATGAAGCCACATGACGTGCATTCTAAATGAGATTACCATATCACATTTCACTGCATCTTAATATGTGCCAAACAAATGCAGATATCATTAGCTTGCCACTATAAAGGGATCCTAAACCAACACAAGGTTAAAATTTAGTCGTGGTGTTGCAGCTGTGTATGACTCTACAATGGATGCATAGCCGTGA
This sequence comes from Rhipicephalus annulatus, assembly GCA_013436015.1. Classification (NCBI taxonomy): domain Eukaryota; kingdom Metazoa; phylum Arthropoda; class Arachnida; order Ixodida; family Ixodidae; genus Rhipicephalus; species Rhipicephalus annulatus. Next base: position 19,105 of record WOVY01009522.1, read on the forward strand.
TAATTTGTCTATATGTTGTCGCAATAGTGATGTTACACACATTGTACGATACAAAAGAGGTCCTCGCTTATTTCGCTTTTTTTCGCTATGCTTCTTTCTTGTCTCTTCTTGCCATGTGCTCCTCCTCACTGTACAAGGAGCAAGAGTAGTGGGCACACAAACACGTATTTAAAAAAAATGTTGTAATGTGAGCACTGAGAAGCTGAACACTTCCAAAAGGCTCAAAGAGGTAAAGGTATTGTTTCTAGCTACTTTTTGGGCACCCATAGCTAGTTGTGCTGCTGCAGTTAAAAAATAAGTTAAATGTTCAAAATTAATTGGAGGTGGTTTGGCACCCATAATTGCAGTTACATACAGAACTAGATTTCAATGCGTAAGCAAAATCTGTTCACTCTAAATCAATCATAATGATATCTGAAATTCAGGAAATATTCACAGAAAAGCTCAGGAAAAGTCTAAGTGGTTGCCCTTTGAACGTGAAGGAGATGACCTTCTTCTAAAAGGTCAATAGACAGTCTAGTAGTCTCGATATTACATGCACTATAAAATATTCTGGTGTGGTGCTTTTCATGCATGTTATAATGAGAGGGGTTTTTAATAGAACTGTTGTCACTTTGCCGTACGTTGCTGAAATTGTTCACATAGTTATAATACATGAATCACTTTATGCCTTTTGATTTTATGCACATGGTTTGCTTACCAAGTCGGTTTAACTTAATTTGGATAAAAACATAAATGCTCTAAACTTTTTATTATTATACAGCAGGTTTATTTTTAAAATATGCGACCATTGACGTGAACGCAGTTGGTGGCGTGCTTGATTAATCCTTCACTATCACCACTCTAACTACACGTGCTACAGTGCATAGTGTGACAAAAGTAATGGTACTTAACATTACTGGCAGCATACACTTTTATGTCTCAAAATGTGTTAAAAAGTCTGGTAAAAATGTGTGTACGTTTTTTTTTGCTCGAACTAAATATTCTGGTCTACTCAAAGTAGCTTCCGCTCTTTTAAAGTCCTCAAACTATTAGGTGTTCAAAAGAAGTATCAATGCCATATGCTTTCTTTGTCAGCCTACTCACCACTCCAATAATGAGTTTTACCCGACAACATTACCCAGTAAAATATAGGGATGTTATAAAAAGTAATGTCAATTCCATTGTCAAAAAATGTTGCCAAGTTACGTTTTTGTTCACTTTTCTTTTCACAATTTTGTTAAAGTTACTTTTGATAACATCCCCTATAGTTTGTTTGGCATCATTTTCTGCTAGTTCTCATTATAATGTGTTCAACAAAGACAACAAACCCTTAAACTTATAGTTCTTTCCTTTACTCATGAATCGGAAACAGTGAATCTCAGTAATCTTAGCGGTGTATGACTTGTTTTTTTTTGATCAGTTGTGCATGTGTTCAAGCACATGCATTTAGGTGGGAGGGCGAATCATTGCCACTTCCTGTGACTAGCAGATTTTCTGAGAACTGACAGATGCATAATGCTGCCAAAGAAGTATAGGGATATCGGAAGTAATCGTAGCGTAATTTCAATCGTAATGTAATTGCCAGTAGGCAAAAAAAGGTGTCTCACACTCGCCATAATGGTAACAGGCAGCGCTGACTGACTCTTCCATGTATAAATGCACATATATACCGTACAAAATGGAAGAGGGATAGCTACCATGGTAGCTCAGTTGATAGAGCATCAGACATGTTATTCGAAGTTTGCAGGCTCGGTCCCTGTACAGGGCAGGTTATCTTTTTTCCTTCTACTTTTCTTTCTTCACAATTACAACACTTCTATTCTTCTTGAAGATTTTCTGGTGTAAAAAAAGGTACCTTATAATCTGAAGAGGCAAACAGAATGTGCCAGTGTACGAGTTTGCTCTTGTAGTGGTTATAAGTAAGATATGTTTTGAAAAAGAAATCATTCTGCCACTTGCCTAAAGAATGGCTACAGGACATGGCACTGGATGCACTTTGTTATTTTTGAATCAAGCTATCTTGTATTCTATTTTTATAAATTACATGGGATACACATGACGGTATCACACACTTTAATGCCACAAAGATTATGCAGCGAACAATGTTATAAATGCGAAATTGCATAAGGATAAGGCAAAAACTGCACCCTCAACGAGAATGTACAGGGAGCACAGGGTGCAGGCGTCATTCCTTCTGCCCGTGCTTTTCAAGTGTGAGCTGTTTTCACCTCGTTCTGACCAACTAACTAAATTGAGATGTGTTGTTATAGTGCAAGAGGATGCTCCATGGGGAACTAGGTTTGTGTCAAACTCTGTGTATGTCTTTCAATCTATATGGTGCCCGGTTGAAGAGTTCATGCAGACCAGATCGTGTAAAACAGGACCGTGTAAAATGGACCGTGTAATTAAAATAAGATGGACCATGTAAATAAACAGGATCGTGTAAAATGTCGTTTTCGTGTGCAACTGTAGTTGTGGTTGTGCTGAATGACCTTTCTTTACATACACTACATAACAAACTTGCTCCTTTAGAGTTGAGTGCATCTTCGGATCTATGTTAAATGTTTGCATATGCGAGGCCTTAAGTTTTATAATAAATTCCTCAGTGTACCACGAGGAAATGTGTGTTCAGCGAAAATTTGCATAATATTATATACAACTCTTAAAGCCTCGTCTACAACTTTGTGCAGGTTGACCTTGAGCAGAAAACGAGGAGTGGCAGCAGCCCCCAGAAAAGAGCAAGCACCCTCCAAGCTCCCGAAGCTCTCTTCGACAGGAACAGCAAGGTCACTGTGTGGCATTGAAAACCATTGCAAGGAGTGCCTTATCAGTACACTGTGCTGCTCTTTCATCGCAGAAGACGAAGTTGACCACTCCAGAGGAACTTCACGCTGTGTATTGTGAGTGCTTCAGTGGTTTTGTTTTTGTCCAGCCAGCAGTTGAGAAATCATGTGTCAGATTCAGCCAGGATGGCTGGAGGGAGTCGGGCAGGCATGTTTGGACATTTGTCTAGCCAAGTAGTGCCTATTTTCGCACTGGTCCTGTTGGAGTTACTGCCACAATCACAGAAGCTACGTCACCTCTCTAAATGTACAGATGTGTCGGGGAAGATTAGCTGCATTAGGTTTTTCTATAACTGATAGCTGCCAACATTCTTCATTATACAGGAGTTTTGTTCCTCACTTATGGGTGTAAAGCCCGCCACAGAAAAAATGTAACACGTCTACTTCCAGAAGGCTCCAAGGCCCTACTTGTAGGTTTTTTCGGCTTGTATCTCAAGCACCTCGTTTGGGTGTACATGAACTTTTTATAAACATGTACAGCGAAAAATTTGGGTGGCCGGTCGTTTTGTCGTTATCATGTTCCTCGCAGTATTCTTAAGCATGTTGTGCATTACGTTGTCAATCTGGTTCATGTGCATAGAAGACATTAAGAAGTTTCAGGCTACAGTATAAAAAGCCTGGAAGCAAGCTATCAATAATTTTTTAACAGAGTTGCTTAATCTGATACATGATACATCACTAAACTTTCGTGCGTATTTATCAATGTAAGCTCGTCTTAGTGTTATCTAAAATGAAGATGTGAGTCGACAGATGGAAAATCTAGTAGGGGTAATCAGGGTGAACAGTGGAAGTGCCTCAGACAGGCTGGCCGATGTTGCGATAGGAGGACCTATTTTCTAGAAGTCACCTTGTCATCCTTGGCGTGTTAGTTTAAATGGGGTCAGTAATGACATCATCTTTTGGTGTAGGCGTGTGTGCCTGTTGGAAATGTTTGTCTGAAAAAAAAAACCTATAACGCAGAAGAGTGCAGCTCTTGCTTCTTTTCAAGTTAGGTTGCGCTGATACAAAGTGTTCTCCTGTCGAAGGTTGGGGGTAACGGAAGCAAAAAAAAGATAAATGATAGAAAAGAAGAAAAAAGAAGAAAGAAAAGGGGGATGCAAAGTAAAAGTAGTGCTATACTGCTCCTACTTTGCATCCCCCCTTTTCTTCTTTTTTTTCCCTTGTTTTCTTTTTTCACCTTTTTTGTTACATTTGCATTGTCCCATCTAGTGCATGAATCAATGACACATGGCTTTGCTATAGCAAAGATGCCTATGTGATGTTGGATTGAACAGTGCATTGTACTTCGTTCAGTTAATTACAGACTGATCAGTCTTGTAATAAGTGCTTCCTGTCTATCACCACACATGTTCAAATGAAAAGTTTGTGCGTGGCTCTTAGTATGCTGGTATATAGCTTGTGTCTTGGACTACTCAAAATGAATGTTATTTTGCTGCTGTTTATGGTAATGAATTTATCCAACATGAAAATATCTTGCCTTGTGAACTTTGTCGGACCTGGCTTTCTTTTTTTCTTTTTCTTTCCTATGCAGGCATTGTATATGAGGGAGGCAGTAACAGAGAGGTGATAGCTCGAGCTTCGGAAGAATAAATGCTGGCAGTGAGGCAATTACACATCAGACATCCCAGCCATTTTGCCAACCGTCCTAAATGTGTTTTGAAAAAAAAAATTCTCGTTTACTGTATTGAAACAGCAAAAATGCTAAAATATATCGCAGAGAACAAAATATTAGGCCACACTGGTGCCTTCTGGACTTCCCAGGATGTCGTCTGGGTGTTTTTTTTTGGTAAAAAGTAAAAAGTGTTTCAAAAATACTGCCTCTTCTACACCAAATTCGTCTAGGTATTAAGTAAAGGTGATTCTGTGTAGTGCATGAAGCTCAGTAATATTAGTGCAATTTTTTTCGCCACATCAAAAGCAAGGAAGCAGTTCTCTTTATATGGCAAGTTATATGATTACACTTCGTCTTAAAGTAGAAATGAAGTTTTGAAGTTTTCTTATGATGGCTGTTTTCTGCATTTGATATACGACAGCTTCCGTTCCGAAGTTCCCCATGGCCCTCAATAGAAGACTTCAAAAATCATTTTCCTCAGTTAAACAAAAATTGTAATGATAACACTTGCCATATAACAAGAACTGTTTATTTGCTTTCAACTTACACATAAAAGTAATTTTCAATTAGACAAACACACAGCCCAAGTTGCATCTCAATGTGGACAAAAACGATTATATAGTGATATTTGTAATCTGGACCTAACATTATTTTTTTTCGTGAAATATAACTTCTGTGCAGTGAGTATTTGTGGCTCAAATATTCATACAAAGTGCAGTATTGCCATACAAGAAATGCAAACGATAAACAGTTTGGCTGAATTCTTCAAAGCCTATGTAGCGGAAAAATTGCACTAATGTTACTCGGCTTCAAATACTTTAAGAAGCACCTTTACTTAATATGTAGATCAAATTGATATGGCAAGAAAAAGCGGTACTTTGAAATTTTTCTCACAAATAACACCCGCACAACATTCCATGAAAGTCTGAAGGTACCCACGTGACCACTACTTTTCTCTTCAAAACATTTCTGCAAATAACTATTTCAGAAAAGTAAATTACCATCATTTTTTAAACTATACATCTGTGATGGTCGCCAGGCAGTATAGTTTGTATGTTTGGTGTAGAATAGCCCAGTGCGAAAAACAACAAATGTCTGAGCAGTCCTTTGACGCTCGGGCGATTTCGAAAGCATTTGTTTGTTAGCAGCAATTCAGTTAAGCCCTTGTCTTCATGCTTAGGCCCAGAAACAAAACACAAGTAACCAAAGTAGTCCTAACAGTCATGCAGTCTCGCTGTTCCAAGGCTTGTGGAGCCTAATTTAGTGTAAGCTTCACCATTTTTTAAAAATTCAGATTCACCAACAAGTTTTGGAGGCACAGTGCATTTTCAGCTAACTTGTTTCACACCAGTTACTTGGATAAAAGCGGAAAGTAGAGGTAAAAATACCATTTTAAAGGCATTGTAGGTAATAACAAAAAGGACTGCTTTCTTTTTTTGTGTGGTGCTTTGCCTTAACACTGTGCTTTTTGTGGTATAGTTCATTGTCTAGTGAACATAGGCCTTAAAACTAACATTAGCCATGTTGAGGTCGATTTCTTGGTTATAGTCATAGTAGCCATATTAAAAATATATGAATTCAAACTTCATTGTTCTTTTGAAGATTTTTTCTTGCATAATGAATATTTCAGAGTCTTAGTCAATTTGTTATAAGAAAACATGATGTCATAATAGGGTCACTTTTTGTAGAGTCGTTCAGTTCTACCTTACCTTTTACATTCCTAGTAGAGCAGTTATTTTCAATATCGGTATTTAAAATGGAATGAGCATGCTGTATGTAGTAAGGTGTAAGCACTTACAGATAGCACATGCACCCAACTTTTCTGTTGGCAGTTTACTTCTATTATTCTTGATTTATATGTAGGGTTTCACGTCCGAAAACCACAATATGATTATGAGAGACGCCGCAGTGGAGGGCACTGGAAACTTCGACCACTTGGGGTTCTTTAACGTACACCCAAATCTGAGCACACGTGCCTACAGCATTTCTGCCTCCATCGGAAATGGAGCCGGGATTCGATACCGCGACCTGCGGGTCAGCAGCCGAATTTTTGTTACTCTTGCTTCCCTATATGTGTGCAGTTCGGTTATAGTTATCTGGCTTGCACAGATTTTTAATGGCACCTGCCTGGTCCTGCTTGCTTTCATGGTGATTTTAGCCTTCATAAGTTGCATAGGTTTAACTCCCAAAATTGTTGAAGATGCCAATTTTGTGCACAAACTGTATAGTATAAGGCAGCAGATGTACATGCACACACTATTAAATAAACATTGAGAGCTTTCACTTGCAGTTCCTAAAGTTTTACTGTGCAGGAAGCGTTTAAAATCATAATTTCATAAGGACATATTGATCGATTATCTCTAACCATTGAAAATCATGACAACCTAGTTATTTTCACTGTGATAAGCATGCTGTTTTCTTTGATGTGGCAGAACTAATTTATACACTCATTCCTTCTATTATTCACATATGCATAACATGAAGGATTGTGTGCCTTACATTTTCAGTTTTCATTCTGTGTGTTATATTTCTTGTGCATGTGAACTAATGTGGCTAACATGTGTCTCTGACATTATTTGTGCCAATTATTTTCATTTCCAGGTGCCTATGAAGGAACACATAAGTTCTATGGCAGTGACCTTCCAAATTTACAGTGGTGCCGGAGCCTCAAGCAGCATTTCGCCGATCTCCACATAGGCGTTCATGAGACAAACACAGCACCCACTTTCACAGTGCTATGATTATTATTTATGTTTAAATATTTCGTTCTAAAATTGCTGTTACATTGTGTTTTGTGCCACCATGCTGTGGCTTAGGTGGAGCTCGTGAAATTACGGTGCAGTCACCTCATTTGTGTACCATCAACACTGCAATGTCACTATTCACAGCTGGAGCATACAGACAAATATAAAAATATATTGATTGTAGCAGGGCTGGTGTGTATAATAATGCTTCTCTATTCATAATATAACTTTATAAGTTCTTTAGGTCTTGCATAGAACACTGCATTAATGTGTTGCAATGTAACCACCATTTATGATCGCTAGCATGATAATTTAGTAGTTTGTAATGTATTTTATTTGAAAGGTAATTTTGCTTCCGCATCACCACAATTAGAAGATGCCGATGATTCAATCCCTCATTAAGTAGCTTCTCAACACAATTGTTTCTTTCAAGCCTTTGTTTCCATCAAGGCTGTTTTAGATAGCAAACATATTTCACCTTCTCGCAACATATTAAAAATAAAATATTCATATATATTTCTACACAGTACTTGCTTTTGCAAACAACGTGAATGGCCAATTGCTTTCACTCGAGATCTAGAATGTCCATTTGATCTTTGCAAGATGCAGCAGATAGCTGCATGGTTTCTGCATTATGCTGATTTCCGTAAGCTGCTTATCGGGTAATTTAGCATGGTATGGCACTTTCCGTAAGCTGCGGATGTCCGCATCTTTCTGCACGATATGGCGTTTCCCGTAAGCTGGCGGATGTCCGCATCTCTTCGCATGATATGGCGCTTTCCGTAAGCTGCGGATGTTCGTATCTTCCGCATGATGCGGCTTTCCGTAGTCCAATAATTGCGTATGTACGGATCCGTATATGCGGCATTTTTCAGTAGGGATGTTCACATTTATACTTTGTTG
>WOVY01009523.1:0-15651 GCA_013436015.1 Rhipicephalus annulatus
CAAGTGGGGCTCGTGCCAAGTGGGGCTCGTGCTAATCGGCCAATTCATTTATATTAACCCAAGGTCCTGGAACCCATGATAACCTCAGGAGTCTCAACTGCGGAGTACTAATGTTTTGAATGTGCTTGGAATTCGAAGTTTCTCTGAAGCTGTCAGAGCTGCACAACTGAAAGAAAATTCGTCATTTTTACTGCGTTGTTTTGATTTAACGGAAGTTTTCGAAGAGCAAAATAATCGCCACGAGCTCTGCTTCAAAACTGGAGTAAAATCAGGAAGTCTCACTGAAAAAGACCAGTCAAGCGAATCAGAGGCAATGCCTATACCCGCATTTTGATTATTTAACTGAAGCATCTGTGGCTATTGTATATTTAGTTTTGCATGCTCCAAGTATCTAATATTAAGTTATTTAAAAATTTTAGAGTTGTAACTTGGCCTTTTGGGGGAATATATCATCATACTCAATCATAACATGACAATTCGAGTCATTAGTCTCAATTACATTTCCAATCCCTACTGAAACGTTCCGTATGAAATCTTACGGAAAATATATGGACTCCGTAACATTTCCTTATGCTACATACGGAAAAAATAAGGAGTTTTATGGAAATATACGGAAGTTGTATGGCATTTACGGAAAGCTTCTTATGGAGTATATGGAAGGATAAGGAAATTGTATGGCGTATACGGAAGGCTTTTTATGGAGTATACGGAAAGATAAGGAAAATGTATGGCATATATGGAAATGCTTTTTATGGAGTATATGGAAGGATAAGGAAACTTATGGAGCATACGGAGAGTTCATTATGGAAGATATGGAAGGATAAGGAAAGTGTATGGAGTGTACAGAAGCTTTCATAAGGAAAATGCCGAATGTAAGGTCTTACGGAAATATACAGATTTTGTAAGGTGCTTACGAAAATGTGCAATAGTGTATGAAGGCATGTGGATTGTTGCAAAAATGTGGAAACTCTACAGTTGTTGTCACATTTTCAGCAGGAAATCCGAGCTCTATAAAGTTATAAATGAATTCACAGTGACATATATAGTACAAAAGAATAACGCAGGCTAGTCTGTGTTGTCAGTCACCGCTGTTCGCCCTTTTCCAGAATGAATACAACTTCTGCAGATGACCAGGTGCTAAAGTCTGTCAAACGGAAAATGTGTCAGTTCACAAGGAATGATAATAACTGTCATTTTACTTGCATGCTGTCACACGAAAACAAATCAAGCAAAAAAAGCATAACTTCATGGGCTCGTTTTTCGGTAGAAACAATAATAATGAGAACTAAATTCATTGTGAAAGAACTTGTCAATATTAATGAAACTGTTCTCATTAACATTGGCAAAGAGAAATGTCATTTTAAAATATCGACCATGAGCTGAGCTCTCCTGAGCACCGACAAAAGAAATGAAAATCTATGAAAAGTAATTTCATGTAGCCTAAAAATAATTTTTTATTGATAGTATGTGCTCCTACACTATAAATACAGCTATACACAACTTGCCACAGCTTCACGACAGATACGAGGTAGGGGCAGAGGGAGTGGTCAGAAAAATAATTAATTATGAGAGCACAACTGATATGTACGGACACATAATGGTGCTTATCATTGATGCTCGGATGGTCGTGTATAGAGCTGGGTCGTTTTGAGATTTTCAAAAGCATTGTTTCAGACCACCATGCAGATTACGCTTTAATTGTAGTGCTACATAAGACACAACTTATGGGCCAGCTTTAATGAATAAGAAGATTATAGGTTAAACAAATGCTTTAAAATATATCATATCATGGCTGCATGGACGCATACAAGCTATGTAAAGCGCAATAAAGTGAGGACACATGAGCTTCTCTTGATGCTTCAGTTCTACATAGATATTCAACTGTGCTGCAAAGAAATTTAACCAATATCTGTGTGTGCAACATTGTCCATTTTAAACTATCTATATGTATATATAAAATTCCTGCTGCGAGTTAAGCTACGTAGCACTCCATACCTCTTCCTTTTATTAAGGGCAATTTTTCAAACAATCAACATTATTCATTTTCTGTCTCATGACTTCGTGCCCGCAATTCTTGGTTTGGCTCGATCACAATTGTGCAGCCCTTATTTTGGAGGAATCAAAAAACATCAACCAAAATATATTTTGGAACTGCTTCTCGGTGATATTGCCTTCCCTCAACTGCCACAGCTTGAGATGAGTCATATAGCAAGTCTCGCGCATACCTAGGGCCTACCCTTGAAGAAACTGGTCCGGCTGTGAAATGCTCAGTTTTATCTCAAATAAATTTTTTGGTTTGAGTTTTCTCACTTCTCGGGTCCCTTCACAATCAAGCAGACCCAATGTTCCCCTTAGTCCTTACTTTTGTTATATTATAAAATAAATAAAAAATTAATAATGAAAATAAAAATACTAATAACTGTTGCGCAAAAAACACAGTCCCACATACGTACTTGAACGCAATATTGCTTTTATTTTGTTTTAGAACCTAAGGCATTAGAAAAGACAGCAGTACAATAAAAACGTTGAAAAAAAACAAAAAAATTTGACTTGGCGGGACTCGAACCTGCGCCACTCAGTTGTGCTCGTGTACGTGAACTGAGTGCGTTAGCTTGCTGAGCTATTCGCGCTGAAGAGTGCAGGTGTGTTTAAGTTATGTATATAAATTTGCTTTTTACACGCTATGTGTTGGCATATTTATGTACGATATGCGATCGTATCTATTGTTGTGTGCATATGTTTTGTGATTGTATATACGTCACATGCTTTTCGCATGTCTTTCAACTATAGATTGCTGCCCCGCCGCGGATGAAAACAAGTATTTTTACACCCACACACAAGCTTGAGCAGTTGAAGGTTGTTTCCCGGGGCTCTCTTGCGATTGAGTCGGCCACCACAGGGAATTAGAGTGATACGCCATTAATCCCTGCATCTAGCTGTATTCCACTTAGTAGCTCTATCGCTTGATGACAAATCGAGCGCGGGGCGCGACGCTATTGCGCACGACCATGCCTCGCGTAGCGGCGATGTCAGCTGATTGCGCCGGCCGGCTTGCTTCGATTTGCTTCAAAGCAAAGAAATGTCATACCTTGAAAGATTGCGTACTGCACTATGTCAAAATGTTACTGCTTTGTAGCCATCCTATGATTCATTGAGAATTGATAACTCTGATATCACTACTGTAGAGCTTTGCGTCGGCGACACGCACCGAACGTGAAACCGCACTACGTCTGTCGTAGAAGCAGTAGGAGGCTGTCGTCTGCTAGAACAAAAACAAAACAAAGACCTGCGAAAATATTCATAAGTTGTAACTTGTTTTTTGAATAACCGTTTATCACTTTTAAAGTTATTTTGCCAGATAACGTACATTTTTTTTCAGTTTATAGCAGCGACAGATGTTTTTTTTTTTCCTCACACAGATATCCAAGTCAAATCCATTCACAGCTAAAGCCACATGATGTTTGTCTTCTTTGTTAACGTAGGCATGCCGTTTCGGTGTGTCTCTCATGTGTTCGCGCTGCTACACACGAGAGCACGAAATGTTAAATTTACGCAAGGAAGCGCCGTTCCTCGTTCGTGTGATGTGCTAAGATTGCGCCCTATTCCCGCGGTCGTTCGAGTGCGGAACAAGTGCGAGTCGTCCAAGGAATCGGCGGGTTGGGCGGGCGCTCGGACTCCGAGGTGACGGCTGACGCCTGTGGTCGCTTCCCTCAGGACAGTGTGAAAGAAACTAAAGGTAAGGAGGACACTTTTTTATGTAGACCAAGTATGCCACTCAGTGCAAGTGTGTGTTGCCGCACTCGAACGAGGCGTCGTGAAACGGCAACCTTACGCGCCTTTGCGAGTGCGGTTGCCGATTCGCTTTGACAACGCTAACGCCAGCAGAGCCCTGGCGCATCGGCGCGGCCTTACTGGAGCTAATTCGAGACAACTGCGGCAACATGCATGTGTATGGTGATTGATTTTTTCATATGTGCAATGTAGTGAGGAAGACGCACACGGCGCTTGCTACGTTGTTGATTAAACGAAGCCTGCAGTGCCATTTGATGCAAAGCAGCATTTTGTTTACGTTCGCGGGCGATACAATTTGTAACTTGGCTCGATTCACCTAGCCAACCGCCTAAGTGGGTTGATTAGCATACGTTCACGGTAGAGCGTTATTATGCCCCGAAACAGTGGCGTGTGCTTGTTGAAAGATATAATGTGTGTGTCTAGTGTAGAGAGAGAGAGAGGTGTTCGTGCAATCTGCATGTGTACCTGCAAGACGCCTTTGCTTGTAACTAATAATGTACCGGCCAGCACCTACATTGTACGCCTGACTTTGAAGAAAACTTGCATGCACAATGTGAGATTTGTAATCTGCCAGAGTTGCTTTTTATAAAATAATACACTGCCAGCATGTTCAAAATATGTTTCGCTGCTGTGTGGCAGGGTTGCAGTTATCACGCTGTTGTGTAGTTGCTGATGCAAGCACTTATAGTTTTGATGCGTTAATATTTCTCATCTAACTCATCAGGTGTTTGGCTGTTTCAGCACAAACAAGGCAAAGAGAGAAGCAAGACGGGTAATAACAGGAACCAGTGCCGACTTTTGTTTGCAGGAGAATACCCATGTTGGTGTATTTATTGTGACAGCCTTTCTGTGTTGCTTTTTTGCCCAATTTATGCAACAACACAGTTGTCAGCAATATGAGAGAGAACACTGAAATTAGCTTTTAAAGATCATGGTGACTAAATGCCTAGTAATTCACAGCACAAAGTAACAACAAAAGACATCAGTATGATCAATGTGGACGAGTAGTCTTGCATCTAAAAAATATATTGTGCAAAATGTTGCCTAAGTAAGAAACCTCCTCTATGTTTGCAAATAGTGTGACGTCACTTCGAGCACCGTGCCAGCCATTCCCTCCCTCTGTGCAAGGGCTGGTTGGCAAGGAAGTTGTTTGTGACGTTCCTGATAGACCACTGAGATGTATGCGATTCTAAACCTGTAGCTTAATATATACGTAATCTTTTGTGCAGTTACATCGCTGCATCTGACACCTACAACTTATTTGCATATTTACATTGCTCCCTTAGGACCTAACACAAAAACTTGTTGTTTGCATTGTCACTTCATGAATATCGAGCGGTAAAGGTACTGAGTATATGTGAAACAAGAATCTCTGCTTATTACATGAAGACATATGAGGCCTTCGATAAAACGAGTTATACCTTTATTGGGCTTGCGTACTCGTCGGGGCGATTCATACATGCAGCTTCAGCAAATGGTATCTTCCAGCCCGGTCACCATGCAATTTTTTTCTGCACACAGCGCAAACACCGAGATGTACCTACTCGCAGATGGTCGCGTCAAGTGCATATTTACCTTGACTAAAATGTCGAATCAAGTTTTTTCATCGACCGGTCCCTGCCATGAGTGCTAACGTCTTCGCAAACAAGACACATTGTTATTGACACTGCACACACCACACACAATATTCTCAGTTGAACCGATATTCTCAATACCTTTCAATGCACACTACATGCCGCAATCAACAGTGCGCATTTTTGAAGACTATGCCGCTGTTGCTCGCACAGGCCACCACGTGTGTTTACTTCTTCAAGATAAACAGACAGCGTGGCAAATATTTTACCACACAGTTTACCACACAGCTAGATGTTTGCTGACACATACTACAGCTAATGTCGACATTGTAACGTGAAGTGTAAGCTTTGAAAAATTAAAACTTGCCCCAAACACCGCACGACTGTACCGGGCTGAGCCACCAGCGGGAGTGTTTTTCCAGCCACACCTTTTACATGTGCCAGTGACATCATGCTGTGACGTACCTCGGTAGGGGCCTATCGCTGCATACTTTATGTGAATGAGGGTCCTGTTAGTGAAAGCAGGCATTGTTGATTTCGTAACTTGTTCATTCCCAACTGGACCTTCATTTGCACGAGTTGTCTGACTGATATTCAGGCGAACTTTTGTGCAATAAATTATACAGTTGGCAGTCTGTGCTTGCCCCATACTGTTGTTACTGGTGTTTCTTGTTGTTACTTCGCACTGCTCATTACTGCTCACCTACAGAAACTAGCCTATCTTGCCGCTGTTTTGGACAAGATGCAGCTTGCAAGTGCGATAGTGTTCATAACTCTAAATTCTCAAGCAAAAATTATCAATTCATATTCAGTTAGTTGCATTCATATCAGTACATTATAAGAAATCATTGATTAAACATGAATCCGTGTTCCTTCACATGCTCACAACTTTTATATCAAATTGAATGGTGTTTATAAAAAACATGGGTTTTAGCTAAACTTCATGCTCTTTTCTCGAACAGCTGACAAATCGCTATTGCATGCTTACTTGCCATGAAATGGACTGTGTTTGAAATACATTGCAATTCTTCACCGGACGGCCAGTACACTTCACATTGGGGGAACATTTATTAACCATGAATTGATTAATTAAGAACGGAAAGAAAGAAGCGGCAGGCCAGGATACTTGATATTGGCATCCGTTTTGCTACCCAGCGCATTATCATGCAAACTCTTATAGAGTGGTTATGCGTCTTGCATGTGTGTCTGTAAACCAAGAACTTTGGATAGAACTATATTTATCTTACAAATGGTTGCAGGACTGTGGAGGCTGTAGGGCTGCTTAGGAATGGTGGAATCCCTGGACATGTGTTCAACCTTGCTGCATCAGCTCCTTGGTGTTTTCACGGCATCTTTACAGATGTGTTGGGTGAGTAAAGCAAGCAGGTTTCAACACAAGAAAAAGTATAATATGGCAGCACCTCTTGTGCGCGCCTTACATCCCAAGTATATCAAATATTTATCTTGCTCCTTGTGGCCTGTAATTTTTAAAGAGACACTTCTTTTTGCTTTATATTTGAGTCTTGATGCTTCGACAGCAATGTATTTGTGTTTGACAGCAAGTGTTCTTGAACAAATAACTGATCTCAATAATGACAAAACACCCTTCATACTTGGTCCTTAGCATAGGCTAGCACATATCTGTAGCAGATTCAATTATTCATTTTTTGCTGGGATGATAATGGGCAAGTAGCAAAGGCAAGTTCAGATTGGAGTGGTCGGTGACGTCTGTTTAGGCTCTGCCATATTGCTTTGCAACCAGAGTTACTTGTGGCCACATATACAATGAAGCCACATGACGTGCATTCTAAATGAGATTACCATATCACATTTCACTGCATCTTAATATGTGCCAAACAAATGCAGATATCATTAGCTTGCCACTATAAAGGGATCCTAAACCAACACAAGGTTGAAATTTAGTCGTGGTGTTGCAGCTGTGTATGACTCTACAATGGATGCATAGCCGTGATAATTTGTCTATATGTTGTCGCAATAGTGATGTTACACACATTGTACGATACAAAAGAGGTCCTCGCTTATTTCGCTTTTTTTCGCTATGCTTCTTTCTTGTCTCTTCTTGCCATGTGCTCCTCCTCACTGTACAAGGAGCAAGAGTAGTGGGCACACAAACACGTATTTAAAAAAAATGTTGTAATGTGAGCACTGAGAAGCTGAACACTTCCAAAAGGCTCAAAGAGGTAAAGGTATTGTTTCTAGCTACTTTTTGGGCACCCATAGCTAGTTGTGCTGCTGCAGTTAAAAATAAGTTAAATGTTAAAAATTAATTGGAGGTGGTTTGGCACCCATAATTGCAGTTACATACAGAACTAGGTTTCAATGCGTAAGCAAAATCTGTTCACTCTAAATCAATCATAATGATATCTGAAATTCAGGAAATATTCACAGAAAAGCTCAGGAAAAGGCTAAGTGGTTGCCCCTTGAACGTGAAGGAGATACCCTTCTTCTAAAAGGTCAATAGACAGTCTAGTAGTCTCGATATTACATGCACTATAAAATATTCTGGTGTGGTGCTTTTATGCATGTTATAATGAGAGGGGTTTTTAATAGAACTGTTGTCACTTTGCCCTGCGTTGCTGAAATTGTTCACATAGTTATAATACAAGAATCACTTTATGCCTTTTGATTTTATGCACATGGTTTGCTTACCCAGTCGGTTTAACTTCATTTGGATAAAAACATAAATGCTCTAAACTTTTTTTTATTATACAGCAGGTTTATTTTTAAAATACGCGACCATTGATGTGAACGCAGTTGGTGGCGTGCTTGATTAATCCTTCACTATCACCACTCTAACTACACCTGCTACAGTGCATAGTGTGACAAAAGTAATGGTACTTAACATTACTGGCAGCATACACTTTTATGTCTCAAAATGTGTTAAAAAGCCTGGTAAAAATGTGTGTACGTTTTTTTTTTTCGCTCGAACTAAATATTCTGGTCTACTCAAAGTAGCTTCCGCTCTTTTAAGGTCCTCAAACTATTAGGTGTTCAAAAGAAGTATCAATGCCATATGCTTTCTTTGTCAGCCTACTCACCACTCCAATAATGAGTTTTACCCGACAACATTACCCAGTAAAATATAGGGATGTTATAAAAAGTAATGTCAATTCAATTGTCAAAAAATGTTGCCAAGTTACGTTTTTGTTCACTTTTCTTTTCACAATTTTGTTAAAGTTACTTTTGATAACATCCCCTATAGTTTGTTTGGCATCATTTTCTGCTAGTTCTCATTATAATGTGTTCAACAAAGACAACAAACCCTTAAACTTATAGTTCTTTCCTTTACTCATGAATCTGAAACAGTGAATCTCAGTAATCTTAGCGGTGTATGACTTGTTTTTTTTTTGATCAGTTGTGCATGTGTTCAAGTACATGCATTTAGGTGGGAGGGCGAACCATTGCCACCTCCTGTGACTAGCAGATTTTCTGAGAACTGACAGATGCATAATGCTGCCAAAGAAGTATAGGGATATCGGAAGTAATCGTAACGTAATTGCAATCGTAATGTAATTGCCAGTAGGCAAAAAAAAGGTGTCCCACACTCGCCATAATGGTAACAGGCAGCGCTGACTGACTCTTCCATGTATAAATGCACATATATACCGTACAAAATGGAAGAGGGATAGCTGCCATGGTAGCTCAGTTGATAGAGCATCGGACATGTTATTCGAAGTTTGCAGGCTCGGTCCCTGTACAGGGCAGGTTATCTTTTTTCCTTCTACTTTTCTTTCTTCACAATTACAACACTTCTATTCTTCTTGAAGATTTTCTGGTGTAAAAAAGGTACCTTATAATCTGAAGAGGCAAACAGAATGTGCCAGTGTACGAGTTTGCTCTTGTAGTGGTTACAAGTAAGATATGTTTTGAAGAATAAATCATTCTGCCACTTGCCTAAAGAATGGCTACAGGACATGGCACTGGATGCACTTTGTTATTTTTGAATCAAGCTATCTTGTATTCTATTTTTATAAATTACATGGGATACACATGACGGTATCACACACTTTAATGCCACAAAGATTATGCAGCGAACAATGTTATAAATGCGAAATTGCATAAGGATAAGGCAAAAACTGCACCCTCAACGAGAATGTACAGGGAGCACAGGGTGCAGGCGTCATTCCTTCTGCCCGTGCTTTTCAAGTGCGAGCTGTTTTCACCTCGTTC
Source organism: Rhipicephalus annulatus (assembly GCA_013436015.1). NCBI lineage: Eukaryota > Metazoa > Arthropoda > Arachnida > Ixodida > Ixodidae > Rhipicephalus > Rhipicephalus annulatus. The sequence continues at coordinate 9,558 of WOVY01009523.1, forward strand.
TGACCAACTAACTAAATTGAGATGTGTTGTTATAGTGCAAGAGGATGCTCCACGGAAAACTAGGTTTGTCTCAAACTCTGTGTGTGTCTTTCAATCTATATGGTGCCCGGTTGAAGAGTTCATGCAGACCAGATCGTGTAAAACAGGACCGTGTAAAATGGACCGTGTAAATAAAATAAAATGGACCATGTAAATAAACAGGATCGTGTAAAATGTCGTTTTCGTGTGCAACTGTAGTTGTGGTTGTGCTGAATGACCTTTCTTTATATACACTACATAACAAACTTGCTCCTTTAGAGTCGAGTGCATCTTCGGATCGATTGTAAATGTTTGCATATGCGAGGCCTTAAGTTTTATAATAAATTCCTCAGTGTGCCACGAGGAAATGTGTGTTCTGCGAAAATTTGCATAATATTATATACAACTCTTAAAGCCTCGTCTACAACTTTGTGCAGGTTGACCTTGAGCAGAAAACGAGGAGCGGCAGCAGCCCCCAGAAAAGAGCAAGCACCCTCCAAGCTCCCGAAGCTCTCTTCGACAGGAACAGCAAGGTCACTGTGTGGCATTGAAAACCATTGCAAGGAGTGCCTTATCAGTACACTGTGCTGCTCTTTCATCGCAGAAGACGAAGTTGACCACTCCAGAGGAACTTCACGCTGTGTATTGTGAGTGCTTCAGTGGTTTTGTTTTTGTCCAGCCAGCAGTTGAGAAATCATGTGTCAGATTCAGCCGGGATGGCTAGAGGGAGTCGGGCAGGCATGTTTGGACATTTGTCTAGCCAAGTAGTGCCAATTTTCGCACTGGTCCTGTTGGAGTTACTGCCACAATCACAGAAGCTACGTCACCTCTCTAAATGTACAGATGTGTCGGGGAAGATTAGCTGCATTAGGTTTTTCTATAACTGATAGCTGCCAACATTCTTCATTATACAGGAGTTTTGTTCCTCACTTATGGGTGTAAAGCCCGCCACAGAAAAAATGCAACACGTCTACTTCCAGAAGGCTCCAAGGCCCTACTTGTAGGTTTTTTCGGCTTGTATCTCAAGCACCTCGTTTGGGTTTACATGAACTTTTTATAAACATGTACAGCGAAAAATTTGGGTGGCCGGTCGTTTTGTCATTATCATGTTCCTCGCAGTATTCTTAAGCATGTTGTGCATTACGTTGTCAATCTGGTTCATGTGCATAGAAGACATTACGAAGTTTCAGGCTACAGTATAAAAAGCCTGGAAGCAAGCTATCAATAATTTTTTAACAGACTTGCTTAATCTGATACATGATACATCACTAAACTTTCGTGCGTATTTATCAATGTAAGCTCGTCTTAGTGTTATCCAAAATGAAGATGTGAGTCGACAGATGGAAACATCTAGTGGGGTAATCAGGGTGAACAGTGGAAGTGCCTCAGACAGGCTGGCCGATGTTGCGATAGGAGGACCTATTTTTTAGAAGTCACCTTGTCATCCTTGGCGTGTTAGTTTAAATGGGGTCAGTAATGACATCATCTTTTGGTGTAGGCGTGTGTGCCTGTTGGAAATGTTTGTCTGAAAAAAAAAACCTATAACGCAGAAGAGTGCAGCTCTTGCTTCTTTTCAAGTTAGGTTGCGCTGATACAAAGTGTTCTCCTGTCGAAGGTTGAGGGTAACGGAAGCAAAAAAAAGATAAATGATAGAAAAGAAGGAAAAAGAAGAAAGAAAAGGGGGATGCAAAGTAAAAGTAGTGCTACACTGCTCCTACTTTGCATCACCCCTTTTCTTCTTTTTTTCCCTTGTTTTCTTTTTTCACCTTTTTTGTTACATTTGCATTGTCCCATCTAGTGCATGAATCAATGACACATGGCATTGCTATAGCAAAGATGCCTATGTGATGTTGGATTGAACAGTGCATTGTACTTCGTTCAGTTAGTTACAGACTGATCAGTCTTGTAATAAGTGCTTCCTGTCTATCACCACACATGTTCAAATGAAAAGTTTGTGCGTGGCTCTTAGTATGCTGATATATAGCTTGTGTCTTGGACTACTCAAAATGAATGTTATTTTGCTGCTGTTTATGGTAATGAATTTATCCAACATGAAAATATCTTGCCTTGTGAACTTTGTCGGACCTGGCTTTCTTTTTTTTCTTTTTCTTTCCTATGCAGGCATTGTATATGAGGGAGGCAGTAACAGAGAGGTGATAGCTCGAGCTTCGGAAGAATAAATGCTGGCAGTGAGGCAATTACACATCAAACATCCCAGCCATTTTGCCAACCGTCCTAAATGTGTTTTGAAAAAAAAAATTCTCGTTTACTGTATTGAAACAGCAAAAATGCTAAAATATATCGCAGAGAACAAAATATTAGGCCACACTGGTGCCTTCTGGACTTCCCAGGATGTCGTCTGGGTGTTTTTTTTTTGTAAAAAGTGAAAAGTGTTTCAAAAATACTGCCTCTTCTACACCAAATTCGGTCTAGGTATTAAGTAAAGGTGATTGTGTGTAGTGCATGAAGCTCAGTAATATTAGTGCAATTTTTTGCCACATCAAAAGCAAGGAAGCAGTTCTCTTTATATGGCAAGTTATATGATTACACTTCGTCCTTAAAGTAGAAATGAATTTTTGAAGTTTTCTTATGATGGCTGTTTTCTGCATTTGATATACGACAGCTTCCGTTCCGAAGTTCCCCATGGCCCTCAATAGAAGACTTCAAAAATCATTTTCCTCAGTTAAACAAAAATTGTAATGATAACACTTGCCATATAACAAGAACTGTTTATTTGCTTTCAACTTACACATAAAAGTAATTTTCAATTAGACAAACACACAGCTGCAAGTTGCATCTCAATGTGGACAAAAACGATTATGTAGTGATATTTGTAATCTGGACCTAACATTATTTTTTTTCGTGAAATATAACTTCTGTGCAGTGAGTATTTGTGGCTCAAATATTCATACAAAGTGCAGTATTGCCATACAAGAAATGCAAACGATAAACAGTTTGGCTGAATTCTTCAAAGCCTATGTAGCGGAAAAATTGCACTAATGTTACTCGGCTTCAAATACTTTAAGAAGCACCTTTACTTATGATGTAGATCAAATTTGATATATCAAGAAAAAGCGGTACTTTTAAATTTTTCTCAGAAATAACACCCGCACGACAATCTGCGAAATTCTGAAGGTACCCACAAGACCACTACTTTTTTTCTCTTCAAAATAATTCTGCAAATAACGATTTTCAAAAGAGTAAATTACCATCATTTGTAAAACTATATATCTGTGATGGTCGCCAGGCCGTATTGTTTGGATGTTGGTGTAGAATAGCCCAGTGGGAAAAACAACAAATGTCTGAGCATCCTTTGACGCTCAGGCAATTTCGAAAGCATTTGTTTGTTAGCAGCAATTCAATTAAGCCCTTGTCTTCATGCTTAGGCACAGAAACAAAACACAAGTAACCAAAGTAGTCCTAAGAGTCATGCAGTCTCGCTGTTCCAAGGCTTGTGGAGCCCAATTTAGTGCAAGCTTCACCATTATTTAAAAATTCAGATTCAACCAACACGTTTTGGAGGCACAGTGCATTTTCAGCTAAATTGTTTCACACCAGTTACTTGGATAAAAAGCGGAAAGTAGAGGTAAAAATACCATTTTAAAGGCATTGTAGGTAATAACAAAAAGGACTGCTTTCTTTTTTGTGTGGTGCTTTGCCTTAACGCTGTGCTTTTTGTGGTATAGTTCATTGTCTAGTGAACATAGGCCTTAAAAACTAACATTAGCCATGTTGAGGTCGATTTCTTGGTTATAGTCATAGTAGCCATATTAAAAATATATGACTTCAAACTTGATTGTTCTTTTGAAGATTTTTTTCTTGCATAATGATATTTCAGAGTCTTAGTCAATTTTGTTATAAGAAAACGTGATGTCATAATAGGGTCACTTTTTGTAGAGTCGTTCAGTTCTACCTTACCTTTTACATTCCTAGTAGAGCAGTTATTTTCAATATCGGTATTTAAAATGGAATGAGCATGCTGTATGTAGTAAGGTGTAAGCACTTACAGATAGCACATGCACCCAACTTTTCTGTTGGCAGTTTATTTCTGTTATTCTTGATTTATATGTGGGGTTTCACGTCCGAAAACCACGATATGATTATGAGAGACGCCGTAGTGGAGGGCACTGGAAACTTCGACCACTTGGGGTTCTTTAACGTACACCCAAATCTGAGCACACGTGCCTACAGCATTTCTGCCTCCATCGGAAATGGAGCCGGGATTTGATACCGCGACCTGCGGGTCAGCAGCCGAATTTCTGTTACTCTTGCTCCCCTATATGTGTGCAGTTCGGTTATAGTTATCTGGCTTGCACAGATTTTTAATGGCACCTGCCTGGTCCTGCTTGCTTTCATGGTGATTTTAACCTTCATAAGTTGCATAGGTTTAACTCCCAAAATTGTTGAAGATGCCAATTTTGTGCACAAACTGTATAGTATAAAGGCAGCAGATGTACATGCACACACTATTGAATGTACATTGAGAGCTTTCACTTGCAGTTTCTAAAGTTTTACTGCGCAGAGAGCATTTAAATCATAATTTCATAAGGACATATTAATCGATTATCTCTACCATTGAAAATCATGACAACCTAGTTATTTTCAATGTGATAAGCATGCTGTTTTCTTTGATGTGGCAGAACTAATTTATACACTCATTCCTTCTATTATTCACATATGCATAACATGAAGGATTGTGTGCCTTACATTTTCAGTTTCATTCTGTGTGTTATATTTCTTGTGCATGTGAACTAATGTGCTAACATGTGTCTCTGACATTATTTGTGCCAATTATTTTCATTTCCAGGTGCCTATGAAGGACACATAAGTTCTATGGCAGTGACCTTCCAAATTTACAGTGGTGCCGGAGCCTCAAGCAGCATTTCGCCGATCTCCACAAGGCGTTCATGAGACAAACACAGCGCCACACTTTCACAGTGCTATGATTATTATTTATGTTTAAACATTTCGTTCTAAAATTGCTGTTACATTGTGTTTTGTGCCACCATCCTGTGGCTTAGGTGGAGCTCGTGAAATTACGGTGCAGTCACCTCATTTGTGTACCATCAACACTGCAATGTCACTATTCACAGCTGGAGCATTCAGACAAATAAAAAATATATTGATTGTAGCAGGGCTGGTGTGTATAATAATGCTTCTCTATTGATAATAATAACTTTATAAGTTCTTTAGGTCTTGCATAGAACACTGCAGTAATGTGTTGCAATGTAACAACCATTTATGATCGCTAGCATGTTATTTTAGTAGTTTTGTAATGTATTTTATTTGAAAGGTAATTTTGCTTCCGCATCACCACAATTAGAAAGATGCTGATGATTCAATCCCTCATTAAGTAGCTTCTCAACACATTTGTTTCTTTCAAGCCTTTGTTTTCCATCAAGGCTGTTTCAGATAGCAAACATATTTCACCTTCATGCAACATATTAAAAATAAAATATTCATATATATTTCTACACAGTACTTGCTTTTGCAAACAACGTGAATGGCCAATTGCTTTCACTCGAGATCTAGAATGTCCATTTGATCTTTGCAAGATGCAGCAGATAGCTGCATGGTTTCTGCATTATGCTGATTTCCGTAAGCTGCTTATCGGGTAATTACAATGATATGGCACTTTCCGTAAGCTGCGGATGTCCGCATCTTTCTGCACATTATGGCGTTTTTTCGTAAGCTGCGGATGTCCGCATCTTTTCGCATGATATGGCGCTTTCCGTAAGCTGCGGATGTTCGTATCTTTCCGCATGATGCGGCTTTCTGTAGTCCAATAATTGCGTATGTACGGATCCGTACATGCGGAATTTTTCAGTAGGGTTGTATGAAGCTATGTGCTTCGCAGTGTCTACTGTGCTAAAGTAGCACTTCTACTGTGCGTAAAACGCATGATTATTGTGGAGACGATTATTTGTGCAGGAAATAATACATGACGAGCATTTAGAGTTTTTCTAATACTTTACTGAAAACAGAGTTCTATTGGTCTATTATCTTAGGTGAATTGAGCGGACGACCTAGATTTGGTGTATACTCTTCCTCTTCTCCAAGCCTGCGGGAAGTGTCC
>WOVY01009524.1:0-101717 GCA_013436015.1 Rhipicephalus annulatus
TGGTGACTAATGCCTAGTAATTCACAGCACAAAGTAACAACAAAAGACATCAGTATGATCAATGTGGACGAGTAGTCTTGCATCTAAAAAATATATTGTGCAAAATGTTGCCTAAGTAAGAACCTCCTCTATGTTTGCAAATAGTGTGACGTCACTTCGAGCACCGTGCCAGCCATTCCCTCCCTCTGTGCAAGGCTGGTTGGCAAGGAAGTTGTTTGTGACGTTCCTGATAGACCACTGAGATGTATGCGATTCTAAACCTGTAGCTTAATATATACGTAATCTTTTGTGCAGTTACATCGCTGCATCTGACACCTACAACTTATTTGCATATTTACATTGCTCCATTAGGACCTAACACACAAACTTGTTGTTTGCATTGTCACTTCATGAATATCGAGCGGTAAAGGTACTGAGTATATGTGAAACAAGAATCTCTGCTTATTACATGAAGACATATGAGGCCTTCGATAAAACGAGTTATACCTTTATTGGGCTTGCGTACTCGTTCGGGGCGATTCATACATGCAGCTTCAGCAAATGGTATCTTCCAGCCCGGTCACCATGCAATTTTTTTCTGCACACAGCGCAAACACCGAGATGTACCTACTCGCAGATGGTCGCGTCAAGTGCATATTTACCTTGACTAAAATGTCGAATCAAGTTTTTTCATCGACCGGTCCCTGCCATGAGTGCTAACGTCTTCGCAAACAAGACACATTGTTATTGACACTGCACAAACCACACACAATATTCTCAGTTGAACCGATATTTTCAATACCTTTCAATGCACACTACATGCTGCAATCAACAGTGCGCATTTTTGAAGACTATGTCGCTGTTGCTCGCACAGGCCACCACGTGTGTTTACTTCTTCAAGATAAACAGACAGCGTGGCAAATATTTTACCACACAGTCTACCACACAGCTAGATGTTTGCAGACACATACTACAGCTAATGTCGACATTGTAACGTGAAGTGTAAGCTTTGAAAAATTAAAACTTGCCCCAAACACCGCACGACTGTACCGGGCTGAGCCACCAGCGGGAGTGTTTTTCCAGCCACACCTTTTACATGTGCCAGTGACATCATGCTGTGACGTACCTCGGTAGGGGCCTATCGCTGCATACTTTATGTGAATGAGGGTCCTGTTAGTGAAAGCAGGCATTGTTGATTTCGTAACTTGTTCATTCCCAACTGGTCCTTCATTTGCACGAGTTGTCTGACTGATATTCAGGCGAACTTTTGTGCATAAATTATACAGTTGGCAGCCTGTGCTTGCCCCATACTGTTGTTACTGGTGTTTCTTGTTGTTACTTCGCACTGCTCATTACTGCTCACCTACAGAAACTAGCCTATCTTGCCGCTGTTTTGGACAAGATGCAGCTTGCAAGTGCGATAGTGTTCATAACTCTAAATTCTCAAGCAAAAATTATCAATTAATGTTCAGTTAGTTGCATTCATATCAGTACATTATAAGAAATCATTGATTAAACATGAATCCATGTTCCTTCACATAATGCCCACAACTTTTATATCAAATTGAATGGTGTTTATAAAAAACATGGGTTTTAGCTAAACTTCATGCTCTTTTCTCGAACAGCTGACAAATCGCTATTGCATGCTTACTTGCCCTGAAATGGACTGTGTTTGAAATACATTGCAATTCTTCACCGGACGGCCAGTACACTTCACATTGGGGGAACATTTATTAACCATGAATTGATTAATTAAGAACGGAAAGAAAGAAGGGGCAGGCCAGGATACTTGATATTGGCATCCGTTTTGCTACCCAGCGCATTATCATGCAAACTTCCTATAGAGTGGTTATGCGTCTTGCATGTGTGTCTGTAAACCAAGAACTTTGGGTAGAACTATATTTATCTTACAAATGGTTGCAGGACTGTGGAGGCTGTAGGGCTGCTTAGGAATGGTGGAATCCCTGGACATGTGTTCAACCTTGCTGCATCAGCTCCTTGGTGTTTTCACGGCATCTTTACAGATGTGTTGGGTGAGTAAAGCAAGCAGGTTTCAACACAAGAAAAGTATAATATGGCAGCACCCTCTTGTGCGTGCCTTACATCCCAAGTATATCAAATATTTATCTTGCTCCTTGTGGCCTGTAATTTTTAAAAAGACACTTCTTTTTGCTTTATATTTGAGTCTTGATGCTTCGACAGCAATGTATTTGTGTTTGACAGCAAGTGTTCTTGAACAAATAACTGATCTCAATAATGACAAAAACACCCTTCGTACTTGGTCCTTAGCATATGCTAGCATATATCTGTAGCAGATTCAATTATTCATTTTTTGCTGGGATGATAATGGGCAAGTAGCAAAGGCAAGTTCAGATTGGAGTGGTCGGTGACGTCTGTTTAGGCTCTGCCATATTGCTTTGCAACCAGAGTTACTTGTGGCCACATATACAATGAAGCCACATGACGTGCATTCCAAATGAGATTACCATATCGCATTTCACTGCATCTTAATATGTGCCAAACAAATGCAGATATCATTAGCTTGCCACTATAAAGGGATCCTAAACCAACACAAGGTTAAAATTTAGTCGTGGTGTTGCAGCTGTGTATGACTCTACAATGGATGCATAGCCGTGATAATTTGTCTATATGTTGTCGCAATAGTGATGTTACACACATTGTATGATACAAAAGAGGTCCTCGCTTATTTCGCTTTTTTTCGCTATGCTTCTTTCTTGTCTCTTCTTGCCATGTGCTCCTCCTCACTGTACAAGGAGCAAGAGTAGTGGGCACACAAACACGTATTTAAAAAAAATGTTGTAATGTGAGCACTGAGAAGCTGAACACTTCCAAAAGGCTCAAAGAGGTAAAGGTATTGTTTCTAGCTACTTTTTGGGCACCCATAGCTAGTTGTGCTGCTGCAGTTAAAAATAAGTTAAATGTTAAAAATTAATTGGAGGTGGTTTGGCACCCATAATTGCAGTTACATACAGAACTAGGTTTCAATGCGTAAGCAAAATCTGTTCACTCTAAATCAATCATAATGATATCTGAAATTCAGGAAATATTCACAGAAAAGCTCAGGAAAAGTCGAAGTGGTTGCCCTTTGAACGTGAAGGAGATGACCTTCTTCTAAAAGGTCAATAGACAGTCTAGTAGTCTTAATATTACATGCACTATAAAATATTCTGGTGTGGTGCTTTTCATGCATGTTATAATGAGAGGGGTTTTTAATAGAACTGTTGTCACTTTGCCGTGCGTTGCTGAAATTGTTCACATAGTTATAATACATGAATCACTTTATGCCTTTTGATTTTATGCACAATGGTTTGCTTACCAAGTCGGTTTAACTTCATTTGGATAAAAACATAAATGCTCTAAACGTTTTATTATTATACAGCAGGTTCATTTTTAAAATATGCGACCATTGACGTGAACGCAGTTGGTGGCGTGCTTGATTAATCCTTCACTATCACCACTCTAACTACACGTGCTACAGTGCATAGTGTGACAAAAGTAATGGTACTTAACATTACTGGCAGCATACACTTTTATGTCTCAAAATGTGTTAAAAAGCCTGGTAAAAATGTGTGTACGTTTTTTTTGCTCGAACTAAATATTCTGGTCTACTCAAAGTAGCTTCCGCTCTTTTAAGGTCCTCAAACTATTAGGTGTTCAAAAGAAGTATCAATGCCATATGCTTTCTTTGTCAGCCTACTCACCACTCCAATAATGAGTTTTACCCGACAACATTACCCAGTAAAATATAGGGATGTTATAAAAAGTAATGTCAATTCCATTGTCAAAAAATGTTGCCAAGTTACGTTTTTGTTCACTTTTCTTTTCACAATTTTGTTAGAGTTACTTTTGATAACATCCCCTATAGTTTGTTTGGCATCATTTTCTTCTAGTTCTCATTATAATGTGTTCAACAAAGACAACAAACCCTTAAACTTATAGTTCTTTCCTTTACTCATGAATCGGAAACAGTGAATCTCAGTAATCTTAGCCGTGTATGACTTGTTTTTTTTTTGATCAGTTGTGCATGTGTTCAAGTACATGCATTTAGGTGGGAGGGCGAATCATTGCCACCTCCTGTCTCTAGCAGATTTTCTGAGAACTGACAGATGCATAATGCTGCCAAAGAAGTATAGGGATATCGGAAGTAATCGTAGCGTAATTTCAATCGTAATGTAATTGCCAGTAGGCAAAAAAAGGTGTCTCACACTCGCCATAATGGTAACAGGCAGCGCTGACTGACTCTTCTATGTATAAATGCACATATATACCGTACAAAATGGAAGAGGGATAGCTGCCATGGTAGCTCAGTTGATAGAGCATCGGACATGTTATTCGAAGTTTGCAGGCTCGGTCCCTGTACAGGGCAGGTTATCTTTTTTCCTTCTACTTTCTTTCTTCACAATTACAACACTTCTATTCTTCTTGAAGATTTTCTGGTGTAAAAAAGGTACCTTATAATCTGAAGAGGCAAACAGAATGTGCCAGTGTACGAGTTTGCTCTTGTAGTGGTTATAAGTAAGATATGTTTTGAAAAAGAAATCATTCTGCCACTTGCCTAAAGAATGGCTACAGGACATGGCACTGGATGCACTTTGTTATTTTTGAATCAAGCTATCTTGTATTCTATTTTTACAAATTACATGGGATACACATGACGGTATCACACACTTTAATGCCACAAAGATTATGCAGCGAACAATGTTATATATGCGAAATTGCATAAGGATAAGGCAAAAACTGCACCCTCAACGAGAATGTACAGGGAGCACAGGGTGCAGGCGTCATTCCTTCTGCCCGTGCTTTTCAAGTGCGAGCTGTTTTCACCTCGTTCTGACCAACTAACTAAATTGAGATGTGTTGTTATAGTGCAAGAGGATGCTCCACGGGGAACTAGGTTTGTCTCAAACTCTGTGTATGTCTTTCAATCTATATGGTGCCCGGTTGAAGAGTTCATGCAGACCAGATCGTGTAAAACAGGACCGTGTAAAATGGACCGTGTAAATAAAATAAGATGGACCATGTAAATAAACAGGATCGTGTAAAATGTCGTTTTCGTGTGCAACTGTAGTTGTGGTTGTGCTGAATGACCTTTCTTTATATACACTACATAACAAACTTGCTCCTTTAGAGTCGAGTGCATCTTCGGATCGATTGTAAATGTTTGCATATGCGAGGCCTTAAGTTTTATAATAAATTCCTCAGTGTACCACGAGGAAATGTGTGTTCAGCGAAAATTTGCATAATATTATATACAACTCTTAAAGCCTCGTCTACAACTTTGTGCAGGTTGACCTTGAGCAGAAAACGAGGAGCGGCAGCAGCCCCCAGAAAAGAGCAAGCACCCTCCAAGCTCCCGAAGCTCTCTTCGACAGGAACAGCAAGGTCACTGTGTGGCATTGAAAACCATTGCAAGGAGTGCCTTATCAGTACACTGTGCTGCTCTTTCATCGCAGAAGACGAAGTTGACCACTCCAGAGGAACTTCACGCTGTGTATTGTGAGTGCTTCAGTGGTTTTGTTTTTGTCCAGCCAGCAGTTGAGAAATCATGTGTCAGATTCAGCCGGGATGGCTGGAGGGAGTCGGGCAGGCAAGTTTGGACATTTGTCTAGCCAAGTAGTGCCTATTTTCGCACTGGTCCTGTTGGAGTTACTGCCACAATCACAGAAGCTACGTCACCTCTCTAAATGTACAGATGTGTCGGGGAAGATTAGCTGCATTAGGTTTTTCTATAACAGATAGCTGCCAACATTCTTCATTATACAGGAGTTTTGTTCCTCACTTATGGGTGTAAAGCCCGCCACAGAAAAAATGTAACACGTCTACTTCCAGAAGGCTCCAAGGCCCTACTTGTAGGTTTTTTCGGCTTGTATCTCAAGCACCTCGTTTGGGTGTACATGAACTTTTTATAAACATGTACAGCGAAAAATTTGGGTGGCCGGTCGTTTTGTCGTTATCATGTTCCTCGCAGTATTCTTAAGCATGTTGTGCATTACGTTGTCAATCTGGTTCATGTGCATAGAAGACATTAAGAAGTTTCAGGCTACAGTATAAAAAGCCTGGAAGCAAGCTATCAATAATTTTTTAACAGAGTTGCTTAATCTGATACATGATACATCACTAAACTTTCGTGCGTATTTATCAATGTAAGCTCGTCTTAGTGTTATCCAAAATGAAGATTGTGAGTCGACAGATGGAAACATCTAGTGGGGTAATCAGGGTGAACAGTGGAAGTGCCTCAGACAGGCTGGCCGATGTTGCGATAGGAGGGACCTATTTTCTAGAAGTCACCTTGTCATCCTTGGCGTGTTAGTTTAAATGGGGTCAGTAATGACATCATCTTTTGGTGTAGGCGTGTGTGCCTGTTGGAAATGTTTGTCTGAAAAAAAAAACCTATAACGCAGAAGAGTGCAGCTCTTGCTTCTTTTCAAGTTAGGTTGCGCTGATACAAAGTGTTCTCCTGTCGAAGGTTGGGGGTAACGGAAGCAAAAAAAAAGATAAATGATAGAAAAGAAGAAAAAGAAGAAAGAAAAGGGGGATGCAAAGTAAAAGTAGTGCTATACTGCTCCTACTTTGCATCCCCCCTTTTCTTCTTTTTTTCCCTCGTTTTCTTTTTTCACCTTTTTTGTTACATTTGCATTGTCCCATCTAGTGCATGAATCAATAACACATGGCTTTGCTATAGCAAAGATGCCTATGTGATGTTGGATTGAACAGTGCATCGTACTTCGTTCAGTTAATTACAGACTGATCAGTCTTGTAATAAGTGCTTCCTGTCTATCACCACACATGTTCAAATGAAAAGTTTGTGCGTGGCTCTTAGTATGCTGGTATATAGCTTGTGTCTTGGACTACTCAAAATGAATGTTATTTTGCTGCTGTTTATGGTAATGAATTTATCCAACATGAAAATATCTTGCCTTGTGAACTTTGTCGGACCTGGCTTTCTTTTTTTCTATTTCTTTCCTATGCAGGCATTGTATATGAGGGAGGCAGTAACAGAGAGGTGATAGCTCGAGCTTCGGAAGAATAAATGCTGGCAGTGAGGCAATTACACATCAGACATCCCAGCCATTTTTGCCAACCGTCCTAAATGTGTTTTGAAAAAAAAAATTCTCGTTTACTGTATTGAAACAGCAAAAATGCTAAAATATATCGCAGAGAACAAAATATTAGGCCACACTGGTGCCTTCTGGACTTCCCAGGATGTCGTCTGGGTGTTTTTTTTTGGTAAAAAGTAAAAAGTGTTTCAAAAATACTGCCTCTTCTACACCAAATTCGGTCTAGGTATTAAGTAAAGGTGATTCTGTGTAGTGCATGAAGCTCAGTAATATTAGTGCAATTTTTTTGCCACATCAAAAGCAAGGAAGCAGTTCTCTTTATATGGCAAGTTATATGATTACACTTCGTCTTAAAGTAGAAATGAATTTTTAAAGTTTTCTTATGATGACTGTTTTCTGCATTTGATATACGACAGCTTCCGTTCCGAAGTTCCCCATGGCCCTCAATAGAAGACTTCAAAAATCATTTTCCTCAGTTAAACAAAAATTGTAATGATAACACTTGCCATATAACAAGAACTGTTTATTTGCTTTCAACTTACACATAAAAGTAATTTTCAATTAGACAAACACACAGCCCAAGTTGCATCTCAATGTGGACAAAAAACGATTATATAGTGATATTGTAATCTGGACCTAACGTTATTTTTTTTCGTGAAATATAACTTCTTTGCAGTGAGTATTTGTGGCTCAAATATTCATACAAAGTGCAGTATTGCCATACAAGAAATGCAAACGATAAACAGTTTGGCTGAATTCTTCAAAGCCTATGTAGCGGAAAAATTGCACTAATGTTACTCTGGCTTCAAATACTTTAAGAAGCACCTTTACTTAATATGTAGATCAAATTTGATATGGCAAGAAAAAGCGGTACTTTGAAATTTTTCTCACAAATAACACCCGCACTGACATTCTGGAAATTCTGAAGGTACCCACGTGACCACTACTTTTTCTCTTCAAAACATTTCTGCAAATAACTATTTTCAGAAGAGTAAATTACCAGTCATTTTTTAAACTATACATCTGTGATGGTAGCCAGGCAGTATAGTTTGTATGTTCGGTGTAGAATAGCCCAGTGCGAAAAACAACAAATGCTGAGCATCCTTTGATGCTCGGGCAATTTCGAAAGCATTTGTTTGTTAGCAGCAATTCAGTTAAGCCCTTGTCTTCATGCTTAGGCCCAGAAACAAAACACAAGTAACCAAAGTAGTCCTAAGAGTAATGTAGTCTCGCTGTTCCAAGGCTTGTGGAGCCTAATTTAGTGTAAGCTTCACCATTTTTTAAAAATTCAGATTCAACCAACAAGTTTTGGAGGCACAGTGCATTTTCAGCTAACTTGTTTCACACCAGTTACTTGGATAAAAAGCGGAAAGTAGAGGTAAAAATGCCATTTTAAAGGCATTGTAGGTAATAACAAAAAGGACTGCTTTCTTTTTTTGTGTGGTGCTTTGCCTTAACGCTGTGCTTTTTGTGGTATAGTTCATTGTCTAGTGAACATAGGCCTTAAAAAACTAACATTAGCCATGTTGAGGTCGATTTCTTGGTTATAGTCATAGTAGCCATATTAAAAATATATGACTTCAAACTTGATTGTTCTTTTGAAGATTTTTTCTTGCATAATGATATTTCAGAGTCTTAGTCAATTTTGTTATAAGAAAACATGATGTCATAATAGGGTCACTTTTTGTAGAGTCGTTCAGTTCTACCTTACCTTTTACATTCCTAGTAGAGCAGTTATTTTCAATATCGGTATTTAAAATGGAATGAGCATGCTGTATGTAGTAAGGTGTAAGCACTTACAGATAGCACATGCACCCAACTTTTCTGTTGGCAGTTTACTTCTGTTATTCTTGATTTATATGTGGGGTTTCACGTCCGAAAACCACAATATGATTATGAGAGACGCCGTAGTGGAGGGCACTGGAAACTTCGACCACTTGGGGTTCTTTAACGTACACCCAAATCTGAGCACACGTGCCTACAGCATTTCTGCCTCCATCGGAAATGGAGCCGGGATTCGATACCGTGACCTGCGGGTCAGCAGCCGAATTTCTGTTACTCTTGCTTCCCTATATGTGTGCAGTTCGGTTATAGTTATCTGGCTTGCACAGATTTTTAATGGCACCTGCCTGGTCCTGCTTGCTTTCATGGTGATTTTAGCCTTCATAAGTTGCATAGGTTTAACTCCCAAAATTGTTGAAGATGCCAATTTTGTGCACAAACTGTGTAGTATAAAGGCAGCAGATGTACATCCACACACTATTGAATGTACATTGAAAGCTTTCACTTGCAGTTTCTAAAGTTTTACTGCGCAGAGAGCATTTAAATCATAATTTCATAAGGACATATTTATCGATTATCTCTACCATTGAAAATCATGACAACCTAGTTATTTTCACTGTGATAAGCATGCTGTTTTCTTTGATGTGGCAGAACTAATTTATACACTCATTCCTTCTATTATTCACATATGCATAACATGAAGGATTGTGTGCCTTACATTTTCAGTTTCAATCTGTGTGTTATATTTCTTGTGCATGTGAACTAATGTGCTAACATGTGTCTCTGACATTAGTTTGTGCCAATTATTTTCATTTCCAGGTGCCTATGAAGGACACATAAGTTCTATGGCAGTGACCTTCCAAATTTACAGTGCTGCCGGAGCCTCAAGCAGCATTTCGCCGATCTCCATAAGGCGTTCATGAGACAAACACAGCGCCACACTTTCACAGTGCTTTGATTATTATTTATGTTTAAATATTTCGTTCTAAAATTGCTGTTACATTGTGTTTTGTGCCACCATCCTGTGGCTTAGGTGGAGCTCGTGAAATTACGGTGCAGTCACCTCATTTGTGTACCATCAACACTGCAATGTCACTATTCACAGCTGGAGCATACAGACAAATAAAAAAATATATTGATTGTAGCAGGGCTGGTGTGTATAATAATGCTTCTCTATTCATAATAATAACTTTATAAGTTCTTTAGGTCTTGCATAGAACACTGCATAATTGTGTTGCAATGTAACCACCATTTATGATCGCTAGCATGTTAATTTAGTAGTTTTGTAATGTATTTTATTTGAAAGGTAATTTTGCTTCCGCATCACCACAATTAGAAAGATGCTGATGATTCAATCCCTCATTAAGTAGCTTCTCAACACAATTGTTTCTTTCAAGCCTTTGTTTTCCATCAAGGCTGTTTTAGATAGCAAACATATTTCACCTTCATGCAACATATTAAAAATAAAATATTCATATATATTTCTACACAGTACTTGCTTTTGCAAACAACGTGAATGGCCAGTTGCTTTCACTCGAGATCTAGAATGTCCATTTGATCTTTGCAAGATGCAGCAGATAGCTGCATGGTTTCTGCATTATGCTGATTTCCGTAAGCTGCTTATCGGGTAATTTAGCATGATATGGCACTTTCCATAAGCTGCGGATGTCCGCATCTTTCTGCACGATATGGCGTTTCCCGTAAGCTGCGGATGTCCCCATCTCTTCGCATGATATGGCGCTTTCCGTAAGCTGCGGATGTTCGTATCTTTCCGCATGATGCGGCTTTCCGTAGTCCAATAATTGCGTATGTACGGATCCGTATATGCGGCATTTTTCAGTAGGGTTGTATGCAGCTAATGTGCTTCGCAGTGTCTACTGTGCTAAAGTAGCACTTCTACTGTGCGTAAAACCGCAATGATTATTGTGAAGACGATTATTATTGTGCAGGAAATAATACAGACGAGCATTTAGGAGTTTTTCTAATACTTTACTGAAAACAGAGTTCTATTGGTCTATATATCTTAGGTGAATTGAGCGGACGACCTAGATTTGGTGTATACTCTTCCTCTTCTCCAAGCCTGCGGGAAGTGTCCGATTCTTAAGGCGCTATTGAATATAAAATATAAAACTTGGTGATGGTATTCAAATAACCCTTTAATCAATGGGTAGGTTACTCCGTCGTGCCCAGGAGCACAGTAGGAATTGCCCTATTTCATAGCACACTCTATCTCAGATATTGTAAAGAGCCGGGTCAAAAGTGCGCCATGGTGAGAAATAGCCACATTATCACTCATGATAGTGTGGCGCTTCAGTGTCTTCAGAATAGATGTCCGCTACTACCAATTTATAGAGTAGGAGCCGGGCGGACTCAATTACAGAGGTTGTGCGAGTGCCGTTAGGTAAATCTAGAGAAGGAAAAAAAGTTACTTGGTGGTGTTTTTGAAATGCTGTTTTGAAAACATCACCGTATCAACATTTCTTAGTAAGAAAGTCACAAATGTCTTTATCAAAAGATGATTTTGCTTTCCTGATTTTATCCTTGTAGGTGGAGAATGCGTCAACGTACAATTTGTGATACATGTCTTGAAGGAGGGGGTAAGCTGTTCGCTGATATCGTCGTCGCATAGCCCGAACACGCTTACGTTCAATAGTCAATTCTGGTGTCCACTTACTACGCGATGTTATTCGTCATGAGTAACGTTGGCTTAAAGCGGAGAATATGGCATAAAACTTGTCTATACCCATGTTTAAGGCTTCAGTTGACCCAGTTTTACAGCCGAGTATATTTGTGAACCATGTGTCGTCTTTTTTTTGTTAAAAATTTTCGCTCTTCCTAGATTAGTTGATCGTTTAGCACTGCTGGTATGTGCTTGCGAGACCGAGACTTCAATGTAGTTGTGGTCCGAGAGGGTAGAAATTTGGAGAACCTTCCAATGGCAAGCATCGCGAGTAAAGTCATACAAAACCATGGTTAAATCTATCCATGAACCTGCATACAGAGTTGTGAAAGTTGGAGGGGAGTTGGGGTTGTTCAATATGACCAAGTCTTTCGCGTTCACGAATTGGGTCACTTGAGAGTCGCGAACCTCTCCTATAGCTGGCCCCCACATTCTATGCTTAGAATTGAAATCTCCGGCTATGATGACAATTTAGTCTGTGATTAATGAAACGACACATTGCAACTCATCCAGAACAGGATCAATAGGTCTTTGAGGCGGTGCATACATAGCTATCAGCGTTAATGTTTGGTCAAGGCTTTCACACTTTACTGCAACAACCAAATCTGTTACCTGTAATGGGAATGAGTCAAAATTTATGTTGTGTAGAAGCATGACGCGAAGGATTGTTTGGGACGTGGAACTTTGTTGGGAGGAAGATGAAGAAGTGTGTTTTGAATAGGAGCTACTTCTGCTAACTCCGGCGTATTTCAGTTGTAATTTAAGTCTGTTGATCAGTTTACGCTGCTCCCTTTGAGTAGATGGATGTAGACCACCCCGGGCGCTTGCCGGCACCAGCGGCGTCAGCCACGGCCGCCTCCAGGAAGCGGATGGGACAAGCGAGTGACAGCGACAGTGAAGATACTCATGCTTACTATCTCAGCAGTGAGGACTTTTCAGATGACGGTTTCCAACTTGTGCTGAGCCGCAAAGCAAAGAGGAGGAACTTGAGGACATCCTCATCCTCAACTATTCAAACTCTAAGTGAAGCGCCAAAATCGAACACTAATACCATCCTGTTTCTGCCTGCACTTCCTACCGTCAGCATGAAACGCCTTAACAGATAGTCTGTGTCGAGGTCTCTGGAAACGCTCGTGCCAAATGAGATCACAGACATAAGAGTGAACGCCAGAAAGAATATACTGGCTGTGGGACGTTTTGCACGCAAGTGCGTTGGGCGTTCTGCGCAGTGTAACTGACTTGGACGGCAACCAGGTGCGCTCTCATGTTCCCTTGGGATGTGATGTAGTAACCGGCGTGATCTACGACATAGACGTAACTATTTCCAATAATGACTTACAATTTCTTGTCAAGTCAACAACTGATACTCCAATTGTTGATGTCAACCGGCTAGGCAAGTCTCGCTGTGTGAAGATTGCGTTTAAGAGCACATCAATCCCCTCTCAGGTGAAGGTGGGGTACTTCAGACATGCTGTGCGGCCTTTCATTCCAATGCCTCTCCAGTGCCGTAAATGCATGAAACTTGGACATGTGAGCAGCGTCTGCGAGAATTCGGTGGTATGCCACCGCTGCGCCGAGCCCCATGAAGCGGATAAGCCCGTCGCGACTGTCAAGAAATGCTCTAATTGCAATGGATCCCATGAAGCCACATCGAAGGACTGCCTGCGGATTCGGAAGGAAATTGCCATCTTGAAGGAGATGGTGCGCGATCACTCATCTCATCGAGAAGCCGCTGCTAAAATCAGAAGGCGTCGTTCACGACGACGTCGGTCTTCAAGGACGCCCGCTACCTCCTCGACACGTTTGCCAGATCCCTCATCAGTACCACCTCCTTTGCCTCCCAGATCACATGCCGTGGGAAAGGCTGCAAAGGACAAAGCCAGTGAGCATACCCTAAATGCGACAGAGTGGCCTGCACTTCAAAGGGAAGCAGCATCAAGCGAACAGAAGGAGTTTCATGACGGCCAGTCCGCGATCCTGGTTCGAGATCTTTCCAACCAAGACAGGCAAGTGACTACAATCGTGCAATCATTAATTGCCACGATTCGCACGCTACTGAGCAGCATACAATGTCCGTCTGCTAAGAGTGCACTGCAAATACTGGATGCACTGAATCCAGTTCTTGCTAACGTCGTATAAGCACAATGGCTCAACAAAATCTCATCTTCCGCACTGAAGTTAAAAGTGCGTCGATTTTTCAGTCGAATGCCGGAGGCATGAAGTCCCGTATCTCGGACTTTCGCCAATTTGTTTGGGCCAATCAATTCCCTATACTTGTCATATGTGAACCAAACGTATCAACGCCTTATAGATTGTCCAGCTATGAAGCTTTCTGTTCAGCCGCTTGCGAAGAACGAAGCAAAGTAATTGTTTACATTCGCACAGACTTGACTTATCTTTCGCATCCAATAAGTTTAAATGATGACAATCAGTACGTGTGTCTTCGTGTAAAGAAGAATGCAGTTTCGTTCACACTTATTGGTGGATATATATCTCCGTCATCGCGATTTGACTGCGTCAAAATAAAAGACATCCTAATTGAGGACCGATGGGCCTAGGTTCATCACCGGTGTCTTCAACGCCCATCACATGCTTTGGGGGAGCACTAGGATGAATGCCAGGGACCGGAACATTGTTACATTCGTTTCCGATAACGACCTTTCCATCCTGAACGATGGCACCCCCACATATCTGCGGGGTCTCACGTATGGCAGTTGCCTTGACCAGACATTGGTGTCACGGTGCTTCTCTCACAAAGTTAAATGGTTTTGCGATATTGAGACTCGTAGAAGTGATCACATACCCACCTACGTGATGATCAATGGTATCATAAAAAATTTATCTTCCGGTGTTGTAATTGGCACTGACTGGTCGATGTTTACATCGCGTGTTGAGGACGCTTGCCAAGAAGGCCTCGCCTGCAGCCTGGAAAATATAGCGGAAGCTATGCAAGCGTCCAAATGTAAATTACCATTTTCGTCTAGAATAACACAGTTTCACATCGATTGATTTGTGGGGTTTAACGTCCCAAAGCCACCATTTGATTATGAGAGACGCAGTAGTGGAGGGCTCCGGAAATTTTGACCACCTGGGGTTCTTTAACGTGCACCCAGATTTGAGCGCACGGGCCTACAACATTTCCGCCTCCATCGGAAATGCAGCCGCCACAGCCGGGATTTGATCCCGCGACTTGCGGGTCAGCAGCCGAGTACCTTAGCCACTAGGCCACCGTGGCGGGGCCACAGTTTGACATCGAACTGGAAAGAGTACGAGCTATACGAAGGCGTGCTGAACGACGATACTGACGCACAAGATCAATTTACGATCTGAGGGAGGAAGCAAGGCGGCTCCAGAAAAAGATTCAATGACGCATTTACAAGCTGGAGTGCGAACGCTGGAAAGCATTCAGCGAATCTCTAGACCCTCATGAACCGCTGTCATATATCTGGAGAACAGTTCGTGGTCTTCGCTCCTCTCCGCAACAAAGGCACCCTTTTAAAGCTTTGGCACTCCATCATGAAAAACAGAACTCGAGGTGGCTGAAGAATTTTGCACGAGAGTTGCCGGGAACATTATGAACGAGAGCATCGACGCCGTAATCGCTCTTGAGACGCGATAACCAGAAATGGACATTCCATTCACCATGGAAGAACTGGAAGGTGCGTTAGTCGTTTCTAAGCGCATGTCATCGCCAGGTCCTGCTCGTATTACATATAGTGCGTTGGGACACCTTGGACAAAGAGCCAGAAAAGAACTTTTAACATGCTTCAACAACTCCTGGCTCAGCGGCAGTGTTCCCCGAGAATGGAAAATAAGTCGATTATTACCACTTTTCAAATCGGGAAAATCAGCATTGCACCTGACAGCGTATCACCCTATTGCCCTCGCAAGCTGCCTCGGAAAAGTGATGGAAAGAATGGTTCCATTTCGTCTCGAGTGGTACTTGGAACGATACACCAAATACCCTTTTTGCATGGCAGGCTTTCGTCGGGGCCGCTCCTCCATCGACTGTGTCCTTGACTTTTTGACATTTGTTCAACAAGAAAAAAGTCGCAAGCGCATATCAGTGGCACTCTTTCTTGACGTGAAGGGAGCATATGATAATGTAGCTCACAATGCCATCCTCACTTCTCTCGCAGCAATGGGCATTGGTGGACGAATGTTTCAATGGATAAAAGGTTATATAACTGGCAGGGGTTTCTTTGTGCAAAAATATGAGGGATACAACTGCTGAACATTACACCTACTGCGGAGTACCTCAGCGAGGTGTTTTAAGCCCCACATTGTTCAATGTTGCCCTCATTGGTCTGGTGAAGGTTCTGCCAAAGTCGGTGTGCCTATCTATATACGCCGATGATATTTGCCTCTGGAGTGCGGCAGTTACTCGCCCTCAGGTGCGTGCACGAATACAGCGGGCAGCAACCCTCACAACAGCCTACCTTCAGAAACAAGACCTAACTATATTGCCGCGACTTCGCACGCATTGCAGAGCCACTCACGCGCCTGACGAAAGAAAGCACCCCTTTCAGCTGGGAAAACGACCAAGAAAAGGCATTCTGCGAGCTGCAACAACGCCTGCAAAACCCGCCCGTGCTCGCTCATTTCGACGAAAACGCCGAAACGTAAATGCACATGGACGTCAGTGTTATCTGTTTGTGTGCCGTCCTCGTCCAAAAGCAAAGCGGTTACGAAAAGGTAATCGCCTATGCAAGCCGTGGTCTGTCGAAGAAGGAGAGAAACTACTCTGCCTCCGAGAAAGAGTGCCTGGCTATCATATGGTCCATTTCAAAATTTCGCCCATACGTCTATGGTAGACCGTTTAAAGTTGTGACAGACCATCATGCGCTGTGTTGGCTCGCCAATTCGAATGACCCCTCTGGTCGTCTTGGGCGGTGGAGCTTGCGCCTGCAAGAGTTCGACGTTACAATATTCTACAAATCCGGCAGAAAACACTCCGCCACCGACTGCCTGTCCCACGCCCCCGTCGACACACCACCACAGGACTCCGATGAAGACAGCGCGTTCTTCGGAGTCGTGACAGAGAGCGACCTAGCCGCCCAGCAGCGTGCCGATCCTGACCTCCACGCCATGATCGACTACCTCGAAGGACGCAACGTCGCCGTGCCTAGGGCGTTCAAGCGCAACTTACCAGCGTTCAGCATCGAAAACTCCATCCTTGTGAAGAAGAATTTCAACCCCGGAACGAGAACTAATTATCTACTTGCCATCCCCGCAGACCTTCGTGACGAAATTTTGGAAGCGTGCCACGACGACCCGTCTTCCGGACATCTCGGAACAGCTCGCACAATTACAAAGATCAAGGCGAAATACTTCATGGCCCCTCCTTACATCCGATGTCACCCACTACTGTCGGGAGCTGCCGTGACTGCCAGTGACGAAAAACACCACCGACGAGACCCGCCGGACGTCTGCAGCCAATCGCCGTCCCAACGAGGCCCTTCCAGCAGATCGGAATGGACCTTCTGGGCCCGTTCCCTACATCCCGATCCGCGAACAAATGGATTGTCGTAGCGACAGACTACATGACGCGCTACGCAGAGACCACCGCTCTTCCGAGGGGAGCTGCACAAGAAATTGCAAAGTTCTTTATTAACGAAGTTGTGCTGCGACATGGAGCCCCTGAGGTCCTAATCATGGACAGCGGAACGACCTTTACTGCGGAGCTCATGCAAGGAATCTTACGCTACAGCAACACGGATCACCGAAGAACGAGGGCGTACCACCACCAAACGAACGGACTAACGGAACGGCTGAATAAGGATATGCTGTCTATGTACGTCGACGTTGAACATAAGACGTGGGACGAAGTCCTCCCGCACGTCACATTCACGTACAACACGGCTATCCAAGAAACCACGCAGATGACACCGTTCGAGCTCGTCTACGGAAGACGGCCGACTACGATGCTCGATGCCATGCTTCCCCACGTAGAAGATGACGACCTCAACGCCGACGTCCAAGGATGCCTCCAACGTGCGGGGATACCTCACGTATACCGACGTCCAAGGATACCTCCAACGTGCGTTATACGAACTCGAGCGGGCCCGCCAGCTCGCTCGAGTTCGTATAACGGACAAGCAACTGGTGGATGCCGGACGCTACAATCTCCGACGCCGAGACGCCCAGTACCATCCTGGAGATCGTGTGTGGGTTAGGACTCCCATTCAACGACGTGGACTCAGTGAAAAACTTCTACGACACTATTTCGGACGCTACCGGATTCTACGACGTGTTGGCGAACTAACGTACGAAGTGATCCCCGATGGTGACTCCCGTACATCACGAAGACGCACGCGGCCCGAAGACGTCCATGTGGTTCGCTTAAAACCTTTCTACGGACGATGACGAACTTTTATTTTAATTTGTTTGGACTGTCCCTTATGTTAGCATCGGGTCGATGCACTCTTAGAGGGGGGTAATGCCGCGAACCATGCATTGGGTTTGTTTATTTGTGTTTTGTTTTTCGGCCTGGCTGCGCCGGCCTGTGCTATCACTGTTTTCACAGCGTTTCGAACAAACGCTATCACAGCATTTCGACTAAACGCTATCGAACAGCGTTTCGAGCGTTTCGAACAAACGCTATCACAGCGTTCTCGATACAATTCGACTATTCGAGAAACCCTCGCGCCGAGGGATATAAATTCCCGCATAGCCGAGGCCGCGACATTCGATCGCCGAAGCTCGCTAGCGTGCACGTCGTTTTGCCGACCACTGCTTCGCCGTCTGTGTATTCTTTCAGTTGTTAGGGGAGCACAAGTTCGCTCTAATAAGCTTGTTTTCCTTATAGAGAACTGCGTCGTCCTTTGCTGCGTGACAATATCAACTGTGAAGTGCGCGTTGATGGCGTTTACACGCAAACCAATGACGCCATACCCTGTTTACATCAATGAGCAGAGTGTCAAATATGCACGGACGCATCGTTTCCTGCGCATAATAATCGACAGAAGTCTTTCATGGAGCCCACATTGTGCGTACTTGAAGAAGAGACTGCCATCTATTGTGCATATAACGAAATTCATGAGCGGGAAAGCATGGGGAACTTCTGTGGCCTCCATGCTACAGCTGTACAGGGCCCTATTTTTGGGTCTATTGCGCTACAGCTTGCCGGTACTGACTAACACTTGCAAATCCAATACTCATTCATTGGAGAGTTTGCAGGGTCAGGCACTGCGTGTCTGCCTAGGACTGCCGCGATGCGCTTCTACTTATGCCGCAATCATGCTTGCCAAAGACCATCCGGTCAGGACATATAGAGTTGTGGATTGCCTCAGAGCGCACATTCGACATGCTAGCCGTGTCCCCGACCACCACTTGGCCCTTCTAACCTCCGGAAGACCACGTGCTACGTTTTCAGACATCACAGCCAAGCACCTAAACAGCATTCCATCAAAATATACGCCAGCTGCGAGAATGCCATGTACTTTGTGGTGCTTCGACCAGCCGCAAGTACGTCTAGAAATTCCCGGAATCAAAAAGAACAGCAATCACTCCAGAGTAACATTGAAGCAAGCAACACTGCTATTATTACATGAGTTGTACTTAGACCGAACGCAGCTATACACTGATGGGTCCGTCTCGTCCAGCGGCTCATCAGGTGCCGCTGTAATTCTGGTTGCAGCAATGAAATCAAGTTTAGGTTGTCGCACATGACTACATCTACGGCATCAGAGCTTGCTGCTTTAAAGGCTGCTTTACAATATATCGTTCAGTAATGTCCAGGAAAATAAGTCATATTCTGTAATTCGAAGGCAGCGCTTCAGAGCTTGCAGTCTGCCATGCGCAGGAGGAGTCATGAACAATTGGTACAAGAAATAAGACATTGCCATTATTAAGCTCTAGCACGAAGGCATGATATGATATATCGATGGCTGCCTGGACATATCGGTATTACCGGAAATCAATTAGCCGATGATGCAGCCCGCTCAGCCCGTGAAGGAACCGTGTAGTCCCGATTCCTCTATCATGAAATGATGCAGCAAGACAACTTTACCTGCTGGCTCGAGATCTCATACGCACGTTCTGGTCGTCTACCAGCTTCCAAAGGTGTCAATTTTATGAACTGGATCCTTCGCTCAAGCTAAAGCTACCATCACAACTTTCCCGCTCCGATGCGACACTTTCATGCCGCCTTTGGTTGGGTGTTGCATTTACAAAGGTGTACTCTTTTCGCATTGGTATGGCAGACTTTCCTACATGCGACTACTGCGGAGCTGAATAGACCATCGAACACGTCCTGTGCAGCTGCGCTTGCTACAACACACAGCGATGCCAGCTCCAGATGGTTTTGAATCGACTTGACCCTGGACCATTTTTTTGTGCAGAAGATAATAGGACCTTGGGCATCTGCCTAAGTTGCGCAGAAAGCGACTAAAGCACTGCTACTTTACTTAAAGTTAGCAAACCTCAGCGACCGCCTGTAGACTGTGTGTGCTCCCCAAGTGTGCTCGTGATTGTGTGTACCTTCTCATCTCTCTGCAACCTTTTTTCTCCCCTTTATCTCTTCCCCAGTGCAGGGTAGCAAACCGGATGGGCATCTGGTTAACCACCCTGCCTTTTCTTGCAACTTTATCTCTCTCTCTCTCTGGAACTTTGTTATGGTGTCTGGTATGCCTTGAACAGTGCCTGCGTGAATGTGCGGGTCACACACGAAGGCAAAATTGAAATGTTGTCGCGTCATGTATTCTATCAATGATTTTGTGGCATCACGTGTATGGTCCAGATTAGGCTGTAAGAAATTTAGGTTATTGCTGGGAGTCATGATAGTTATGATCAATTTTAAATAACAAGCGTGACGCCTTCCCTGAAACGAAAATGCGAATAGCTGTAAGAAGCCTTTTTTATGTATTGCAGTGTGACCCGCGCCACTAGGAAATATCTTGAGGAAAGAAATATCGTGTAATGTTGTGGGATGTGTAGTTACTTGTAAGTGTGTGCCATACGGTGTAATTTTGTGTATGAATATGCCATGATTAGAAGAATAGCAGCAAAAGCAGTGAACTCCATGTGGTCCACAGAAATGAGTTGAAAAGATCGCGTGCCCTAATGTAGGAAAGCGTGAATAACACTGCACGTTATAGAGGCCGCAGCGTTCCTGTTTGATGTACAGGCCCCTTAGACTATCCATAGTTCATTCTGGCTCTTATGCGGGCTACACGTTCTCGTAGTAAAGGACGCATTTCGTGTCTTGTTAGATGAGAACTAGATCTTGCAACCTTTTGGCATTCGTTGCAAACAATTCCTGGGTCATTCATTTCAAGAGTGCATGCTTCACCGAGATGTGTACCCGTGCACTTCGTACACACCGCTTTGTCAGGTTCATTGGTGACAGGACAAGACTTTCTTGTATGGCCGTATGTCGCACACTATGTGCGCAATGGTACATGAAAGTC
Source organism: Rhipicephalus annulatus (assembly GCA_013436015.1). NCBI lineage: Eukaryota > Metazoa > Arthropoda > Arachnida > Ixodida > Ixodidae > Rhipicephalus > Rhipicephalus annulatus. Next base: position 20,931 of record WOVY01009524.1, read on the forward strand.
CTCACTCACGCTACATGCAGTCCAACCGAGAAGAACTCGTTCCTGAGCAAGCAGTGAGTGAGAGGTGGAAGGATCCACCTCGAGCACATGTGGCAAGTTGCCCAATCGCTCTTTGTACGATACCGCCACTCGGCATGTGGTCGGGTCTGAATATAAGTTCGAATTGCGCATGTTTAGCTGTGAGATGATGCTGGCGGCTGGAATATCGGAGTCTACACCGGTGAGCTTGACACGAGGTTTTTGCTTTAGGGGCAATCGGATTGATATTATCATGCTTGTGATAGCGTTCTTTCAAGTGCATTCTTTAACCTAGTATTAGCGTTATGGTCGTTGGTTAATATTGTTAATCCATAGCGTGCCTTTCAGATAGCTAGTTCGCCAATGTTTTCCTTAATGGGGTCAATGTTTGACTCAATAATCTTCGTGACCTCATTGGCAGGATTTGTAGAAGGAATGAGTGGTGTTAGGAACATAATATGTCCATGCTCTCTACTGGTGGTTTGTGTTGTGGGTTGGTCAGCGATTTCTGACCAGTGTGATGGCAGTAGAGAAGTGAAAAGAAGTCTCTGGCCAAATGGGTGGGACCGCGGTAGGACGCGCCGTCCTTCGCGCGGCTGCCGCCGCATAAGTCGCGGCCAGTTCAGGCAGCCTGAGGTGCCGAGAGTGCCGCACCGAGAGAGGCCGAATGTCTCGACAGGGTCAACTGGTGACGAAGTTCGTCTATTCGGCCGCCTAGGTTTTCTGCAAGTGCTCGGATGTGTGTGTGTGTGTGTGTGTGTGTGTGTGTGTGCGTGCGTGTGTGTGTGCATGTGTGTGCGTGCGTGTGTGTGCGTGTGTGTGTGTGTGTGTGTGTGTGATGCAATAAAATGCATCGAGGATTAGAAAACCAGTCTGATATATGTCGTGCACAGAAAGAATGCCCAGTAATTTTTTGTGGGAGTACATTTAACGATGAAAGTCGATGGAAAGGCCCAATTATTCGGTGGGCTCTAGTTTCCCTAAAAAGCTTAAATTGAAACTACATAAAACGTCCCCATCTGAATGTCATTGTAAAAGAAACACTATGTAGGAGCATATTGTGCTAGCAGTAAAAAATATATCCGCAGGAGAGGCATGACAGTTACCCCAGTTCTATTCAGTTTGACATATGCGTAAAGAATGGAGCTTCGGTTCAAGTGTTTCCCCGGTGACTTTAAATATTTTTGGCGATTTTGTGCGGGTGTGTGCGATTACGTTGAATGTAAAGCAGGGATGCCCCGAGAAAACTTTGTGAGCAATATTCACACCATTGACCCCCCCCCCCCCTGTTGCTATATCTACCCCAACCCCGCCTGTACTAGGCACAATCACCACAGGGCGTATACTTGGAACTGCTTGAGCCATACTTCCAATAAATAGGACTGTGCAGCACTAAAGGACAAAGGACGGAATACGTACACAGAGGTGGCACCCACCGCTGTGCGGCTTCCTCTTTGTCCGTGATCGAGGCTGAGTATGTCATCTATGGGCGCATGGGAAAACTGGATTGTGGCAACCCTTGACGCTGATGTGTTGTACAACGCAGCCCTAAAGCAGTTTCACGGCTAAAATTGTCAATTTACCTTCAGTAGCAGCTCCAGTCTTCAGAAGCTTCGATTCATCTTGTAGACGCTTACACATGCGGTTACGTTTCATACTTCGCATATCAGTCAGCCAATGCCAGAGTGTGCGCAGAAAAGAAAAGCACGTGTCTTTAATCGTTAGGTCCGAAGAGGTGGGTTACTAAATGTAAGTACAACTGCTGGTTGTACACTAAGCCGAATGGAAAAAAAATGCGTGTTAGGCAGTCGTTTTTAGGGGCGAAGCTGTTTTAGGCGTGGGTCTGTACATCCTCTGAGGTAATTCGTTGTAGTAGTTAGAGATAGCTACCTCTAGTTTAGTTCTTGCAGTGTTGAATAGATACCGTTGGTTGATGCGATATGTTATAAAACTGCATGTCCTCCAAGATTGCGGGCGTGTGTTGGGCTTTTCTCCAGCCGTCCCAATCGCATCGAGAGCGCGTGTTTCCACAGGTAGGCGTGGCCCACTGTTTCCTTCGCACCGCAGTGCTGTTTCTTTCAGTCGAAAAGGCTGTCGCGCTCTTAGGTAAGCTTCTATGTGCAAGAAAAAAACTGATTTTGCCCTTTTATATAGCTTTGTGTCTGTTTCGAAATTTCGGGACGAAGAGTACGAGAGGCAAATTCAATGCCGGGGCATTTCCTTTTCAAATATAGTTTTTATTTTGCTGCACGTTGGTGCCGCCTATGTTAGAGATTCACACGTTCTTGAAACTACACTTCGAAGTTCTTGGGCTGTGTAGAGGCCGGGGGGGGGGTCGCCAGCGAAGAGGAAAGAAAAATGGCAGCTTGACCCGCAAGCATGGTCACACTAATGCAGCGTTCTACGTCCATGCATAACTTTTTACACTCGATGAAATAAACTTTTATTGCTCTCATTGAACTAGCGCTGCTTTTTATAATAAAATTGTTTAGAGAATTCTTGCAGACGCCCTAGTTTGATCACAGCTGTGGCACGACGTGATTTTATTGCTTATTTGAAGCGTTCTTCGCTTCTTAGGCTGGCACGCCAGCCGTCCAGCCGCGCTCGCCACGACATGCCCTATTGATGAGGCACGTTCAGTGGCACTTGTCGACGACAAGCAAAACATTGTTCGGTGCACGAAAGATAAATAAACAAAACTCCAGCATATGCACAGAGTGAATGATTAGTGGGGTGAAGCCTCCGTCCATCCATCCGTCCGTCAGGGCATTCGCTCGTCCATGCGTCCGTTGACCCCTATCACACAACAGCACGCATCGGACGGACGAACGCTTTGCCCCACTCATCATATTCACTCCGTGGATATGCTGGCTACGCTGGATAGAAGGATGACCGACGAAGTGATGCTATAAAAAGCTTTGCTCCTAAAAGCAATAAAACTACGTGGCGCCACGCATCGCAGCTGTGTGAGCGCACCTGATAAAATTCTCTAAACAGCGTCGAATTTAAACCAGAGGTAGTTCCACGAAATGAACAATAAAGTGACCCAGTAGAGGGGCGAAAGAGGGAAGTGTATTGCAAACTGGTAACAGTATTTCAGGTGAGTACAACCACCTGGTGTAACAAAATCACTTCAGTGGCGTGTAAAACAAGAGAACATAGTCAGGATGTAACACACAGCACTTCAATATTCTCACAGATTACGAATCACCCAAGAAAACAAAGAGAAAAGAAACGCGAAAAAAAGCAGTAAGTTGGAACAGATCCACATATTGCCGCGACATAGTGCCTGCATTCAAACAACGCGCCCATCACCACGCGCCCAGGGACATACATGCGCGCCGTCTAGTGTTGCGCAGAGACGATGATGATAGCACGAGATCCCAGCTGACCCCTGCTGATGTGCGCCACGAGCTTGGGACTATTCTGGAAGAAGTAGAAAAAGAAGACATCTTTGGTGTTCTGCTGTAACGTGCTACGACCATAGTCAAGTTGAGTTGTGGGCACAGGTTCGCCCTTTAATAAATACGTTTTATTACACCCTGAGTCCTTCAACATCGTTACATTTCTGGTTGACGTGCTGGGTAATGAATCAAAGCCCTACAAACGCAAGACAGCGTAGCCCCGACCAACAGCGAGTTGATCTTGGGGAGCCGACACCTGTGCATTAGAGGACCAGTCGCCGTGTTCGAGGTGGTTCACCAGAATTCAATCCACTCCGCTTCACGCCAAGGGGAACTCAGTCAATGGACGCCGCCACCATGACAAGTCATGCAACACCAGCCCAAGTGGTGATAAATTAGCCTCACCAGCTACCAGTACTTCACGGCGACTCGTATGAAGGCGTAGAAGATTGGCTGAACCTCTTTGAGAGAGTGGCACGCTTGAAGGATTTGGACGAGAGAGAGAAGCTCCGCCGCGTATACTTTGCTTTGGAGGACTTCGCAAAGTCGTGGTATGAGAACCATGAAACCTCCTTTACGACCTGGGATGAATTTCGGCGACAAGTTGTGGTGACTTATGCCAGCGCGGATCGCAGAGAAAAGGCGCAGGCTGCGCTCGAATCCAGGAACCAACTCACCAACGAAAGTATCGCAATGTATATCGAGGACATGATCCGCCTGTTCAAGCGCACAGATTCCCATATGACTGAAGACAAGAAGTTACGCCACCTCATGCGTGGGGTGAAGCAAGAGCTATTCGCTGTTCTCGTCCGCAACCCACCACGAACAGTTGCGGAGTTTCATACAGAAGCGACAGCCATCGAGAAAACGCTAGAACAGCGGGCTTGACAGTGCAATCGAAACATAAACTATGCACCTGCCAATGTCTTCTTCGGACGCCAGCGAAGTGACATGAACGCCTTGCGAGAACTCATCAGGTCGGTGATCAGGGAAGAGCTCAGCAAGTTGCAAGCACCTCACACTACAGCAACACTGTCTGTCGTCGACGTAGTACGATATGAACTGAGGCAGATGATACGTGAGCCGGAGCGTGCGCCACAGCCGATCCAACGCATCCCAACGTACTCTGAAGTACTCAGACAACCTGCGGCGCACACCAATGCAGCAGTTGCGATGGCCTCTCCTTGCCCACAAACGGTACGCAGCGCACCTCGTCCACTGGAACCGACGGCTACCTACCTGCCACGAGCCCGTGGTGTAGCTCGCTACGTGGATCAAAGGCCCCGGAAAAGTGACATCTGGCGTGACAATGAGCGCAGGCCTTTGTGTTTCCATTGTGTGGAAGCAGGTCACCTGTAAAGGTTCTGCCCTTACCGACAGGCAGGATTAAGGGGCTTTCCGTTGTACGCACCATGCCCGCGAAACGGTGAACGGCCAACGGAGATCGAAGAGTACTTGTCCGCGCGCCAGAGCCCACTCACTCCACGCCAACATCAGCCAAGATCGCCGTCGCCCAGGCGTTACCGATCACACAGGCCACGTGCTTCTTCCGCACGGTCTGGGCACCGTTCTACTAGCCCACACCAGGAAAACTGAAGCAAGCGATTTGTGGAGGTGAGGCCGCTGATAACTACAGTTGCGAAGATCCTCCATTACGGTTTCAATGTGACGATGCTATGTTTACAGAGGATAAGCGAAGCAGTGCGAAGATTACTTCAGATTTGCGGTTAAAAATAGACGGATACGAGCTAAATGCTTTAGTTGACACCGGCGCTGATTATTCGTTAATGAGCCACAAATTGGCAAAGAAACTGAAAAAGTTTGTGACAAAATGGAGTGGGGCGCAGATACGCATGGCAGGTGGCCACACTAATACACCGCTCGGCAGATGCACCTCATGGCTCGAAATAAGAGGCTTTACTTACGTTGCTGACTTCATCGTGCTGCCGGACTGTTCAAGGGAGCTTATACTAGAGATGGATTTTCTGCAAGCCAATGGAGCCATAATTAATCTGCGCAGATCCAGTGTAACGCTTTCGACCGAACAAGCTATGTCGGTGGAGGAATCAGAAAAGCGACGTCTTACTGCTCTGCACGTTGTTCATGATGACGTCACAGTGCCACCACGCTGTAGTGTAATGGTGCTTGTGAAAAATAAGGCATTTTGTGACCACAAAGGAATAGCGAATGAAAACGTAGAGCCCTTTTAAACAAAGGAATTTGTGTGGCGAGGGGTGTTGTTCACTTAAGGAATGGCCGCTCAGTTGTCTTCCTTACGAATTTTGGGAATGAATGTCAGCACATCGCGCAAGGTATGGCTATCGCCTATTTCCATGAGTTCTGCATGGCGACTGAACTATGCAGTTTAGCGACAACGCCAACCACTCCACAAGAGACCTGCAACGTTGACGCATCAGTGAACGTCAACCATAGGCTCCTAGAATATCAAAAGAAACGATTGTTCGCCCTTATAAAAGAGTTTTCGGACTGCTTTTCAACGCCTTCTAAGGTGTGACGCACGGCTATTGCAAAACACAGGATTATAACAGAAGAAGCCACGAGACTGATTTACCAACACCCATATCGAGTATCGCAAAAAGAAAGAGACGTCATCAAGAAACAAGTGGAGGAGATGCTTTCAGATGACGTGATCCAGCCTTCCAGCAGTCCATGGGCGTCTCCCGTAGTGCTTGTTAAAAAGAAAGATAACAGCCTTCGATACTGCGTCGACTATCGGAAGCTGAACAGCGTAACGAAACTGGATGTATACCCTCTGCCGCGTATCGATGATACACTCGATCGACTACGGAGTGCGAAATACTTCTCCCTCCTTGATCTCAAGAGCGGATATTGGCAAATGGAGGTGGATGAGCGCGACCGTGAAAAGACGGCATTCATAACCCCAGACGGCTTTTATGAATTTAAAGCGCTTCCATTCAGCCTGTGCACAGCGCCAGCTACGTTTCAGAGAATGATGGACGCTGTCCTCGCGGGACTGAAATGGCAGTCCTGCTTGGTGTACTTGGATGACGTTGTCGTATTTTCCGCTACATTCGACCAACATCTAGAGCGACTCCACACAGTATTAGAAGCCATTCGTTCAGCAGACTTGACCATCAAGCCAGAAAAATGCCACTTCGCTTTTGAAGAGCTTCGATTCCTCGGAGACGTCGTCGGCTCCGACGGCGTTCGTCCTGATCCCGAAAAGACAGCTGCCATCGCGAAGTTCCCGACACCCAAAGACAAGAAGTCAGTACGTCGCTTCCTGGGTTTATGCGCGTACTATCGGCGATTTGGGGAAAATTTTTCGAACATTGCTGAACCACTTACTAATCTGACAAAAGACGAGGTGCCCTTTATGTGGGAAAGTGAACAACACGAAGCATTTGATGAGTTAAGAACACGACTGGAAGCCTCTCCAATCCTCGCCCACTTCGATGATACTGCCGAAACGAAAGTTCACACTGATGCGAGTAACGTCAACCTCGGAGCCATTCTAGTTCAGCGGCAAAACGGCCAAGAAAAAGTGCTAGCGTATGCCAGCCGCAAGCTTTCGAAAGCTGAGACAAATTACTCTGCAACCGAAAAAGAGTGTCTCGCGGCCATCTGGGCCATAAGTAAATTTCGGCCGTACCTCTACGGTAGACCATTCCAAGCAGTCAGTGACCACCATTGTCTGTGTTGGCTGGCGAATCTTAAGGACCCCTCTGGCCGACTAGCAAGATGGAGCCTTAGGCTACAAGAATACGATGTTACTGTGGTATACAAATCTGGGAAAAAGCACAGCGATGCCGACTGCCTGTCACGCGCCCCAGTGGAGACGAATGAGCCGGAGGAAGAAGACTTCCCGTTCCTAGGCGTCGTCCAGGCATCAGAAATCGCTCAACAACAACAAGATGACCCCGATTTGCTGCCGCTTATACAGCGTCTTCAAGGACTCAACGTTAAAGTCACGCGCACTTTATCCAGAGGGCTCCCTTCGTTCTGTCTTCGAGAAGGGGTCCTTTACAAGAGGAACTTCAAGCCTCATGGTGACAAGTTTCTACTCGTTGTACCTGCACCTTTACGAAACGAGATTCTGCACGCATGTCATGATGAGCCGACATCTGGACACATAGGTGTCAGCCGTACATTCGCCAGAATTCACCTAAAATACTACTGGCCAAAACTGTTATCATCAGTTCAGCGCTATCTTAAAACTTGCCGTGAGTGTCAAAGACGCAAAACTCCATTCGTGAAACCTGCAGGCCTCCTCCAGCCATTAGAACCACCGCATGCCCCATTCCAACAAGTCAGTATGGATCTCCTAAGCCCGTTTTCGACATCGACTGCACACAAGAAGTGGATAGTCGTAGCCACGGACTATCTCACTTGCTACGCTGAGACTGACTCGCTGTACACTGCAACAGCTCTTGAAGTTGCCAAGTTCTTCATCAACAACATAGTTTTCAGACATGGTGCACCCAGCGTCGTAATTACAGATCGTGGCCCAGCTTTTACTGCAGACCTAATGAAATGTCTGATGCGAATGACCATACAGACCAGAGAAGAACTACAGCATACCATCCTCAAACAGATGGCCTCACGGAGCGCTTGAACAGAACTCTGACTGATATGCTTTCAATGTATATCGCCATCGAACATAAACTGTGGGAAGAAATATTGCCCTACATCACGTTCGCATATAATACAGCCGTTCAAGAAACAACGCGAGTGACACCATTTGAACTTGTATTCGGCCGAAGAGTCACCACTCCACTGGATGCCATGTTCACCACTCATTGATGAAAGCAGCAATCCACCTGGCCTAGACGACTTCCTGCAAAGAGCCGAGGAAGCACGACAGATGGCGAGATACAGAATACGCCGCCAACAGCATATTGACTCCTATCGGTACAATCAGCGCCGTACCGAAGCGCATTTTCAACTAGGTAACAAAGTATGGATATGGGCCCCAGTGCGTCGCCGTGGACTTTCTGAAAAACTTTTGAGCCGCTACTTCGGGCCTTACGAAGTACTCCATCGTGTAAGCGATGTAACTTACCAAGTCAAATCCGCTATACACGGGAGCTCAAAACGCCGCAACCCTACAGAGGTTGTACTTGCAGTCCGGATGAAGCAATACTATGAAAGATCACCGGAAGACCAGTGATGCCTACCACGAATCTATTCATTGCCTGACGCATCGGGACGATGCGTATGAGGAGGAGGATTATGTCGCGACATAGTGCCTGCATTCAAACAACGTGCCCATCACCACGCGCCCAGAGACATACATGCGCGCCTTCTAGTGTTGCGCAGAGACGATGATGATAGCACGAGAACCAAGCTGGCCCCTGCTGATGTGCGCCACGCGCTTGGGACTATTCTGAAGAAGTAGAAGAAAAAGACATCTTTGGTGTTCTGCTGTAAAGTGTTACGACCATAGTCCCTTCGAGTTGTGGGCACAGGTTCGCCCTTTAAGAAATTCGTTTTATTACACCCCGAGTCCTTCAACATTGTTACAATATTACGTGCGACGAGAAGCATTTTTTTTCGAGTTAGAACGGCAGTAAAGGAAGTTCAATATTCCCATTACGAACTCTAAAAAAAACGTGTATGCCACTTTCTGACGAAGGCTTCTTCACCCTGAGTTTCAATCTGTTCGGTAAAGTACCAAACCATGATCATTCTAATCTTCTGCAACGCTGGATATGCAGCTCGTTGGGGTCGTCGCCGTGCTTCGGCCAAACAGCGGCGACGCCACAAGACGAACATTGTGACATACAGTACGAGTTGTTCAAATAAGCACCTTCTGCGCTGTTGGCTCGAAGGAATTGACAATCGCAATTGATGACGCACGACGTGCCACACGCCTTTGGCCGCTACGCATTCAAACATCGTGTGGCGGATCGTTTCTCTTTTCTAGCAGTTGGGGCAGTGGTGATTGGTAACGACGCATGAATTTGAGACTCTCTTACGAATGGGCAACGCGTCCCATCGCCACAGCCAATCAAATTCTCTAACCACTTCTGGTACGTGGTTGGTCCGCCATTTCTTCCACTTGCTGGGCCTCCATATCTGTTTTTTCTCGTCAGTAATCGAGCGACTGATTAACATTTCGCTAATGCGTGCGAGGGTCAACCTTTGCAATATATTCTTCCGTGGATTCGCCGTCAACCGACAACTTGAGACCCTCTGCTGCTTTATAAAAGTCATGTGGGTGTTCTGCTTGAGGTCCCCGGTATATTTCCGACGTGAATGCGGCTACAATAGTTCCGGTCCAATATAGCAGTGAGCTACGGCCAGCATATTCATTGTCTTGAAACAGTTTGTGAACTGTTTTAGCTGCAAGTGCCTTTGTGAATGTCGCAACATCTGGCAGACTGAGTCCTCCACAACTTTTTGGGAGCTTCAGGAACTTTTGTTGAACTTTCAGTGTCTTTAGGTCCATAGGAAAGCTCCATCTAGTGACGCAAGGCGGCTCGCAAAAAGTTTGGCTATGAGTGCAACGTGCCCGATATAAAAAGCATATGTGCATGCTTTCGTTATCACCACCGTCACTTTGGCGTGAAGTGACCAATGGAAGTCAGTGGCATACGCGAAGATCTGGGTGCCTCTCAGTACGGCGTCCTCCCAATTTCTTTTGGCCACCTCCCCATCTTAAAAATATACCCTGAGGACTTTGACGGAATCCACGTATTCAATCATCATCATCAACGTAATAATAATAATAATAATAATAATAATAATAAGCCTGACTACGTCCGCTGCAGGACAACGGTCTTTCCCATGTTCCGCCAGTTAACCCGGTCCTGTGCTTGCTGCTGCCAATTTATACCGGCAAACTTCCTAATCTTATCTGCCCACCTAACCTTCTATCTCCCCCTAACTCGATTGCCTTCTCTGGGAATCCAGTTAGTTACCCATAATGAGCAGCGGTTATCCTGTCTAAGCGCTACCTGCGCGGCCCATGTCCATTTTCTCTTCTTGATTTCAACTATGATATCCTTAACCCCCATTTAATCTCTAATCCACTCTGCTCTCTTTTTGTCTCTCAAGGTTACACCTACCATTTTTCTTTCCATTGCTCGCTGCGTCGTCGTCAATATAAGCTGAACCCTCTTTGCAGGTCTCCAGGTTTCTGCTCCGCAGCTAAGTACCGGCAAGATACAGCTGTTATATACCTTCCTCTTAAGGGATAGTAGCAAACTACGTGTCATATTTTGAGAGTGCTTGCCAAATGTGCTCCACCCCATTCTTATTCTTTCACTTACTTCTATCTCGTGGTTCGGCTCCACGGTTATTACCTGCCCTAAGTCGACATAGTCTTTTGCAACTTGAAGTGCTTTATTACCTATCTCGAAGAGCTGCTCTCTTTCGAGGTTGTTGTTCATTACTTTCGTTTTCTGCAGATCGATTTTAAGACCCACCTTTCTGCTCTCCTTGTCTAACTCCGTAATCATGAGATGCAATTGGTCCCCTGAGTTACTCAGCAATGCAATGTCATCAGCGAAGCGCAGGTTCCTAAGGTACTCACTAATTACTCTTATTCCTAACCGTTCCCATTCTAGGCTTCTGAAAACCTCCTGTAAGCATGCGGTAAATAGCATTGGGGAGATTGCGCCCCCCTGCCTTACACCCTTTTTGATTGGTATTCTATTGCTCTCTTTATGGATCACTATGGTAGCAGTTGATCTTCTGTAGATTTCTTACAGGATGTTTATGTATACTTCATCGACGCCCTGATTCCACAGTGTCTGCATGACGGCCGATATTTCTACTGAATCGAACGCCTTCTCGTAATCTATGAAGGCTATGTATAGTGGTTGGTTATATTCTGAACATTTCTCAATTACCCGATCAAAAGTATGAATGTGGTCGATTGTTGAGTAGCCCGTTCGAAATCCTGCTTGTTCCTTTGGTTGATTGAATTCTAATGTTTTCTTTACTCTGTTAGCAATTGCTTTTGTAAATAGCTTGTATACTATAGAGCAACCTGATCATCCTGTAATTCTTCAAGTCTTTGTCATCTCCTTTCTTATGTATTAAGATGATGTTAGCATTCTTCCAAGACTCTGGTACTCTTCCCGTCAGAGGACACCTCGTAAACAGGGTGGCTAGTTTTTCCAACACACTCTGTCCTCCCTCTTTCAGCAGATCTGATATTACCTGATTTTCACCAGCAGCTTTGCCTCTTTGCATGCTCTCCAAAGCTTTTCCGACTTCTCCTATCATTACTGGTGGGGTGTCTCACTGGATTACTGCTAGTTCTTTTAGTGTTCAGGTCGTGGTTGTCTCGGCTACTTTACAGATCTCTGTAAAACACCTCCGCTATTTTAACGATCCTCTTCATATAGGTGGTTTTTTGCCTTCTTTGTCCCTAGTGCATACATCCGATTTTTGCCTATCCCAAGTTTCCTCCTCACTGCTTTGACGCTTCCTTCGTTTTTCACAGCATGATCAATTCTCTCCATGTTATACCTTCTTACATCGCATAGCGTACGCCTATTAATCAACCTCGAAAGCTCTGCCAGTTCTATCTTGTTTGTTGTACTTGAGACTTTCATGATTTGACGCTTCTTAATGAGATTCTTTGTTTCCTGGGAAAGCTTGTCAGTATCCTGTCTAACTACCCTGCCTGCAACTTCCACTGCACACTTCATAATGATACTCCTCAGATTATCATTCATTGTACCTATGCTAAGGTTGGTTTCCTCACAAAGAGCCGAGTACCTGTTCTGAAGTGAGACTCTGAATTCCTCTATTTTCCCTCACAGTGCTAGCGCATTGATTGGCTTCTTGCGTATCAGTTTCTGTCGTTGCTTCTTCAAGTCTAGGTAGATTCGAGACCGTACCATTCTATGGTCACTGCATTGTACCTTGCCAACCAATTCCACATCCTGCCCAGTGCCTGGGTGTGCACTCATTATAAAGTCTATTTCGTTCTTATTTTCGCCATTAGGGCTTCTCCATGTCCACTTGCGCTTTTCTAGTTTTCGGTAGAAGGTATTCAAAATCCGTAAATTATTGCGTTCTGTGAATTCTACTAGAAGCTTTCGTCTGGCGTTCCTAGAACCGATACGATAATCTCCTAGTGCCTGGTCTCCAGCCTGCCTCTTCGCTACCTTTTCATTAAAGTCTCCCATTAGTATAGTATACTGCGTTTTTACCTTACTCATATACTCACACTCGACAATAGTTGAATACGATATGTCACCAATCAAACAAAGTACTACACAGTACAATCAGCCACACTCGAAACAACGGACACAAACAACAATATGCACTACAATGCAGTCGCATGCATCGAACAACCAAGACACTTAAAGACTAAAGAGTTTGAAAACCTTTTCAGTCCAAAGTCCTTGAAACAAAAGTCTGAATGATACTCTTCCGAGAATCACACGCTCAAAGTCCAGCGCTGTTGTCGTTCCACTGCCCCCGAAGTATCTCTTCCAGGAAACCTCGCGTCTTCAATTGGCTGCTCCCCAAGCACCAAACTTCTTCGCCGGTAACACGTCGGCTTCCCATGCACAGCTGTTGCCACGCGTCTTCACTCGCTGGTGGTAGACACACACTTCTGCCTGTAGCACCAGTCTTCACCCCTCAGGTGGAAATCCTCTAGTTCTCCTCCTTTGTCACTGAGGACAAGAGGCTTCGCCCACACGGCGGAAAGACCCTACGCACACTTGCGCAAAATTTTCATCTTCTGCCTGCGCACACGGGCGCGAAATTTCTTCTTCTCCTCCTTTGTCACTGAGGACAAAAGGCTTCGCCGACAGACACGGCGGAAACACCCAACGCACACTGGCGTGAAATCCCTTCTTCTCCTGATCTCTCATCTCTGCTGCTCGATTAAATACCCTACGCGCTAGATTCCAGAAAATTCTCATCATTTCCGTCGGCGCGATGCTCAGCGAAGGCTGGGGAAAGCGCGAGACCTTTCGAGGGCCGTCCGCGACACATGACGCAACTCTGCATCACCACGCCCATTTCCCACGAGAACCTTTCAGGGCTTGCTCGGCCGACGATGTGAGAAGGTTAGTCGGCGAACTACGCTTTCTAGAGGAGGAGAAATGGCGCACTTAGGGAGTCTTTGGTTGCTCGTTTTTTTCTTTATCGTTGACCTTCAGGCGCCTCTGTACGCTTGATATGGTTACTGATATGGTTACGCTTGTTATGGTTACACCTGGCAAAAACCTCTTGTCACTGGAAAGTTTGCTGTCTCCACGCCGTTGACGAGAAGTCGGCTGGTCATGTTGGTGTATAAAAGCTTAATTCAGCGAAAGTACTGCTCAGGCAAACCAAACATTTTAAGTACGCAGTAGAGGTAGTCATGTTTGACCCTGTTGAAAGCCTTAGCTTGATCCAATGACACGAAAGCACCGGTAACGTTTTTGGCGTTGGCATAGTAGAACAAATCTCTTATCAGAGTAAGTGTTTGCAAAATTGACTTACTCGGCACTGCACACGTTTCCGTGGGTGAGACTATATCGGGCAGAAAAGGTTTTAGCCTAAAGCCAAGGATCGTAGCTACAAGTTTGTAGTCCGTGTTAAGGAGGGTAATCGGCCTCCATGACCATGGATCGTCAGGATCCACACCCTCCTTTGGCAGTAAGACTACACGGCCCTCACTGAAAGACCTTTGCTTTTGCCCATCAACAATGAACCCGTTAACCATGTCAGTAAGTGCGTCGCCTAGGACGTCGAAGAAAGTTATATAAAACCCCGTCAGTATTCGGTCTCGACCTGGAGCCGTGTTAGTGTTCATTTTCCTCAAGGCTTGCCTAACTTCATCTTTCGTCGCCTCAGCGCAGAGCATATCAGACGCCTCAGGACAAAGCGTGGGCAAACCTTCACAAAAGTCTGCGATTCTTTGATGCTGGTTGCCGTCTTGGGAGCGATGATCTGCAGAGCAGAGCCTTTCAAAATGCGCCCTAAAGACTTCCTTGGTTGATTTGATATCTGTGACTATGCTCCCACACTCTGTCCATGCTGCATCGATAATACTGGGCTGGTGTTTTCTTACCCCTACTCGCTGTGAGTATGCCAAGTTACCTAGTTCATCCGTAGGCAGGTGCAGTTCCTCTCCGCGTTTAAAAGCCCCGGACCTTGCCCTCAACAAGAAGTCGTATTTAGCCTTTTTGGCCCCATTGTACTTTTTAATTGCGCCTGTTACATTACCTGTGCGCTCAAAGATTTGAATACGCCTCAATGTTTCATTCATTTGTGATGTTAGACGTGCATGGCGCATTTTACCAGCCTCGGCGCAATCACACGCCATCTGGCCTTCAAGAGATCCCATGCTGTCGGCGTTATTGGCAGTGTGTCTTCCAAAGATGCATAGATATAATGCGCATTTCAGGTACCAAACTTCATCATTTAAAATTGATGAATCCATTCGCTACAACTTGGAGCAATGCCTTTCTAGCTAAGCCTTCAAGGTGAACAGCACTGGCATGTGGTCGCTGAGCTTGCGTTGCCCAGCCGCTAAAGAAGTGACATCGCATGTCTCTAAACTTGTAACGAGCTCGTTTGGGATATAGACTCTGTCAATCTTGCTCTGAGAAGTACTCTGAACGCGCGTGGCTTCAAAGGTGTTTTCGTGAAGCGTTGCCCATGCATCGACCAGCTTCAACTCTGCATATTTTCTGCAACTCTTTCGAATGGTATGTGCTTTGTCTTTGACTAGGGCCTCTGACATCTCAAATTGAGTCCAAAACACAGTTGAAAACACCAAACAACACGCACGGTGCTGAATTTAGCAGGAATGACCTGGCACCTCTAAAAAAGTCATTGGCAAGAGACCTATCCACGGGCGCGTAAAAGTTGGTGAATCGGATTTTCTGGTCGTTTATCTACATGTCCACCACAATAACACGGCCTTCATTATCGAAGAGACAATGTGCCCCCCGCCTGAACCTCGGATTGAGAAACACGACACCAGTGCCACGCGACTTCGTCTGCGTTAAGGAGAAGAAGGCTTCAACCTAAAATCTAGCATGGAAGGCCATGACGTCTTGCCGTGTTCGATAGTTGGTCTCTTGCAGAAAAGAACGTCGACCCCGAGCGAGCGCACAAGGTTCATTATCTCCTGTTGTTTTACAACATCTTTGAATCCACGAACATTGAAAGTCATGAAAGATAGCCTATCCATTTAAAATAAATTTTGGGGGAAACAAAACAATAGTTTTTTTTTCTTTTTTAAACAGCAATGTGTAAGGGAATGGCATGGCCTCTCCTGTGTCAAGCGGCAGTAGATGTAGTCAACGTGATGACACTCGAAGGACTGCTGCTGAGATTTACTCACGCGCAAAGACAGAATCGACCCAGTAAGCAACCCCAATGATAACAGAACGAGTACACGCAGCATGCAAAGTAACTCCCATGATTCAATTACTATAACAGGGCATAGTCGCCACAGCATAGCACTCACATATTGGCACATGAAGGCTCCATTGTGAATGACAGTAACATATAAATTGCTAAACAGTTTGCATGCATCTGAGACAACAAATGCATAGTGGTTGTACGGCTGGGAAGCAAGCATAGCAATGGTACAGGCAACAGGAAGCGGAAAGAATGGTTGTGTGCAGCACAAATTGAAAAAAAAAACATTGAGTCCTCACCCGCATCAGGTGATCGATCTCGGTTCGGCGAATCCACTAGGGGCTTTTCGGATGTTCCGGATGTGGTGACATCACTTCCACTGCTTGAACTACCAGGCTTGGTGTGACGCTGAGAGTTTGTGGCTCTATACAACTTGTCGGGAGAACACGTATTTCAGGAGACAAAGATACTGATCGCGAGACTTGCGGAAATCTGTCACTCTTTAATTTTCGTGATGGTGAGCGGTTCCTACGATGTCTAGATGTCTTGTCGGACGCTTCTTCTTGGGCCTGTACAGTGTGTGTGCGAGGCGTTTTAGGTTTCCTTCAAGACGTGGTCATTATTTCTTTCATGGGCGTCGTCTTCACGCTACCTTCCAGGCCCACAGGTAGCCGTTCGTGGAGCTCGTCACTTGCACTTGTTGCCTCCGAAGGTCGGAGCAATTTTCCCGTTTGACCAGCGCCCCGAAATGCTTGAGCCGCTTCCTCCAGTGGTGATGCGTTCGAGGATTTTTCGTTTTCTGTGACCTTGAGTTCCACTGATGAAGACGTAGCAGACGAACTCGGCGCTCCACAGCGTTGCTGGGCTCCTCTGACGACGTTGTCGGAGAAGACAACGCTGCGGTGTCCCCAGTCAGTGCAGAAACGTGGTTGTCACTCGTTGTGCATGGCAACGCGGCATCAACGCCGCTGGCATCTTCTGTCCTGGCGTCATAAAATTCTGTGTCAGTTGCGCTGTCTTCATACCAATAATCTGGAATCTTCTGTTGCCGTGGCTTGGTTTTGCATTGCAAAACTTTCATGTGTCTGGAGGTTGCAATTTGGGTTGTTCTCTTCAAAGCAGACTCTCCAAGTTCGGGCAATTTTTTCAGTGACTGTGAGGTGCTCTGCGCTGTGTCTGCGTATGAATTGGGACAGAAGCAATCTTTCGTCGCGTGGTCCCCATTACAGCGCTTACACTTGGACACACAATCCTCAGATGTATGGCCGAAGGTGCCACGTCGTTGACAGAAGGGTGTTGTGCAAGTAGCCGCAACAGGACCTTCTCTGCTGCACCCTGCGCACACTCTGCGCATACCGCGATACTCGAGATCACGCGGTGATCTTTAATTGGTAGGAAGTTAGGGGTGGGCTTGGCCATCTCAATTTGGACGATGCGGGTACCAGTGTACGTTGATTGATGCCTTTGAAAGGTAACAAATGTGATACCCTTCATTTTTCTGTATGGCTGAATAGCTGAATTAACTGCGTCATCTGACACGTACGGCGGGAGGCGGAACACACTGACTTGTACGCTGTGCGCCCCGACTGCTTCAACTTGTACCTTGTGACCTTGTAACTTGAATCCTTGGTTTACCACCAAATTGGTTGCTTGTGCAGCCGACCAAGCCACAATTACGAAAGCTCCAAGGTGTTGCACGAACAGCACCCCTTCCCTCCCCATGACGTCTTTGAGGCCATCGATGATCTCGTCAACAGATGCCGTCCCCTCCGGGACGGTGAAGTTGAAGCAGTGCTCCTTGAGGGGGAGCGCCGCAGGCCTTGACGCCATCCTCGCTGGTCCCGGCAGGCGCTGACGACGATCCCGGCAGGCGCTGACGACGATGGGATTAGGCCTCAAAAAACTGGCTGGCGAAGTCGCGAGTGGACACCCGGCAGCAACGCCGCCAGAACGCTGACCGCGTTGAAGACTGGAACGCCGAAGCTCCTTATAGCGGCACCCGTTCGTCCCTCGTAGTAGCAGTACTAATCGCAGTGTGTAACCAGTCTTACATTTTGACTTCCAAGGTAGTGCCGGTGAGACATTTATTCTGTGCGTTGTTGAACAATAAAAAATTCGCAGTGTACGCCTTAACTAAAAGCCGAATTCTCCTGTCTTTCATTCCCCCTTAGCAGCCATTGGAATGTACATTGAGCCCTATCTTACAAGAAAGGGTTGCTACGTTATACTCGCTGGGCGTAACCTCCTAGGCTTTAGAAAAGTTTAGCGAGCGTTGGGCCGCAGTGCCATGAATGCAGTGAACAAGTATATACCATGAACTCGAGATGGTTAAAGGTGGGAAGTAGATACAAAGCGCAAGCCGCAAGAAAGTGTGCGTGTGCCTCCTCTCGTTCAGTCCTTGGAATGTCCGCTGGATGGCGGTGCTTCTATATGAGGAATATATGATGAAAAGATGAGAGATGGTGGTAGTTGGAGTGTTGAATAGGTGGACGAACGGACACACAGACAGATGCATGGACGGATGCACGGATGGCTGCACGGACGGATGGACGCATGGATGGACGCAGGGGCGGATGCATGGACGAGAGCAGGGACCTACCCACAGATGAACGTGCGGACGCACGAACAGACGCATGCACGGGCGGGCGGATGGACGCATGGGCGGCCACACAGACGCACGCATGGGTAGACGGAAGCAAGAGCGAATGGACGGATGAATGCTTCGCCCCACTCTCCATCATTCACTCCGTAGAGATGCTGCCATTTTTTTACATGCAAGCCGTGAGCACAGACTACGGCATTCTGATTTCGCTTGTGGAGTGGGTTGTGTGTTTTTTTAAATGTGTAGCATTTTCTAATCACCCTAGACTGCAAATCAAGCGTCGGCGGCGCCATTGACGCTGCCACTGTGCATGCTGGCATGTTCTGTCCAAGTTTTTCTTTTCATTTAATGTGCAGGAGGGCACGCATCATTGTGACATTTTCCTGAAGTTGAAAGGAAGAAACAAGACGTGGTGTAGAACGGCTATTTGGGCTAAAAGGACTTGTTTTTTGGCCTAGTTGGTGCATACTTGGTGCAGAAGTCTGAGGCGCAAAAAACATATCGTGAAGCAGGAAGAGCTTCTGCTCTTCCTGCTTCACGATATGTTTTTTGCGCCTCAATCTTCTGCACCAACCATTTGAGCTAGTTGGTTAAATTCCATGGTAATAAGGGTTGCAGCGCAAGCACGAAGGTGTGCAAGCACGAAGGTCCAATTTTGTTTCGTGGGGCGGCTCTCTTTATAGACAACGTAAGAGAGTCTGATTGGGTCAAGGGTCGCCCCGGTTCTGAGTGACATTTTTCTTGCCAAGATTGACACGATCCTCAAAAAAAGCTCGTAGATTTGGTACAAACTGCCTTCAGATATGTCGACGACTATTTAATTTTGCTGCAGCCTTCCATAACTTTCTAAAACACATAGGGGTGGGCTAGAGTTCACTTGCGAAGTTCCCCAACAAGGATCGTTGAGGTTCTAAGATAATATTATTACATTGTTTTCAAATCACGTATGCTGGGAATACCGACCGCAAAGTGTAAAACCCTTGTTGACCTATGCTTCATGCCACACGAAACTGGTCAAGAGAGCTATCACTTCATCGGCTGTAAGTGCTGGCTTATCTAAATCTTGCCTACAGAAGATAACTGATAGCGTAACAATGAAGATTAACAGATTTCTGTCAGAGAGATTTCCAAAATTTGTTTTTTCTTCAGTGTGCGAAACGTTTCTGCAGAAAATCAAACAAAAACAAGAAAAGGCAGGTCGAAAAAAAGAGCAAAAAAGAGTTGCTGTCAATCCATACTTCCACAATATATCTCATGGTTTGAAATAGGTAGGTTCGAGATATTGTGGGGATGTAGTTTTATCAGCCCCGTTCAAAGTAGACCAGATTTGCAGAATGACGGAGGAGTGCCTCAGTGGAATCACTACAAAAAGTTGCACATGCGCCGTAAAACACATTGTAACGAGGGCAGTGCACACTCTATAAATAAATTTATAAAGCGTCCAGTTGATATTGTCTACATGCTTCCTTTAACGTGTGGTCGCTGTTATATAGGCCAAACTGGGCGGTGCATTGATAAAAGGTAGGGAGAGCATATGAATGATTTATGCAAAGGAATAAGTTCAAACCTTGTTTTGCACTGTAAAAGCTGCGGGTGCCAGCCTCGATTTCCGGGCGTGAGGGCACTGGTACGCCATGTGGGCAAATTAACCCGTGAAATAGCTGAGGCATATCATATTAGAAAACGTGGTGACAAATCCGTGAGCCAGCCTTCGGTGGCCTTGCATAACAAAAAGATCGCGCTTTTAGATAGGGGTTAGTCATTTTATTATTGTGCCTTCTTTCTTTTTACCGACAACTTAAGCCCCCAGCATATGTCACTTTGCTCACGTTTGCTGTTAAAAGGTTGCCTGTTGTATATATTATCATGTGTGCCGCGAAAAATAAAATCAGTTCGTAGTCAGCGCTCGTGTTGTCCTCTTTGCTTTCCTTGCCTCGTCTTTCGTTTCACGCTTCTTCTAGCACCTTCGTGCTTGGGCTGCAACCCTTATGACCATGGAAGACTTGACGTCACTTTCTCTAACAGAAAAAAAACTAAAGCATTGACATAGCATCAATTGTATAAACCGTAACCGGTCGGCGATTAATTAATAGATCGCTACTATTGAATCAAACATTAATTTTGACTTCCACTCCAAAATCGTCTCTCCTCTATGCAGATGGCCAACGACGCATGCACGCAAGGTAACCACGCGAACGCCGCAGCATGAGCGCATCAGTAAGAAATACTACCTGCTCTAGAGAAACGGTCGCTGAGCCGACCAAACTCGGCGCTCAGCATAAGTAACTGTCTTGCTCTCTCCTCGAAACGTGCCGGCGCCGTCAAGTCTGGCGCCAAAGTCGTGCTCTCAAAGCGTACAACGCTTCGCACACGTCCGCGAGGCTTCCCCTGTTTCTCTTTTCAACTACCTCCCGAGGGGCTGCAGAAGCAGGTGACGGAAAGGAGGTCTAGATTACGTCTAGACTGAACGTCACCGGCTCTGCGACGACCACGGTCTGGTTACAGAAACGCTTTGGTCATTTATGGTCGGCCATTTGCACTGCGAGTTCTACGGTGTTCAGTGGATATGTCGGGGAATGTAAAAACGAACATCGAGGTGTTTCGCTTGTTGCAGAAGAACGCCGCACGCGTTCCGAGTTTTATGTATCTGGCATGAAACGCTGCGCGTTGCGTAGCAGTGACAATTGATACTTTTTTGTTCTTCAGTAGTCTATCTCGACGAATACTTGGTTTTCTGAAAGACGCCATTCGCCCACATATGCGTTCTTTTGATTTGAATGCTGTCAAGATTACTGTAAATGAACACGATACTGATAATGACGTTGTGCTACCAAAACATAAAAGACAGATGACAAAAAAAACGGAACGATGATAACTCAAGCATTTTCATTGTGAAGGACGTGGGGAGTAAATGTAGGTCGGCTAAGGTAGCTTTTCACAATAATCCGGAAAAACTAGTTATCACAATAATATGCGGCACAATCACGGCACTTCATTATCTAGAGCATAGGTGGAATTCGGTAGACCACCTGATAAATATCTATACGCAATAAAATAGTAATAAGACCTCTAACGTGTCAGAATTGAGGCTGGCCCGCTGCCTTTGCGCGGGCTTTCCCGCCTTTTATGCCATTCTCATGTCCCGACATGTCTGCCCTGCTTTGCTGTCTGCCGCGCTGGAAAGGGCGGAGTGGCTTTTAACTCCCTCACCCGGTAGTGGATGTTGACTGTGGCGCCGCGCGGGGGGCCTCGAGGTTTTCGCGCGCTGCGTCAGGGGCAGGCAGTACTCTCCGGGACAGCAAACGGTGAGCACGCAATCTTTTCCGTCCGTCGACTCCCGTTGTTAGGGGCTCGTCGGACTTCGCTGACGGCGCCTCGCGCCCGAGGCGAACGCTCACCTTTTGTTGCCCCGCTGCGTACGCACGGCCGAGGGGTGGTACGGTTTCCTAGTGCGTGGCCTAGCTACGCCGACCCGTCTCCCTTCGAAGCCAACGCGAGCGCCTTTGCCCTCGCTCGAGCAACCGGGCCTTGGTCCCGGTGTCTCCGTGGATCACCTTTACCGCGGAGACGTGCTCGTGGCACCCTGTGTAGTTCTTTGTGCCCGTGGCGTGTATAAGCCTACTTGCTGTCCCACCGCGCCTTTTTGCAACGGGCTGTACTGCGTTTGGTGTTGCCACAATAAAGTGTTGCGACTTTGAGCAATATCGTGTTCTCGCCAAGGCGACGGTTAACGCGTGCCCTGCGGCTCGCTAAGACCGGACCCACGCTGGTGGCCGTTCTCCTTCAGGATACGTGTACACCACAAACGATAGGAAGGCAAGGTAATTCAATGACGACAATTAGCCCAGATTTCGCTTATATAAGCGTCTCCAGAAAGGACAAGTGCAAAATGCTTCTGTCACAGGCGACACAATGCTTCCTTACAATGATCTATACAAGAAAAATTTAGCAGCTGCCATGCTTTTAGTCGCCGATTTGACCAAAATAAAAGCAGCAACAGAAAAAATACTTGCCCTCAGTGCAGCCAAAAGATTTGTTGGTGTTAATTTTTTGCTCACACGCGAGAAAAAGAAAAGATACGCACGCTGACATCTCGCACGCTCTGCTTTCTGCCGTTGTTCTGCTGCTCGGGGAACTTCCATTAAACGCGCCCTCTAGCAGTAGCCGGGCACGTGAGGCGAGATTCGCTGGTTTTGCTGGGCAGTGCGGTAATTGGAACGGCCGGAGAGAACAACGCGGCGCACCCGCAATCTCGGAGGCCATGTAAAAAAACTACATGACATCACTTGGATTGTTCACTAGATGGCGGTACCTGTAGTTGATAATGAAAGATGCGAGATGTTATAGTAGAAATGACGTCTAATATGACGCCTGTCATTGGTGGAAGCCAATCTTTCGATTTAGTGCGGCGACGTAGGCTATGGGGAGCGTTGTAACAAAATTCGTTCGCTACCAAGATCCTGCCGTACGAGAGCGGGGGGCCCATGCGGCACGCCATACACACACAGCGTTCCCCACGTTTCTAGATGATGATCGACTCGGCGAAATACACGGAGGATTTCCGGTTTACAGAAGATTCCCTCCGTAGCTTCGCCCACACATCATCCTTGACTCCGTGGATATGCTGTTATTTTTTTAGGTTTTAAGGTGTACCTATATTCACTGCGCTCGCCACGTTTTTTTTCTTTTTTCCAGAATTCATGACTATTATTGTGAATTGTAGACCGCACGGGTGCCATATAGAAATTTTTGGTATATTTTTTGCTAATTGTGTTTCATCGATTAGCTTCTAGTGTCTATTTTTCTGCAAAGCATTACGTAACACTGATGAACGCGATCAGTGGCATTATGTCTTCTATCAAATTTGTAACTTCATGAGACTATATTTGAGAAAATAGGAGTCGGAAAGTTTAAATTGTGTTACTAATTTCCGCGCAGTTTATATGGAAGATGTCAGTGATAGCGTCTATAAAAATCAATAAATCTGAGCATCTGGATAATAAAGTGAAAAAAAACATTTTCATTCCACATACTGGTGAATGAATTCAGGAGCATGCATTGACAGCCATGCGTAAAAACATTTCACCCCCCTCCTACAGCATCTCATATAAACACATATTAAATATAAAGAATGAAAACCCTATGCTTCCTCAAATATGTGTCCCTGTAAGCCACGCTGGAGCAAAGACCGCGGGTCAGCGGTCGCATTTTGAACTCTGTCGACGTACTTCAATACAGGT
The DNA here is from genome assembly GCA_013436015.1 of Rhipicephalus annulatus. Taxonomy (NCBI): domain Eukaryota; kingdom Metazoa; phylum Arthropoda; class Arachnida; order Ixodida; family Ixodidae; genus Rhipicephalus; species Rhipicephalus annulatus. Next base: position 44,507 of record WOVY01009524.1, read on the forward strand.
GGAATGCTCGATGCTTGTGTTGTGCACTATTAGTACAGGTTAAAAAACTATATTTGCGACTCTCATACATCGGCTAAGACTAGCAACTGCTCACACAAAGGACTTACTTTGTATTCAGCCTGCACCATTCTGAACATTTATGTTCGTGCGCCCAAGGTGACGAGGATGTGTGTCACCTGCTGCTAGACTGTCTCAAACATGAGACGCAGATGGCGACTGGAACAGAAACTCAGCACCCTCGTTTGCCTATTAGGAGGGTTAACCCTACAAGGGTCAATGCAGAAATGGATGAAAAATCACATACAGTTAAATGAAAAACATTCACATGATACCCTCGGGCTTCACTCCTGCATTTAAAGTATCGATACCCCCTTGGTGCCTTATTCTAACCACACTGCATCTTAGTCTACCAGGGATCCGATCAAAATCTGAGCTTTCATCGCCCGCGCATAAATAACGGTCTCTTCTTCTTTTGCACGAGAAATATTCAGACAGTGTACATATATATATCAATTGCTCCACGAACCGCCAGTGTTCGTCAGGTGCAGTAGTTGTCCCAGCAAGAGGTGTTACCATAAGCTTTAGGACTGACCACTCCACAGCATCTACAGAAGCGAAACTAGCTGATTTGCGCGCTGCACTTTGTGTGGTCAATCAGGAACTACAGCAACAATGGTCAATTTTCAGCGACTCAAAGGCTGCCCTACAATCTGTGCTCTCAACACTGCGTCGCGGGCCGTAAGAACAGCTTGTTTTTGAAGTTCGGTGCCTTCTCTACACTTCACACGAGAAGGGGCATCATGTGACGTTTCAGTGGCTAGGAAGTCACTGCGGCGTCATAGGGAATGAACAGGCCTATACTGCCGTGCGGGCAGCTCTTGAAGGAACATGAGAAGAAGCCATACCGCTTTCGCGGACCGATGCAGCCAGTAATCATCGAAGACTTGCGCGTGAATTCACGTTTTCACTATGGTTTCCACCAAGCAACGAGACGAATCATCAACACCACGTATCCTCTTTGATGGCTCCCCGCATTCCACTGGGCTGCACTTTTTTAAAACTGCACTTTTTTTAGAACTGCACTTTTTTAGAACGCACTGACAAAGCTGTCCTTCCATCAATCACCATGCATCGTGTTTGTGTTCAGCAAACTGCAAGCTAAACCGTCATTGTTCATGCCAACATATTTTTGGTATGCCAACAAGAAATGCATGCCAACATATTTCGTATTTTGTCGCAATCTCTACCAGAGATTCTGCTCGCATGCACACTCAAATGCTTTCAACACATAATCCACACTTGAACTACCATCAAAAGTGTCTGGGTTTAATGTTATATGACTAATTTTAGATGATGTCAGCATCGTTAAGAGTGCTTGTGTCTGCCGCAGCTCTATTTTTCGCAACATAGTAAACTGAATAAGCACGTTCGACAACATTGTCGTATTGACGATTGCGTCGGAATGGCTCGACATTTTGCCGTGAAGTTTTTTTTTCAAGTTTCTAACTCTGCGTGTGGTATAATATTCTTTTACAGAACTTCTGGTGATGACGCCACTGATTGGTGTTCGGGCGCTGGTGGCGATAGACTCGATCTGGCTTGTTGTCGTCATCGCTTCTGGCGCGCAACAGTTATCGCCGTACAGTTCGTACCCTGCAATAAGCGGGTGGCCATCCTGCTGTGTGAGGTAGAAGATTTTCCGCGTCTTCCGGAACCTGTCATCGACTGCACCAAATATAGTGTTTCATCAAACGTAGTTTACCGTCACGCATTTATTTAGATTCTTCCAATCTTCCTCTACTTCACCTCCGACTTGCATTTTTGTACCCTTGTACAGTCATTTTCCTTGAATTTTTACATGGCAATGGCCGATTATGTGCAGATGCGGCGTAGCTAGCCTTACGCATTCGATAAATCCATCATTACTCTCCTGGGCCAGCAACACCCACAGAGCGTAATGGACGGCAGTGTCCAGAGGCTTCAACCGAAGTCTTGATGGCAGCAATGGCAGCGGGGTGGCCACGCACGTCAGTCAGGCCCGTGATGGTCAGGTCGCCAAACTTCAAAGGAACAAAAATTATTCCTCACATTTATTATTATTGTTACTTGATTTGCATACATGGATACACAAGGACACAGAGGAAAGAGAGAGAGAGCAAGCTGGCGACTGCCACCTGGAGGGGCACAACGCCTGCACACTCTTTCGAGGGAAGGGAAGAGACAGAGGAAACAAAGATTAGATGAGAGAAAGGGAAAGATGAGGAAGAGAGAAAAAAAATGACGTAGACTTTGGCAAGTGTGAGTAAAAATAAATAAAAATAATAAAAAAGAATAAAAAAGACTGTCTATGAACGGGTGGCCAGGTCCATTTGGTTCATAAATGTAAGGAGAGCTCGGTGGGCCTGGTCGCGTCAGAAAGCACTACTACTCCATAACAGTTAGTTGTCTAGGGTCGCGCACTTCAGTCCTAGGAATTTATATTCCTTATTCAGCAAAGACTGCTGCGTAGAAAGTGTGGGACAGGATAGATGCTCAAGTGTTTCGCAGGAGCGACAAGCTGCGCACAACGGGCTGTCCACACGCCCTTGACGGTGTAATCGTTCACGCACCAGCACAGAGCCCACTCTGAGTTTGCACAACAGCGCTCAGGAACTACGAGACAAGCCATGGCCATGAACACGGGGAGGGAACGATCCATTCGCCACACGTTAGTCTGGGTGCTGCTTTAGAAGGTATCGGCGTAATAGCATACCAGCGTTGTCCATCGTCCATAGAACTCTCGGACAGTCACAGTCATCATGGTTGCATGACGAAGCAAGGCGATCCGCTTCTTCATTGCCCACAATACCCACGTGCGAAGGTAACCACTGTGCAGCTAGGCATACCCCACGTGACAGAATATAATAATGAATACAATGATGTGGCTCAGAATACGGCTGTTCGTCTCCTTGCTGGTGAGTCTGCTAAGGGCACCACGAAAGTCGGTGAGGATGACAATCTTCGATGCTGGTAAACCTTCTTGTACGTACTGAAGGGCGACATCAATCGCTGCTAGCTCGGCTGTCACCGACGATGAGGGGTGCGGTATTTTGCTGTGTTAAGTGAATAATGAGGATATGTATAGGGGCGCTGTTCATAGTAATCCAGCGTCCTGTTTTAGTCTAGTAGCTGTGTTTGAGCATTATCTGAGTTGGACAGCTCTTCCAGTGGTTCCCGGCTGGTCAAACCTCGGGCAACCACAAGAACGCGTTCATTATTATGAAGAGAGGCGTGCCCAGGAGTCCAGACGATACGCATCGGGCGTAATGCTGATGGCGAGACAGGTTTCCCTACTGAAAAAACCTATATAATTCCATACAGGATCCGTATGCTTCAATACAGGGGTTACAGGAGCTAATAAAGGAGCTGTACAGGAACCAAATGGGGGTAGATGGGTCTTATACAGGAGCTATATGGTGGTATGTAGGAGCTGAATGGGACCTGGGCAAGACATATAGGGGTATGTAGGAGCTATATAGGCATTATGGGTTTGGTATGTAGGACTCTCATCTAGCACAATATAGGAGCTAATGGGGCTGAATGGGGGCCATACATAGGACTTGATAGGGCTCAATGTCAACCTTGATAGTCAATGTAGTACATCAGTAAACTTATTAGACCTAGGCATGCATAAAATTTTTCTTGTTTTTGTGTTGAAAGGTCTAAAATACTCAGATTTCAGCTCCATTAGTTGGCTGTACACAACCTCAAGAAATAACCAATTTTAACTAGTTCATATCATGAGATGCAAATATGTGCAAAAGTGTACCAGATAAGTATATAAGATAATTACCAAAGTACTTCATTTCATTTGATCACCTTAGTTGTACACGTGTTATATTTGCACAAATATTGCTGTTCAATTTATGAAAAAAAAACAATATTTTAAATGTATTTGTGCAATGAATAATCTTTCTATGAGAAATCTCTAACAGGAAATAGTGAGTGAGTAATTTTCTATTATATGAACATACACAAGAAGATAAAAGACAATTAATCCTTATATTCAGGAGAGATAGACCAAGCCTCGCTCACGTGCTCTGTCATTGCACCAAGGCACAAAGCACAAGGGGCCATGCAGGACTACCAAGAAAGAGTGCGAATGAGCTCTACGAAGCTTGGACCTCGAGGAAAAAGTGCACACGACACAGTCGAGGGGCAAGGCGTCTCTGTTATGACATAGCAATTGCGCTCTCTGGTCTAAACACACACACTGAAAGATATCGATGAAGTCTTTAATCTGTACAAGTACAAAATAATTACATACAAACACATTAAAAAGGTTTTGCAATACTGGTGTTGTTAAAACAAAACTACATCCAATATTCAGATCAATTTTCCATGCACTGCTCGAAACGGTCGATCTGAGAGTTTGGTTGGCTTTGCACAAGCTTGCTCACTTGTGAGCGGTACTTGACTGTGTTTATTCCTCAGAATCAGAATAAGAGCAAATAATTATCAAAATTTCGTTTGGTGTGCTTCTATCTGAGCCTTTGAAAACAGCTTATTGTACGTCTGCATGAAAGTATCTTCACCACTGGCCAACTAAGTATTTCTAATGCTACTCCTGTCTTACAACAAAATTGATTCAAATATTCAGTTTAACTTTCAACACATTACTTTAAATAGTTGAATAAGTGTTTGGGTGGCACAAGCTTGGTTGCTCGTGAAAATACTTGGCTGTGTTTATTGCTCAAAAGCTAAATAGGAGCAAATAGTTCTCAAGATTTTTTTTCATGTGCTTTCATCTGAACCTTTGAAAACTTCTTGTTGTACGCATTCATATACCACATCATTCCAACTCAACAGCTAATGGTCACGATACTCATGTCTTGCAAACAAGAGTGACTCAAGTTGTTGTTTTGAGCTTCCATGCATTACTTAAAAAGGCTGACAAGAGTGTTTAGTGGCACAAGCGTTCCTCTTCCTGATACTTGGCTGGGCTATCACAGAGAAGGTGTACATTAGCAAATATTTCTCCACGCTTTGTTTTGTGTGCTTCCAACTGAACCTTTCAAAACGGCTTGTTGTATGCTTGCATGTACAGCATCATCCCCATTGGTCAGCTATTTGTAACAGTACTCTTGTCTTGCAAATAAAAGGGGCTCAATTTTTCATTTTGAGTTTCCATGTATTGCTTGAAATGGTTCATGAGAGTGTTTTTGTGGCACAAGAATGCTTGTCTGTGATACTTGGCTGTGTTTATCACTCAGAATGTGGACAAGAGGAAATAATTCTCCACGCTTTCTTTTGTGCGCTTCCATCTGAACCATTCAAAACGTCTTGTTATCTGCTTGCATGTACAGCATCATGCCCATTGGACAGCTATTCGCAATGATACTCATGTCTTGCAAACAAAAGGGGCTCAATTTTTCATTTTGAGTTTCCAGGTATTGCTTGAAATGGTTGTTGAGAGTGTTTTTGTGGCACAAGAATGCTTGTCTGTGATACATGGCAGTGTTTATCACTCAGAAGGTGGACAAGAGGAAATAATTCTCCATGCTTTGTTTTGTGCACTTCTGTCTGAACCTTTCAAAACGGCTTGTTGTATGCTTGCATGTATAGCATCATGCTGATTGGACAGCTATTTGTAACGGTACTCATGTCTTGCAAATAAAAGGGGCTCAATTTTTCATTTTGAGTTTCTAGGTATTGCTTGAAATGGTTCATGAGAGTGTGTTTGTGGCACAAGAATGCACGTCTGTGATACATGGCAGTGTTTATCACTCAGAAGGGGACAAGAGGAAATAATTCTCCATGCTTTGTTTTGTGCACTTCTGTATGAACCTTTCAAAACGGCTTGTTGTATGCTTGCATGTACAGTATCATGCTGATTGGACAGCTATTTGTAACGGTACTCATGTCTTGCAAAAAAGGGGCTCAATTTTTCATTTTGAGTTTTTACATATTGCTTGAAATGGTTCATGAGAGTGTTTTTTGGCACAAGAGTGCTTGTCTGTGATACTTGGCAGTGTTTATCACTCAGAAGGTGGACAAGAGGAAATAATTCTCCATGCTTTGTTTTGTGCACTTCTATCTGAACCTTTCAAAACGGCTTGTTGTATGCTTGCATGTACAGCATCATGCTGATTGGACAGCTATTTGCAACGGTACTCATGTCTTGCAAACTAAAGGGGCTCAATTTTTCATTTTGAGTTTCCACGTATTGCTTTAAATGGTTGATGAGAATGTTATTGTGGCACGAAAATTCTTGTCTGTGATACTTGGCAGTGTTTATCACTCAGAAGGTGGACAAGAGGAAATAATTTTCCACACTTTGTTTTGTGTGCTTCTATCTGAACCCTTGAAAACAGCTTGTTGTATGCTTGCGTGTATAGCATCATGCTGATTGGACAGCTATTTGTAACGGTACTCATGTCTTGCAAATAAAAGGGGCTCAATTTTTCAAATTTGAGTTTCTAGGTATTGCTTGAAATGGTTCATGAGAGTGTGTTTGTGGCACAAGAATGCACGTCTGTGATACATGGCAGTGTTTATCACTCAGAAGGTGGACAAGAGGAAATAATTATCCATGCTTTGTTTTGTGCACTTCTGTCTGAACCTTTCAAAACGGCTTGTTGTATGCTTGCATGTACAGTATCATGCTGATTGGACAGCTATTTGTAACGGTACTCATGTCTTGCAAAAAAGGGGCTCAATTTTTCATTTTGAGTTTTTACATATTGCTTGAAATGGTTCATGAGAGTGTTTTTTGGCACAAGAGTGCTTGTCTGTGATACTTGGCAGTGTTTATCACTCAGAAGGTGGACAAGAGGAAATAATTCTCCATGCTTTGTTTTGTGCACTTCTATCTGAACCTTTCAAAACGGCTTGTTGTATGCTTGCATGTACAGCATCATGCCGATTGGACAGCTATTTGCAACGGTACTCTTGTCTTACAAACAAAAGGGGCTCAATTTTTCATTTTGAGTTTCCACGTATTGCTTTAAATGGTTGATGAGAATGTTTTTGAGGTACAAGTATTCTTCTTTGTGATACTTGGCTCTGTTTATCACTGAGAAGGTGGACAAGAAGAAATATTTTCCACACTTTGTTTTGTGTGCTTCTATCTGAACCCTTGCAAACAGCTTGTTGTACGCATTCATGTACCGCATCATTCCAACTGAACAGCTAATGGTCACGGTACTTACGTCTTGCAAACAAGATTGGCTCAAGTTGTTGTTTTGAGCTTCCACTCATTGCTTAAAATAGTTGACAAGAGTGTTTAGTGGCGCAAACTTTCTTGTTCCTGATGCGTGGCTGTGCTATCACAGAGAAGGTGCACAATAGCAAATAATGCTCCACGCTTTGCTTTGTGCACAAGATGCTCATGTGCTGTGACGTGAGTATCGTTACAAATAGCTATCTAATGGGGATGATGCTGTACACGAGAGCGTGCAACAAGCCGTTTTCAATGGTTCAGATGGAAGTGCACAAAACAAAGCGTGTAGAATTATTTGCTATTGTGCGCCTTCTCTGAGATAGCCCAGCCAAGTATCAGGAAGAAGAGAGCTTGTGCCACCAAACACACTGATAAACCATTCAAAGCAATGCATGGAAGCTCAAAACAACTTGAGCCCCTCTTGTTTGCAAGTCAACAGTATTGTGACCATTAGCTGTTCAGTTCGAATGATATGGTGCATGAATGTGCATTGTTTGATATGTGTTATCTGAGTAATTGTGTGACACAAACTTGTGCATTTTCTGCTTGCCCATTTTGAGTTTTCTTTAAAGGCCTAGAAAACGTCATTTGAAGACATCTCTCTCATTTTATTGAGGGATGCAATCTTGCAGTGCCATGCAAGCATGGTTTAAAAAAAAACGTTGGTGTAGTGTAACTGCTGAGAGAATTCATTCTTCCATGAATTGAAGAAAAGTGTCTAGTGTTAGCCCTCTTTATTTACTTTAAGGAAGTCTTACACTTATAAAACAAAACCAAGAAATACTTTCTGTCAAGCTTGTATTTCCGTATTATGATGGCAATCGAGTCTTATAACTTGTGAATTCTTGTGCGTCGCTTCGACATCAGCATGTTAATATTGATTAGCACTCATGAGAAAAACTGGATCCTACGCCAGCTAGGAGTCACATAGAGAAGCATACTGGGTTGTTTCTTGTTTAACTTATTATTACCAAGATTGTTAGTATCTATTACTCATTTTGTTTTGCACACTTATGCATGGGCATCAGTAAGGGGGAAAAATGGGGTAGTCGTCCCCCGCTAGCCTTACTAGCACTTGCACCCACTCAAGCTATGGCAGTGCTTTCGCCCTACACCAGCCATTTGCACCGCTCAAGAGAAAATGCTGCCGATGACCATGCACTTATGGCACCGATAATACAGTTTTGTGTGAGAGCTGATCTCAAGGCACGTGCTCCTGGGTCATGCGGCTTCGCTGTCTGCGTTGGAGGCGTAACCGATAGATCGAAGACGAGAGAGTAAGCGCGGAGTCTGTAGATATCAAGAGCGACTGCAGCCTCGTTTTCTTCCTCAGTCACGCAGGCTGTCTCCCCACCCCTCGCTTTCGTTCCTTATGGGTGAAGTTTGTGCGCACGCAGTGCGGCAGGCTTCGATTGTCGTAAAGTGGCTGAAGGCGTTCCGCTTAGTTCGCGGCTCCTTGAACGCACATAGTGGTGTGCGTGAAGCTTAAGCACTGGCAGTTTTAGTGGCAACATGTAGCGAATGAATGTTATGTTTCTACAACTGCGGAGTGCATGTGGCTGCAGTTAGCATTGCTTTAACAAGAAGCTGTGCGTAGAATTTGCGTTAAGTAATATCGTACTTTCGTAGAATTTTTGGTTAGTAAAAATGGAGCGTGTCTGGAAAAAGTGCACTAGAAATTGTTGTGGCTAATACGAGAGGGATCCCTTTTTGGCCACGGGGTAAAGCATGTGCTATGACAGGAATCACTGACTTGCAGCTCTAGAAACATTAAAATTGTGCCAGCCATGTAAAACTCTCGGTGTTTGGTTGCCATAAAAGTTGCTGAGGGATGTGCAGGCCAGTCTCGTGCGTTAAGCTGTCTCACGTTTTAATTGTTCTTCCTACTAGCAGCACTTTAAAGAAGCTCCACGTTATTCAAAACAGAGCTTTACGCATAATTTACAACTTAGCCAAAGATAATTCTTCTCCACAGCTCAGCTGTTTTTACACTACTACTTACGCTGAATTCTGGCATATGCATATACAAGATAAAGAATATATTAATGCTTACAGATACAGTAAGGTCAGCTGAATACTCATCTATGTAACAATTACGGCTCGTGAAAAAGTTCTGAACACCACACACTAATTACGGGGCCCAGACGAGAATATCTCTACCATTACCCTGTGTATTGAACAAAAAATAGTCAACATCTCGCAGATCTGCGCTTTATGCTTTAGTCGTTAATCTAGAATAACACGGATAAATTTTATCTTTCATGTGTTTTTTATTCTGTTGGTCTCCTCGAAGTTGGGTGTACTGGTCGTGTTCTTTTGGCGATTATGTTGCTTATGTACGCCAGTTAACTTATGCCGTCACGGCATGCTGCTGAACAATAATCCGCTGGGAAGCTTAGTGAAGTTCAAAAAAGCTTTTTTTTTCACATGCTCTCCGCTGTAGGTAGGTCCAGTTTGTTACTGCGTCGATGAGAATCAACGGGATCATTGCAGAATGCTTAACTGCCATTTGCATTTTTGCGCGACCGGATGTTTACGAGCCATAAGTCAACGCTACCTGACAGCCGCACTACGGAAGCCAAAATACAAATATTTGGTTGCGCGAAAAAAAATATTGAGACCAATCAAACTTACTGCATGCTTTTTATGCGCGCAAAAAAACGTGAATTTATGAATTTGAAATTGTGTCAACGAGTTTTCTCTTTCTCGCCAGCTTCGAGTTTTTTTTTCATTGTAACTTCAGGAGAGTCGGTTTACGACAAGCGGCCAAGACAAGCCCATTTCGGAGTCATTCGTCGTCAGTATGGCGCTTGCAAGTTGTGCGATGGAGTTTGTTGCTTGTCTTGTGCTACTGGGTTTAGACGTTTCCTGTGTGCAGTCTTTATGCCTCTTCGAAACTGTGCGGCAGGTGTGAAACAGATGTGGTTCAGTAAAACCGTGAAGAGTCATTTGAAATGCGGGGTGCACCAAAAGTCACGTTCGTCGTTTGCGGAGACGGTTACCGCGCCGTTGTGGACAACCTCGAGAAATGCTTCATTTCGCTGAGCGTTGCCGGTATGGCAAAAAAGGCCTTTATCGGCAAAGTGAGCCGGGTAAGGACATCAAAAAGAGCTGCTATTACAGGAATGTCCACCTTCTTTGAGGTGAGTGTCATTTTATTTTCCATGACGTTTTCGCTGGCGTGCGTTTAGGCGAACAAAGGAAGGCACAACGAAAACATGTTTGAGTGCGTATCTGTTTTATTTTTTATGTGGCACATTTTATCCGTGTGTTGTGTATGTTGGCATGCTGCAGCTGATACCGCACGCTTGTGTCCCATGGGATCTTTCGATCGCAATCATGACCGATCTGGATTAAAATGTATTATGTGCGGCTGCAGAGTGACATAAGTTGTAGCTTGCACTGTTGATCGCGATCAAAAACCACATTCGGGTCGGCCCTGATGGCGCTGGAAATGTCCGGTGTGACACCGGTAGAGTTATTATTATATGAACAAGTTGACGTCGCTATTCCTGATGGCCAACCTGCACTACATTGCATTTATTTATTGTTCGCATGTAATAGTCACGCATTCTACGTTTTCATTTTTGTGTGGTTATTTATAGTAGCCTGCTCTCCAACTTTATGGGTTCTCTGATTAAACTATATTTACTGACCTCGTGCAGATGGAGAAAAAAACGACTCGCCGTGCAACACAATCTTTTCTACCAGAGTGACTGTGAAAGGAACGTCCGAACTTGGAAGGTAAATGTGGTTTAATAGTAAAACTGATTGTAACAACATATACAAAATGCTAACTTCCAATGTCCTGGTTGCTTTCACTAGCCGCACGTCTATACAATAGTCGCTCATTCAAGTACATTTGTGCTAATTGGCTAGGCAAGGGTCACTCATTCTATGTTGCATTTTTTTCCAAGTTCTGTTCGGTCGTAAAGTAGTAACCAGAGCGAAAATGAAGACTGCTTCATTTGAAACGTTTAGGTACTTATACCAGCTACATCTGTACATATTTGCCATTTTGACTCAGACTTTTGTCAGTGTGTAGCAGCCACTCAATAATTTATTTATTCACAATACTGCAGCCTAGCATAGCCCAAGCTGCAGTGGAATTACAAGAAAGGAGAATGGTACAGAAATAATCTATAACAATACTGGCACCACACGTAAATAGGTCAGTTTTGCCAGGATGATTCTTACAAAGAAAAAGAACAGCACTAATAGTTAGCAACCACACTTTTGACTTAGTAATGTAAGAGTCACAGTGATTTAGTATTCAGCCCAACAAATGCTGATCAAGGGCTTCATCAGAACTGTCTGCCTTGCAACTTCCTTTACTCTCCGCCTAGAAGTTCAGTAAGCGAGTCTGCATCAAGCAGCAGAGCGAAGAACAGGACTGGGTGAAAGCACAGGCCTCCTAGCCAGCATTTCATGTTAGCAAAAATATGGCAATCATAGATAGCTAAGTTAGGTCTGTATGGTGTTGGGCGACTGAACTTCCCGCTGCTTCCTCTGTGGCCCCATGTTGTCATGAAAAAAAAGACAGTGTCACTTATGACATCTCTCTTTGCTTATTCTTAATTGCGTTCTGTAGACATTTGAGAGTTAGACCTACAATACTGCAGTGAGGGTCATGCCATGTCCCTCATGCCATAAGTGAAGCATAAACTTGCAAAGGCTCATGGGATGCATGCAGTCTGCACCAGCTACCATTTCAATGGCTCTCAGTGTGCTGCATCACTCCTTGAGTATTGGCATTTATCCGTGTCACTCGCTTTCTTCGTGGTAACCCGACGCATATGCTGCAAATTTCTAGCACACAATAGCACGGCCGCACCTACGACTGACCACAAAAGAGAAGCATGTGCTGTGATTGCCAAATAATATTTTAATTTGAAGTGGCGAACGACCGACTGTATGTGCTATCACAATTATTTGTTTTCTTTTAAGTGGCGTGGCCTTGGTTTTCACGTCTTTGAACTAATTTTACACTTGCATATTAATGCACATCACCGACTAATGTGCTTATTTTTACGTGTTTGCTTCAGTGAGGGCGCTCAGCTGTTTTTGCATTTGCAATTGAAACACTGTGTCGCTGTCTCAGATTGTTGGATATATAGTATCTTGTATCAACGTTCACCATGTGCAATGAGTATCATATGTTACTAAAACTACGTGTTCAGCGGTGACGGCCTGGTAAAATGTTCAAATGTGCATGAATGACAGCGACTTTTATTTAGTAAAGTCGAGCTTCTTAGGCGTTTCGGCATTGCATCGTTTTGGTGAACAAGCTGGTCTAGGCGATGCTCACCTCACAGTCAGGTACCGTGTTTGTTAAGCCTTGTTACCTGTCCTGCTCGCATGTGCACCAGATCAGGTATGAATAAATTGACTACTACGGAATGAATCCTTGGAGAAACCGTTGAAATCACTAGCAATACATTGTATACCTGTTCTATAAATAGAATAGTAGAGCGCCCTTTCTTGTCTGCATAGCATTACTGACACATCATTTTTTCCAACTGGTGCAAAGTCGTCGCCTTCTTAACCACTACTAATTGTGTATACATCACTGCGATTGGTGCCGTGGATTCCACGGTGTCACCCCTGGCATGATATTGTGTGGCTGTTGGCTGCTCTGTCTTGCTATTTTCTGTATCAAGCTCAGAGCTGGCTGCACGTTGCATAGCGGCCGTGCATTTTAAAGCAAATGCCGCATGCTTGTCGTAGCTGTGTAGATAGTGATTGTGGTTGTGATGATAAAAACTACACATCCAAATGACTTTTGTACTTCAGTCTTGGCGCCTTAGATTCTCTTTTGACGTGTCAATATGTTGATGGCACGTAGTCAACCTGCCATGGATCTTTTCTTGGAGCGCCTGTACATAAATACCGAATGTATCAAACGAAACCATCCATTCAGGATTGTCGATAAATATTACTTACCTTACGCTAGGCATCCAAAGGCTATACCACTCACCATATCTCTCCACAAATTCCACTTCAATTTTATATCTTTGTTCCAAGGAAATCTGAACATTTTTTCCCGTTCGGCACTATTTTCGACAGCTGCACAGCCGACTATGATTGTGCAAATGACTAGATTTCAACACAATTGAAAGAAAAGCCCTGTCTACGTCTCCAAAAGCGTGGCCAGCGAAACAGCGTGCCATGGATATCTTTAACTAGGAGCCAATACAGATGGCAAATCTCATGAGTCTTTGTAGGTTTATGCCTCACCTATTTCATGAAGGAAACACCACCATTTATCTCCCCAAACATAGCAGCCATGCACTTCTTCTTGGAGAAGGTTCACTTGAATTTCTTTGCGCTCATCGGAATGCTTCCACTGTTTGTATTGCACCTTCAGTTCTGGAGTACATCATGGTAGTGCCAGAGAAATGTCAAAATGGCACCCGTTTATCGTTTTGTTTTCATGACCAGTCAGCATTTTAGGAACTGACTGCACGCCGTTCGCACCACTAGAGTCTCACTCTGTGTCCAACCATGGTATACCATCTGTGCTGTATTGAGCTGACTGCAATATTTTGGGAAATGAATTACTCAGCCCAAAAATTCTGACCCAATCATTTTCCCGAACTATCTGATCCGTTCAGTGAACAAAATCATTGTTTTACACTTGCTTCATTCCCAGTCAGTCTGCATTGTAAATATTGTGCATCATGCTTCTAATTTCCTACACTATTGCAGTGCTTTGCTGTCATGTATTGAAAGTGGTGCTGTACACATTGCTCAATATTCGATGAATTTCAGCTGCACTGCACTGCTCAGCACCCTGAAGTGAAATTCTAGCTCACACTTCACACTTATCCGAGGCATGCTTACATGGGTGCTTTGTGTCAAGAACTGAAAGCTGTGACCTCATAGATAGACAGGCACACTAAAGAAATCGTACAACACATATGCGTGGCATCATGAAATTTTAATTGCTTTTTATTTGGGGGCCATTTTGACTTTGAAAATTGTAGGCATTGTATTTTATGAGCTAAAAATGTATCTCTGGAGTGTCAACATTCCAAAGCAAGCTTCTCAAGTTATACTCATGCTGACTGTATGTTTGTTACGTTCATGAAGCAGTTAATTTTGTAATGATTTGCATAAATTCATGTGGCTAAATCGCTGCATAAACATCAGTCTGCAAATATGATGTGCAACTATTGCATAGTTATAAATTAAGGAGCACATGCAGCTGTTGCGGTCAGCAACACAGCAGACAGTATGATATTCAAGTGAATATTCACGGCTACCTATGAAGTAATATATGACTTAGTAAGGTAGTTAATGCCACTCTAGTTTTGAGGTACGTGTTACTGGAAAGTACAGACATCGTAGTATGTTGCGTTTATCGAAATATTCTCAGCAAGTGCTCCTGGAGTGTGAATGATAATTCGACAAGGTTTGAAAAGTAGGCCCTTGCTCAGTCATTGGTCAATATTTAACGTGAAAGTGGACGAATCACTGAGAATAAAAAATTCACATCTGTGCGTCTACTTAAGCACTTTCTTAAATGCCCATACATACACGGCTTTATTTCGCATTCACTCGGCAAATAGAAACAGTGAAGATGGTGGTAGAGGAGAAGAGGCTACTTATTTACCATCTCTTGAAGAAAGTAGGGAGGTGCTTGCTCTGTTAGGAGTGCTTACTCTGGATTTTATGGCATTTAGACCATCTCTACTGAGTGGTAATATTTTGGGTTTATATATACACTCCCAAGACCCCCCCACCTCACCCCTCCAAAAAAAAGTCGCAGAAGGCAGCGATTCAAGAAAGAAAAAGAGCCCTGTAAGATGGCTCTGGCAATTAGAAGCTTGTTTGATTGAGCCTCCTCCAGAAAATTTTTACAATGGAACGAGTGGATTGAGCAACTAATAGAGGCTTTGGAGGAAAGGAATGGCAGACTTCAGAACCCCTCTCAGCCATAGGTCGGCAAACTCCCTCACAAGCCGAGTCACTCAAACTCGGATTGGGCCATAAATGAGAATCTGAATGAGCCATATGTGCAAATACATTTTGTGATTGAGTGAGCTTCACATTTTTTTTGGTCGGCCTTTGCTTTCAACACACCTTCGACAATTTAAAGATAGAATTTTCGGTGAGCCTGTAGTTCGCGCTCTCTTCTTTTTTCATTCATCTATAGTTAACACTGGTCGATCTGCCCTATGTAGGTATGGCCGAAGCTAAAAGGAACATTTTACTTTACGCCTGTATGGTAATCAACAAATTTTTTGGTGTGTTTACGAAACAAATGTGAGTCCAGCTTTTTGTCCCCTCTCATTGTTTTTCAGCATTACTTTATATCTCGCCTAGTACCTAGTCTATTGGTGGCCATAATGCATTGATGTTGTGTCTATTTATCACTTTCTTTAGCCCCTGAGCTATGTTATGAATGTAAGGACTACCGACGACACGCCCGTTACATGCTACGCTTCTCGCTTATTATATTCACAGAAGTCCATCATAAATCTCTACCAACAAGCTCAGCTGTCCATCACTCTAAGTTGCAAATTTCTATAATGTAGTGAACATTCTTTTTCATGATTTCTTAATACCTATTATCTGTCACCCCTTAGGTTTCAGTCATATCCTACTGGTCAGGCTCCTTCGGCACAAACACTGCAGCTGCTGCTACCACCACCACGGCCAATATTTCACTTCAGCCATTGCTGCATCACAACCAGTATTACAACTTCTGAGCCACTACCACAGTCCTTCCCAATGATGCCTCACTTTGACAGGGCTTCACATGCTTCCAAAGGAAGCTATCAGGCAAGTGTGTACTGTTAAGAAATTTAGCTTTCAATAGCATTGATGTTTTCAATGGGCAGAAATATTGACAAGTCTGCCAACTTCATGCTTCTTGAACAGGGTTGAACCTACGTGTGTCTGTCAGTGTAGGGAACCAAGTGTAGGTGAATTTCAAAGTAGCTTATTTTCATTTTATTTTACAATACTGCAGGCCCCTTCTCGGGCCCATGCAGGAATGGGTTGAACTTGAATACACAAAAATGTGAGGAAAATAAATAGACCTTATCTACAAAGCAGGTAAGAGCGATAAATATGCACATTGTACAGTAAGCAAGGTGTTCATATAAGTTTTGAATTCTGTTCATAAATTTGACAAATGAGGAGTTCACAATATCAGCGGGCAGCATATTCCATTGCGAAATGGTGTGCAGAACTGAATAATATTTGTAAGGGTTATGTTATTAATTTTGTGTATGAAGGAAGCAGGGCAAGCAAAAATTAGAAGAAAGTACTTTTTCATTGTTTACTAGATATGAAAGCAGATTCTTTTTCCACAATTTTCATGTACTATGCAATCCTGAGCAAGTGCTCCCACTATGGTGAAGGTGACGAGAGTTGGAGGGGGGGGGGGTTCTTTCTCGGTCTTGCATCAAAAATCAAGATTGTGGTGAAAAAGTCGCATGTGCTTCCAACGAAACTGATACACTTTAATAAATGTGCATGAATTCACTATGATTCTGCAACCTCGTTGCGCTTCTAAATAAAGAAAGTGAAGGAAACTGCAGAAATGGCAGGAAGGCGGGGGGGGGAGTGCTTGCTCAGTTGTTCATGCATGTTTTAAATATCTTGAAAAAGAGAGGATGGAACTCGCTTAGGTGGGGGCGCTTGCTTGAGATATTACACTATTGTCCTCATCCTACGTATCTTTTTTATTCAACTGAAAAAAGCGACCTGAAAGCAAATGGCCCTTTTACATATGGTATACTTGTAGCTTATTTTCTTTGTAAATTGACGAAAAGCATGAAGCTTAGCATTTTTTAGCGAAAAGAAAAAGCTAGAAAAAGCTGTCCAACTAGCAATGTTTACGCAGTTACCAAAGTCAGACACAGTGAAATAGATAAGGTGGCACAGTAAAAAAATAGGTCAGCACAGAGAAAACTGCAATTTTCATTGCATAAGTAGAGCTCCATCTTCTCGAAATGGCATTTTTTGTTATGTCAGTATGATAATTTTGAAATGGCAAAGGATGTCATGCTGATTGTGCACATACTCAAGCAACACATGGTGGTGAACTGAACTGAACTTGATCCTTTAGAATAACTTTCATTTGATCTAAAAGAAAGTGTGCAAAATGTCCAAAATCTTGTACAGGAGCAAAAAATGCAATTTTTTAAATAAAATAAACCATTCTTTGGTTCGGTCAATAGAACACAAGGCTCTGAACAAATTAGTATAAACTTCTCGTTGCTATCATTATTACATGCTTAAAAATGATTACAATTGGGTAAAAAATACGTGGAAGTCCGGGACTAGCCGGTCTTCTCTAATCGACACAGTGCTCTGAAATAAGGCAGTGTTTACATACACCCGCAGAGCTGTCTTATTCAATAATGGCAAAGTAGATACATGGTGCAGAAAAGTTATTGTCGCTACCCCTTCATTGGAGGCAGTAACCGGGTAGACTGCAATGGCTGACTTAACAGCCCCCAAAATGCACTGCTAAAACTTGAACAGTTTAACATCAGGTCCTTTTAGCAGGGGTGCAACAGCTGCGCCAATCGCGCCAATTTGATACAATTCCCGATTGTTGCACCGAGCTGCGCCAAACCCGTGAAATTGTTAAAATTGCACCACGCTGCGCCAAAATGCCCAGCCAGCCTCAATTTTTTTTTCAGGTGTACTAATTGTGGTGAGCGATGCAGGCCATGTCGGCCACCTGCAGCTTTGCGCCATCAGTCAAAGCGCGCAGACCCGAAGTAATGTGCCTAGAATATACCTAAAATAATCTTGCCACCCACCCTATGCTCGTGAGACGTGATCGACCAGATAAAGTAACAACACTGCATGCCTATCGGTCTGCTGACCACAACAGATACGTATCGGCGGGACGGCAGAACTTTAAAACAAAAATGTGTTGGTGTAGCCACCAACCCTTCGCGAAAAATGTAAGTTCTCTTGCCAGAAACGCGGCTATGGCTTATTAAGGCTCGAACAAGTTCGACGTGCTGCAAATGCCGGCGTTGATTACCTTAGCAGTGGCACATAACAAATTTTGGCTGGAAGCTGAGTCCTTGCCACGGTCTTGGCGATAGATATCTAGTACCGTCGCCGGGGCAACGGGCGTGCGCCGTTGTTACTTTATCTGGTCAAACTCGTCTTGCAAGGTAGCTGAAGCGGCACATAGCCCCTGGCTGAAAAAGGTGGGTTGGAGGGGGGTGGTGAGTGGTTAGAAAGTTTGTTGACTTTGGTTCTAAAGCTGCTTGAGTCACCTTTGCCGCGCTAGACCGGTGCCCGCCAAAAATCGTGTTGAGATTTACAAGGGGCTGTTCGTGATACTGGGACACTTCATATTTTGCTCAGTTACTCATGCATTTGTACACCGTTAAATTCTGAGTACCAGTATAATTACCGACGTATAAATAAGCCACTGGCAATCATTTGAAGCAGTGTGTGACATTTAAGCTTCTCTACAGAAATAAACTAAATTGTGCGCAATTTTTTTTCACCACCTCTAGTTCTCGTTTTTACTAATCTTCCAAATTTCAAGCTCACAATATCGGCAGATTGATATTGAAATTCTCAGAGTTTGTCAATTGATTTAACAGGTGCAGTAAACGCTAATATGGACATTATATTGGTTCCTTAGCGAGGTGGTTCAAAATACTACCTTCATTGAAATAGTAGTAAATACTATGCTCACACTACATAATTTAGGTTATGTTGAATTGTTTATACATGTTTTTTCTCTAAATGTAAGCCGCCTTTTCTATAGTGCTCCAAATTCGCTATGTCATGATAAAAATGCATGTTCTTTATTTCCATAACCAGCTCCGAACTTGGAATTTAGTGCTCCAAAAGTTACATTTTGCTGCTCCAAAAATTGCTCCAAATGGTATTTCGGCTGTTGCACCCATGTTTTAGCACGCCAGCAAATGCCGGTTGGAGTCCAAAGATAAAGTCTGAGCTCAGAGTTTTGTTACAAGCATGAAACAATGAAGGAAATAAGAGCGATTTGGAATGCTATACAAAGATTAGCACTTAACTCTTCAGATTCAATTTAACAAAACGAAACACTGCTTAAAGTCAATGTCAGTGCTGCTGAGAGTGAGTGGGTTTTTGTGCTGTCGGTAGTCTCAACGAATAGAAAGTGCTGAGAGCACACCACGTAAACAAGCCGTGTAGCGATATTTATCCAAATAGCACACACCAGCACTCGTAACTGCGCCCTTATGTTCAATGGTAGCAGCTGTTGAAAGTGTTCATATAATTGCCATTGCAATATTTTATTCTAAATGAATGGCTAGTTAAATCACTGGACAACTCAAATGGGTTTAACAATGATTGTGAAACAATGAAGTATTGCTCATCACAAGCATGAAGCTAAGGCACTCCAGAATATTCAATCCTTCAAGCAATGATTTCATCACCACCCCGACTAGTCCCTCCATGTAGACTGCAGTATTGACCAGGGGCTCTCCTGCTGCAGTCGGTGAATACTTGTTACTCCTCAGTGTCACTGTGTGAGACTCTGTTTCAAAACACCTCCTCAGTGACTGCACAGCATCATCTATAAAATCTTCATCATAGACTGACTGACTGATGCCCTAATAAGGTGCTATTAGGAGCTGTTTGGTATGCTAAACATCACACTGCATTGTTTCAAATTTTTGCTGGCCAGTGTTTTTCTCGGCAGCGATGTAAGATGATCGATGGTACTACTTAATAATGTAACACTTCTCTGGACAACCGAAGAACTCTTCTATATCATAACACATTGCCTTACCAACTGAACCACTTCTGCATTTACCCTGTCTCTGCGTGCTTATATTGAGCAGCACCCTGCATAGGTTAAAAAGAAATCTGCGAATCATTCACACTCACTCATAAAATATATTTTTTCTTTAGGCCTTACTAGTAGACTCAGACTCGCAGCTTAATGCAAGTGTGACAAGTCTGGTGAGTCGACTTCCGGGCTCGTTAAAATATGATGATCTTCTCCACACATGGTTTCAATGCTCCTTAATAGATATATGTTGTATAATCGGTGCTCTAGTTGATGATCTTTTCCACACATGGTTTCAATGCTTCTTAACAGCAATGTGTTGCATAATTGGTGCTCCCGTTACAGCCTTTCAATCTCAGACCTTTATATAGTGACTGCAACCCAGTAAGGTAATCTCTATTCAAAGAGATGGCTCCTCAGATATTTTATGAGAATGTCCCGGGAAGAAATTCACAGGAGGGCATGTCAAAGAACCTCGACTCCCACCACCCCTCCCCTCCTTGTAGTTCTGGCCTCTCAGCTATAAATATTGAGTCGGTGCACAAATGCTTGTGCATTGAGATATGTGTGAGCTGTGAAAATTGAGAGCTCAAGGCGCAATTCCATGTGCAGGGAGGCCGCTACACTGCCACGAGACACTGCAAGGTGCCAGCTGGTGCACCTATTATGCAATATATTGCTTTTATGGACCACTGAAACTATAGGTGAAAAAGATAATCATATTTTAACGGACTCGTAAGTTGACTCACCAGACTTCGTCATTGGTCACTAACAACACAAAAACCCTTCACTCTTGGGAGCACTCACATTTGCTTTAACCAGCGTTTTGTTTTGTAGAGTTAAGTTAGATTGAATCCAAAAGAGGTAACTGCTAATATCGATTCTCAATTGCTATAATTCTTGAACAAGGGTGCCAATAGTTGCCATTTTCACCCTGGTTCGAGGAATATTGACATGACTCATCCATGCATAGCAAAACAAAGGCAAAGCCTTGAAATGAATAAGTTTCTTGCATGCTTTTCTCGTAGCACTGTAGCGGCTTCCACATGACATTGTGTCCTGAGTTCTCATTTTTTGGGGGGGGGGCTTTTGCACCAGCATTTGGTGTGAAGCATGCTGGCCATTGTGCGGTGCCTTCTTTCAGAGGAGGGTGCAGGAGCATGCATGCTTCAGAGAAACACCTATAGATAGCTCGTGTGGCTGCAAATGGCTCATTAGGGGCTGTGCTTAGGCGCTTCTTTTTTAATGCTGTTTAAGTGCTCATTTGTGTCAGCTGTGGTTGCATGCTTGTGTGGAATCACCTTATCTTATGGCTGACTTAACTATCAAATTTTTTTGCTTTTCGGGGGGCAGCACCCAGTGGGGGGACTGCCGCTTACAGTTCTGGCCGTCATAAATAACAAAATAGGCAGCTGTGCTTTGTTTTGAAAATTTTTGTTTGCTGTTGATGTATTAATACTCATCTCTACCAGTTCCACGACATTCCTCATGCAGCTTGAATATGCCATTTACACTCCTGCTGCTTGCACTTATCTTTTTATATCCATGCACCGTATTTGCTCACATAATAATTGCATTTTCTTCATTTTTGGATAATTTACTGATTTAAAGGTGTGGTTTGTACAGTGGGTAAAGTTTTGGAACAGGTCGACTAAATTGAAAACTGGAAGCTGGAATTGTGATGACTACGCTGTGTCATAACAAAACCATATCAGGTTGAAGAGTTCCTACCTTCATGTTACAGGCACATGTTCGCATTGCCTTGTAATGAAGAAGCCCTGAAAAGCCTTTCCAAATAATCATCAAATGTCTTCATTAGAGAAACTTATTCATCCCAAATCGACTGTTGGAAAAAATTTTGCAATCTGCGAAGTACTAGCGGACCTACAGGAATTCGTCACATGCTTTATGTGCTTTCTTTCACCTTTCGTTCGAGTGAGCTCACTCAAAGCCACGCAGGAGGGGATGACTGGGGGTCAAGAAGCAATGCCTATTTATCAACGTGCGTTCTGAACTTGAGCTCTTTTATTTTTATTCCCCCCCCTTTTTTTCTTCAAACATGGGGCTTCTTCTCAGTGTAATCACAAACAGGTGCACGGGCATTTGGCAGCCTCCGGTTTCGGTTGTACACATTGCACTTGAAGCGCAGTCAGTTGAATTTGGAGCCTTATTTGTTCAGGGGAAACAGCGTTTTTCAGGTGACTGATAATAAATTATGAATAACAGGCTGCCTGTTGCTGTATTATGTCTGTCTCACATGCTCTCAGGTGCCTCGACTACCCTCGGCAGCATTTTCTGACCATGCTCGAAAAGGGTTGCTGGGCCATTTAAATTGCTTCATGAAGAGTGTTGTGTATACTATACTGAATTTGTGAAAGAAATGCCCATTTTAGCATGCCTAATTCCAGTATATCTGCCATCTGCTACACTTTATAAGAACAATTTGAAAACAATTTAAGTGATGACAGTAGATGATCGAGGCCCTTAAATTGCTGGACATTAAATGTTACCGTCAAGGCACTCGAAAAACAGGAGGAAAAGGTCTCTCTGGTGCAAGTGTGCCCTTAATTGGCTATGCTTTATACGGTTTTGCCTGCTTCAACATCATCAAAGTGCTTGAAGAACAAGAAGAATAATTCTCTGTGGCACGAGTGTGCGATAAAATGCTCAACTATTTCTGGTTTTTCCACTTCTCTTGAACTTTATTGTTATAGTATGTGTGCCAAAGTGAATTCTAATAATGAAGTGTGTGTGCAAATTGAATAATTTTCTGAAATTTCTTGAATACTTCTAGAATTTTTTTCAAATACTTCATGTGAAATTCTAGACAAAAGTTGGAGGGGCTTCCAAAGTTTATTCTTATGAGATGAAAGTCTTTCTTTTGGCAAAATTGATAAGTGTTGGTAGGGTGGCGTTTCGTAGTTGCCTTATAAAGAATAAGGCAATGCACAATTGAATTTATGTATGCTCGAATGTGTTTATATGCACGATTTCACGCAGCCGAGGAGTTGATCAAATTTCAGGTCACAAACCACTATAAATAAGCCCTTGCTTCTGCCACACCTATCATCTCCTTGTTAGAATCAGCCTTTTCTAGAGTCAGTACATTTGTGACCGTAGCAGAGCCAGAAAGGCAGCTTTCACGCAATACGAGTGTGATGAGGTGAAACATTAAAAATTTGGAGGGTCCCTTTCAGTCAGACATTGACCCGATTTTGTCTCTGGTAAGTTATAATAGTTCAAATAGCAAAATTTGCAGTACGAATTGAATCGAATAGCAAAGATTATTCAAAAGATACTCAAAAATATGAATATTTGCAAATCCCCTACTCACTGTTTACTTCACATTTTTCACCACATTTTTCGTTCTCAAAAGAAAAGACATGTGCCCTTCTAAATGCTGTGCTAAGGCCACAGATCACAACTCATGCACGTGCCTAGAGCTCCACGCATATTCTTCTGTGAGACCTTCTATTTACCTGTTTGAATTCAAAATTGTGGAACCTCTTAGATCAATTTTCACTATCGAAACTTTATTCTTTCAAGTAGTTATGCTAGTAAAGTTTAAGTGTTAAAGCAAAAATTTGAGAGTGAGTGTAACGATGTTAACTCCCACACAAGAAAAAAGGATCACAGAGACATTTTTACCCCTGCAGGTTCATTTGAGAGGCAGAAGGAGGAGCAGTGGGCTTGGCTGCGGTCGTGATGCAAGGAGGCCACAAAGCTCCTGTGGAGTGTCCTTCAGCTTCAGAACAAGAGCCTCATAGTAGCCCCGTGTTGGAGTGTTTGTGCATCAAGAGGACAAACAGGTGCCGCTGAACGGGGCCCTGACAGTGAGAAATTTGGAGGTTGTGGCTAGTGATTATTGCTTAAAGAGGTACTGAAGCAAATTTTTGTCTTGCAGTATTAACATTGTTGACAGCCTATTAGTCACAATGTGGCGGATTGCTTGCTGCAGCATGGGACAGATGGACAATTGCTGTCTGTTTAATACAGACTAGTTTTATCTTGGCACAGCTCTGAGAACACGAGCCACGGAATGCAACAAATGCCAGCTAGTGTACTAAATGGTACACATAAAACGGGGCTTCCAGGTGTAAGCACTTGCACAGCAGGTCTATCAATAGTGAAAGTGGGCGGTGACAACCGACACAGTAATCAAGGCGCTGGGGCAAACAGCTCCAGCTCGGCGCTTCTGGCTTAAGAGATGGCCCACCATGGCGTATTGTTCTTCCTCCTTAACACAGAACACTGACGCACTTCCGTGCTGCCTGCGTTATGTGCTCACATTTTTTGCTGCTGCATATGCAGCACAATGTTGTTGTCGTCAAGTTGATCGTTCTCGTTTGGGTGCAAAGATTTTCTTGGGGCATCCTCACGCTTCACATGTTTACATTAGGCATGGACACAGCAGTCACTGAATAGTAGCCTGCTAGAACAAGTGGGGCCAAAAGGCAACAACGACTATGATGTCAATAATGTAGCTGTGCCAACTCTGAGCTCGGCAACAATGGTGGCACCTGGAAGTT
Source organism: Rhipicephalus annulatus (assembly GCA_013436015.1). NCBI lineage: Eukaryota > Metazoa > Arthropoda > Arachnida > Ixodida > Ixodidae > Rhipicephalus > Rhipicephalus annulatus. Next base: position 69,006 of record WOVY01009524.1, read on the forward strand.
GGAACTCAGCTTCAGGTAACTTTCAGTGATTCAATGATGCGAGATGCGGCATATAGCACTGGTTCAGGCACGCAAACTTTAATATTCATATAATTGGGTCATCTGAGCTATATTTTGTTCATCCAATTTGTAGATATACGCATGTTCAAGGGAATTGATGTCGCAGGCTATAGTAGCCACAAAATTTTGTGTCAGTACTCTTTAAGGTATCTTGCTTTATGTTTAACTTACAGTTAAACAAATAAGTAAAGTATTTAGTAAGTGCTACATGTATTTGCCCAGTACTGTGCAAATGGTTTTGCAAAATTTGTGAATCAGCCAGCAGATATGCATGCACCTAGCAGGCTGAGAAAGATAAACACACTGCCTTGCAAAATGTTTAATCATATAAATAAATTTGAGGATGCAAAAATATTTGTCTTGTTTTTCTCAAATGTCCCGACACTACACTACATACAACACTTCCACCCCTTTAATCCTACTGCACTTTCGAAGCACCATTAAATTGCCCATTGTGGCATATTCATATTTATTACACTTTATAAACTGGCATAGCCTTATTACCATGCTTAGGCAAACATTACTTATGACCCTTACTACTTGCCCAAAGTAACCGGGGTTGTTCTGCTGAAGGACTTGTTTTTGGGCTAGTTTATGCTTGCTTAAAATTATATGGTGTGTGGTTTTGTGCGACTGTTCTCTCTTTTTTGCACTATATTATGATTTTCAGCAGGAACCGGAGAATTCCTCGGACCCCTATCACCTAGATTACCCACAAACACTATAACTCCTGTATGGCCTATATACCCCATATGCCCCATAAGCCCTGTATCCCCCATATGGCCCGTAATCCCTGTATCCAATAACATCGTATAATACGGGTCCTACCTGTATAGGATTTTTCAGTAGGGTTGATTGATTGATATGTGAGGTTTAGCGTCCTAAAACTACCATATGAATATGAGAGACGCCATAGTGAAGGACTCCGGAAATTTCGACCATCTGGGGTTATTTAACGCGCACCCAAATGTGAGCACATGGGCCTACAACATTCCCGCCTCCATCGGAAATGCAGCCGGCGCAGCCGCGATTCCATCCCGCGACCTGTGGGTGAGCAGCCGAAGACCTTAGCCACCAGACCACCGCGACGGGGCGATGGCGAGAGAGAAGGACTCTGTGTGTGTGTGTGCAGCCACAAGTCCTTGAGTGAAGTCGCGGTAAGCAGCTTATGTCACTATAGTGACAAGAGAGTCATGTGACAATATCTTAGCGTGAACAGTGACTAGACTGAGACCTCCTGCTTCTGTGGAACTACTGTTCGTAGTGCATAGTGTGGCAGACACTACGATGGCGTCTGTGTCATCTAAGACGGCTAAACACATGACTGGATTCTCTGGGTAGCATGCTGCATCAGTGCAGATGCAGAGCAGTTGGAAATCTGCGGTACCATCACAAAAAACGCGTCTCATGGCTTGACCTCGGGCACGTCGACTACCGGCGTGGCACGCGGGATTCTAGTTGCGCGGAATCGAAGCCACTTTCATGAGAGTATGAAGAGTAGCGGCAAGTTTATGTTGCGGTAATTGTGTGGGTGTTGCGGAAATAGGGTAGCTCGGACGAGGCATTATGGCGCAGCCCTGACGAGTGTGCCTGAACCGTTAGAGCTGACTAATGTGCTGGGCTTCGAGCCGTTCGGTTACGATGTTTGGCACACTGAGTTGAAGGAAGCGTTGCGTAGATGTGTGTGGAGACGAGCCGAGAGCCGTCTTCAGAGCTGACAGGGAAGAGATGTCCAACTTCTTTGGTTTGAGCTAGTGTTAGATTATGATAGGGAAGCTGATAGGGGAGCCGACAATGAGTGCTTGTACTGAGCGGAGAACATTCTTCTCACAGAGTCTTCTCCTGCGATTCCAGATGCGGTGGATCATGTGTGTAATTTGAGTTATCTGTTGAGCCATAAGGCGTGTAGTATCTGACGCTTTGCCATCATACTGAACGTAGAGGCTATAATACGAAGTTGAAGCACCTGGGAGATCATACGGCCATCAAATCAAAGTGAACTGTAAGGAGAATCAGCCGTCTTGTGGCACCGCTTGTGTACCACTAACAACTACGACTTCTCCACTGACCACTTAAGGCTGCAAGCCGAAGCATAGTCCTAAATAACAGATGCAGCTTCCTGGTGGGCGTCCTAAATGTTTCCGTCTTATACTTTCGTTGCCCAAATAGTAATATCATCGGCAGAGATGGCATGCGAGATATTAAGAATCTATTCTAATAAGGAAGGGAGTTTAGTCAAAGCCAAGTTAAACAAAGTAGGCTAAAGGACTGAGTGCCCGGACGTTCACGTTTAGTTCTCGCAGCGGTGGCCGGTAGCTTCGTTGGAGTGCCTGAATAATGGCACTGGCTTTGTGTTCACGGTCACCTAAAAGCCGCTAAAAATGTAGACTGGAATAGCCGCATTTCTTGCCTAAAAGTGACAAGTATGAAGGTGTTGCATAACACGAGCCTGTTACCTGCACAAACATTAGTCACTTATGTACTCCTAAGCACGATATAAGAAAACAGTGATTTATTATTATTTCATCACCGTTTGAAATGATTATAATGCGTCAATCATCACTCACATCCCACTGAGGATTATAGGAGAAGTATATATATAAATTTTGAGGTCTTTGAAGTGAAATATATTATTGTATCCAAAGAGGACAGTACGTACTCTGCAAAAATACTCGATCAATTTTTTTCACAATTTCGACCAGAAGGTATTGTTTCTATTTTGAATATAGGTTACCGCATTATCCCCCAAAACGAAAATTATTTTTGCATTCTGCTAGTTTATGTTATAAGAATACATATATGAGCTATCATTTAGAGGTGAACTTTTAATTTATTAAGGTAACTTCAAACATCATCAAAGGTGTTCGTGTGACTGAAGCCCTGAGCCACGCTAGTGTTACAACTACTTCCTCGTTTTCAAGGAGGTCACCACTACTAGTTAAGGACCCTAGTTGTGCGCCGAAATAGGAAAACGATGTCTGCCACAATACTATATGCAAAGTGTGCTTTCTAACTAAAATGTATTTGACTGGTAAAGCAATGTTGTTTAAAGATAAGGTATACCGTTCGTTTCATGACCGATCACCCATGGTGCGTTGTGCCAGACATAGAAAGGCCAATGCTTTCTAACTAAAATGTATTTGACTGGTAAACCAATGTTGTTTAAAGATAAGGTATACCATTCGTTTCATGACCGATCTCCCATGGTGCGTTGTGCCAGGCATAGAAAGACCAACCAACGAAAGAATAAACGAAAGGGTGATAACATAACAGAGACGACCTATCATGAAGGCCGTCGTTTTAAGTTTGTGTAATAGTACAAGTGCCACGACGTCAGTGAAAATAAAACGAAAATTCGATATCTCAGATATTTTGCTGGGCAATAGGTTCTACTAAAGTACCTATATTCCTCAATGCACCACACTCTTGTTGGCGTCCCGCAGTTCGTATTTAGATGCTTATTCCAATCGGCCTTGCATTCATCGCTATGAAAGCGCAGAAAACGCTCACGAACCACCCTGCACAGTCAACATGCTGCCCGCACTAAGAATCTGTTAGGACTCTTTTAGGAAAACATGCGCCTTGTAATACTGTGGAACGGCGTATATTTGTTTCTCGTTTTCCCGTCTTACAAGTAACGTTTTTCTCACGATTGAACCCATTTTTATAAACAGTGGGTAATGAAGTTTTCAGTGCGCAATAACTTAAAATGAAAAATAGAAGAATGAAGGGTGGCTAAAAAGAATCCAATATGAATAAACGGCAGAATATTAAAGCGCAAATAGGCGGAATAACATAGTATGAAAGCAACACAAAGGCGCTCAGTTCGAACCATGTACTTTAGCATAGTTACACAACCTTTGAGCAAGAAGAAAATCAGTCAAGTTAAAATAATCAAACTGCGATGATTGTCAAGAAAATATATCAAGTGCTCGCCATAAGAGTACTCGGTCACATTTGTTGACGTTGGCTGCAACCATTTTTCTCGCGTGCCTTATAAGTGATACATCGTCATAGCGGGGAGTGTATAACTGCGTTAAGACTGATGGGTGGCAGACCAGGAAAATGTGTCCGTGGCCTCACAGTGGTTCCGGTATAGTTTGCCAGAACAGATGATACGGCTAAGCGCAGAAATACGGAGCATACGAAGGCCGACTGCACAACAATAGCTGCGCTTGAAAGTGATAATGGTGGCTTTCCATCTCAGAACCACGATATCGTTATGAGAGACGTCCTAGTGAAAGGCTCCGAAAATTCTACCTATCTGGTGTTCTTTAACGTACGCTGACATTCCACAATACACGGGAATCTTCCATTGCGCCTTCATCAAAATGCGACTGCCGCGATCGGGATTTCACTCCACGACCTTTGAATCAGCAGCCGAGTACAGTAGCCACTTGTACCGACGAAGCTGAACCCGCTTGACACTTATTCAAGCCTGCTGAAAAAAAGAGTAATAACAGAGAAAAGGGATCCCTGTGCTTGAATTCCGTGTTAACGCTACATTTGTCGCCAACTTCGCTGCAGTTATGCCTAATGTGCTCAAAAAGAGACGTTCCTCGAGGCGGGAAAAGAGCATTCTGAAAAGTGTTACAGATATGCAGTTTTTGTCGAGGCTTTCCGAATATGCGATATAAAGCCCACAGTGTACAGATATGATGAGATATGGAGTCCGAACGAGTTTTATCTGACGAATGCAAACAATATGTGCTAATGATTCATTGATATGTGGGGTTTAATGTCGCAAGATCACCATATGATTATGAGGGACGCATTAAACAATATGTGCTAAACCCACGCATTATACAGGAATAATTTTTGAAGTACGTTTGTACGTCCCAAAACGGTTATATGAATACTTGGGATGCCGTATTGAAGGGCTTCAAAAACTTCGGTCATCTGGGGTTTCTTCACGTGCACATAAGTATATGTACACCAGCCTCGAGCACTTTAACTATCACATATAAGGCAGTCGCTGCAGCAAGGTTTCGCCGCAACTTTCAGATCGGCAGTGAAGTGCCGTAACCTCTAGACCACTTCTTGCTCCGTGCTCTAGACACCGTAGCGAGTAGAGAAGGCAACACCGATTTTTTATGAATGCTTTACGAGTTTAGGTGGGAAGTAGAATACGCTAAAATATTGCACACGGCAGGTTATCACACACAATTGTGTTTCGGAGGTGCCTGTTAATATATAGTCGGTGTAAAAATGTTTTAATTCTTATAGTACCTTGCTGAGCTTTAAGACATGAATAATCTGAGCGCGCTGTAATACTTTCCGAGGTCTCCAACTTAGGTTCGTCCGCCATGCTATTTACTATAGCGCCATCTCAATTGAAAGTTGAGAAGGCATCCTCGCCTCACGGTTAATCTGCTATTGTTGAAAAAAAATCGGAATGCATATGAAACACACATTTCACTTCTATAAGTGAGCCGAAGTTGATTCTGCAGAGTAAATGTATTTAGAAGTGTTAAACAATTTAGAGTACTTGGTACTTCATACTATGGGAGAGCAGAAACCTATCCCAGACAGCATAGTAAACGATGGATAATCTGCGAGAAAGAATATTGGGTAACCCCCTATCTAGAACCTCACACTTCACCTGAAGACGACTAATGTGCAGCCTTCACTTGTAGTGTATCAAAACGTTCAAGCAGGGCGTAGCCATGGCAGTGTATTTGACGAAGTATGTGCTCGTGGTAGGGTGAACTAAGGAATTCTTTTTAAGTAAAATGAATAAAAGCCCGCTTAATGACGACCGATTTTAACATACTTTTAATTGCTTCATGATGCACATTACAAGGACATTACTCTTGCTCCAAAGAAGTGCTCCTGCCTTATGAGGGCTCGCGCGAACACTGTTCTGGGATTACGAATCACTTTTGTTTTCTGGCCGAAATATGTGCCTTCGAGCTTGCAATACCACCGCCTTGTTCGCATAGGCAATCCTCCTCTCAAAATCTTGCGGAAATATTATTACGTATGTAGTGGCTCTGTTTTAGATCATCTCTTCAAGTAGCGTCACGTGTCCAAAAACCAGCAGAAGTGCGTACAACCTAAATATTGTCTTAGCTGTTGAGTAGATCGCCGTGGTGGTGGAGTCTTCTCTTGCCTAGCGTATTAGCCAGATGTCTCCGAAAGATTTTGTCGCTACAAAGAGCGGCTATTAGGGCTAGTTTGTTAGAGTGCTAATTGAAAGGTGTTGCAGTGCTGCCACAAAATTGAATAATTGAAGGCGCAATAATAGGTGAACTATAGGAATTATATATTAGTTGTTTCTGGAGTTTGTATTATTTTCTATAAAGTTAATTTTTTGGCATTGGTGTTGGCAATTTATAGCCTTGTTCCGGGTCTGTATTGGCCACCACGTGACCATATGACGTGGGGTGGTGAACTCAAATTAGATGTTGCGGCCTGTTTAATAAGTCGCAAAAGCTTCAAAATTCCCGAAGCGACAGATGAGTAGTTAAGAGACATTGCATAGTATCTTCGCGGAATGAGCTTGCTTGGCAGTATATTCGAATAGTTGTCAGCTGAATGTCGAGAACCGATTTTCAAGAGTCACACCGCCGTCCGTCTACCGGTAAGACAGGCCGAACTCTTCGGAAGCTCAACACAACGTAAAGCAGACGTATGTGCTACAGGCGGCAAGAAGTACCGTGGGGGATATTGCATCCATTACCGTTACAACAAGGCCACGCTCTTTCCCATTCCTTCTTTGGTGCGGTGAAGAGAGATTGCATTACCTGGTTGGCCATATAGCCAACCAGGGTGGCCCACCAGCAGCTTAGTTACTAAATATACATATCGCACGACCTCCCAGGTATGTTTTCGGCCCAAGTGTATCAAATATATACTGTGACGTTCCCGCAAACACGGACTGAACCCCGGTCCTTTCAAGATTTTTTCGCTCGTTTCTCAAACCCCTCTACTGAAAATTCCTACATGTACAGGACATGCACATACGATGTTATTGGATACGGGGCATACAGGTGTTACCGGTCATACAGGTGGTACGGGTCATACGGGTGGTACGGGTCATAGGGGTGGTGCGGGTCATACAGGTGGTACGGCTCATATAGGTGGTATAAGTGTAACGAATATATCGGTATTACAGGTTATGCAGGTGTTATGGGTTGGATTAGCTATTTGGGTCAAAATTAACATGCAGTAAAAGAATGTATTAAGAAAGGCATGTCAGTTCATGAAGCACACAGTAAAATAAACAATGTAATGTAGGTACGCTGCAATTATATCAAATAAACACAATAAGGCTAGAGTTGTTTTGACGACTCATTTATTTAGGTCGTTCAACATTTCAGCAATGAATCTGTTCATTTTTCTTACCCTCTCAATTGCTGCCACTTCACTTGGTCTCCCAGCAATGTACTTGCTGAAGGCATCTGTAAAAATGAGCAGGAATATGTAGCAATTAGGAACTTACTGGTTTATATAGTTGATAAATTTTATTGTCCCTAAATTCAGCAAATATACTAAGCATGAAACACTTACTTCCGACATGCCTCCAATTTCTTAGGCGTGAGTGCCCTTCTGGGTGGTGCCTGGTTTTCCGAACGCACGTAGCGCCGACAAGGGGCTCCTGTGATGCTCCTGTTGTGGAGGGCACTCACACCCCACAGAAACTTGGTCGCCTCCTTACAGAACAAGCTGTCTCTCGGACGCGAAAGCAGCCATGCCCATTTTTCCTGCTCCAGAAATATGCCGTTTGTCTAGGTGAATCTGCGCTAAAAAAATGTGGAATCATAATAAAAGACTCAAGAGATATCTTGTTTTTGAAAATGTTAGTTGCGCTCTTTGGTCGTGCGAGTAATGTTTTGCTCGTATGTATTCAAATAGTTCTGATGAATCTTACATTTCACTTCTGCAACTGCATGCCAACTTGTATAACACTGGCATACTAAACGTTATCCAAATATTCTTTTTCTAAAGCAAGTACAGTTCACAGAATGTATGTAAGTCTACAGATGCATATATTGCTCATTAATGGCAATACTACACCAGCCTTCACAAGGAGAATCCTTAATTTTTATATACTAAAAGACTGGGCAAAAAGTGGGGTGGCATAGTAAGTTAGAAAAACATCAACACAATCCCTATTTAGAAATTTTACACTAATGTGGCTCCAGCGAAACAAAAAAGCATTCCTTTCAATGATCAATGAAAAGCAAATCACATACATCATTGCTGTTTTTAAGTCTCACCTGAACAGTTTGTGAGAAACTGTAAGACATTTTAAAAAGAAGCATATTTACAATTTAGAGTGCTCTAGATATGTGTGGAAGGTAAGTTAACAACTATGTAACATATATTACAGTTGCGTTACAGTTGTTAGTAATGTTGAGTCCATAATATTCTACTAAAGTAGAAGAGACCACCAGACACCCTAAAAGGCACTTAGAGCTGGCACTGACAAAAAGTGCTCTGGCACATTGCAGATGAAAATTTCTTTTGTCAAGTCCAATAATGAGGCACTCAGGAATCAAAAAGACTCAGGAATCAAAAATTCATTCCCCTTTTTCCTGACATTAGGACTTGTCACAAAAAATATGTATAAAGCTTGTACTGAATGCCGTGACATTCCAAAAAAAGGGTAATGCAGAAGATTGCACTGGTCATTCGTGAATTAACCTCCTGAATCTCTAAATGCACCAGTCCAGTTCATAATTTACAAAATTATCCGTAGTAGATGAATAAACTGGGCATAAACATACAAAGAAGTGAAAGTGCAATGCAAGTTGCATAACTATGTATTCAACCCAGTAGTGAAAGTATTGCACTGAATAAACATAAATTTACAAAAAGTAGAGCTACCTCATCGTTCAACTGAATAAAGGCAATGTACACAGAGACGGACACTAGAAAAAGAAAATCCACACAACATAAGCGGTGTTCAAGTGTCTGTACGTGCCCTTATTCAGTTAAAAAGATGAACGAATACCAACTAGCCTAACCATCCAAGCTACTGTAAAGCTACTTACTTGATTGTCAACCTGAGAAAACAGCGGCAGTTCATCACTGGCGCCCATACCCTAAAAGGCAGAACAAAGGAAAAGTCGATCAGCTATAAAAAATATTAGGCACACATATGCCAGCATGGCTTCCAGGTATGAAAGTTATGCATCATTTCCAAAACTTTTTTTTTATTTTCAGACACAACATAACTATCAGTCCTCATTTGTGCTTTGTTCAGCCCAATAACAGCTGCTGAAACTTCTATCCCTATTGTTTTTCCAGCTTATGCTCCATAAATTGTTAAAAGCCCAATCACTGAGCTGCACAACGAACTGATCAGTGTTCTACATTGTGTTTTTAAAACAACCTAATTTTAATCCCACTTAAAACTAAGTTCATGGTTTATACAGTTTCTAAAACAAAGCTCCCTTTTATTGACTACCATAGTTTAATTCTTGCAATTTGGTGTGTTTTCTAGGCCAAAAAATTGAGCCTAACGTGAAGTTTACCCATCATAATGCTTATGCTAAACAAAAAACTGCCTTCGGTGTACGAGCCCTCATTAAATCTTCTTTATTTATCTCCTATGATGCCTTATTGTTGTTCTGCTTTCATAAACAGTCAAATCACCTATGGCATTATTACATGGGCAAATATGCATAACAATAATCTTTTGTCAATAGAGAACATTCAGAATCGGGGCATACACATATTTACCAAGAGTTCTATTTACTCTAATGCTGCTCGCCTTGTCTAGGCTAACTTCATATTACTGGCATCTGACTTGTTATCACTTAATCATAACGGTATTCATACTAGCTTTTGTATGAACCGAGTTATTATAAAATGTTCAAAAATAATAATTGTGCAAAGTTTGCCCATATTTACAACTTCCTTACACCTAAACATACATCAACTATGGCAGAATGACATCCTACTTTACAGTGATTAAATTATAGGACTTACTTCACACACTTGAAGAATTTCTTCTCCTAAATCTAGCTTGTCAAGAATGTTTATTCATGCAAAAAGCATATGCAATTAGCCTAAAAATCTTTGCTAAATTTACATTTAGGTTTTATGGTGAGTAAAGCTACGTGTACAACTATTATTATGTAGAATTCGACAGAGAGATCTGGAACAGCCGCCCAAGTCTTGGAGCGAGCACACGGCTTACACCGTTTTTAGGTACTGTCAGTTGGGAAAGCCCACTATGGAGGCGGCACCGATTCGTACACGCTTCGAGGGGCGTGGTGCTAAAGTAGCCTTGAGAACGAGCTACCGCTGGCTTCCCGCGGCAGCGTTGAATTTGTTTTTTCCTATTAGTTTGCTTGCTCAGATTACAGAGGCGGGAACTTGAAGGTTAGATTTCTGTCACGCAAATCGTATTTCACATGGTACACAACAATCAAGCAAGCTTGAGTGAATTAGCAGTTTAACACAGTAAACATGCCGACCTTCAGTGCGCCGGGCTGTCAAGTGGCTATGCCTATGAGGAAAACACTTGTGATCAGCAGTACTTCTTCAAACCCCCAAATTACCCTGCAGTTCTCAAGGACTGAACAGCTGCTATTCCATGAAAAGCCTTGCAGGTAATGGTCAAAACATACATAAATAATCATACATTTCTTAGATACAGGCCCGAACCTTATTTATCACTAAGTAGTACAGTCGAGCCCACATATAACGGCCCCACTTAAAACAAACTTTCGCTTTAAACGAACAATATCCGCGTGACCATGAAAATATATATTGGTTCATTGGCACAAAATCGCACTTACAACGAACGTCTCCGAGCGCCGCTGATCGGTTACAGCGAACAGTTAGCGGTCTCCCGACTTCCCGGGAAGCCAGTTTCGACCCCCGATCAGGCATCGGCGAGGTGCCCATACATTCTTATTGTTAAACGCTGACCCTACCTCCGCGACCCTCTAGTTGCTGCTCCCCAACCCATGAAGAAAGGAAAGTGCCGACTGCTTTTTGTTATGCATCCCTCCGCCCTTTGTCCCCCCGCTACTCTGAGCGCCCCGCATCGCCAGACGAGGTCCGTGTTTTCACACTGCCACCGATCTTTCGAAGATCGGTCGGCCATCTACCCTGTTTTTATTCGCTGGTACTGTCGTTGGCATCGCCGGCCTAGAGTGACCAGACCATTTGCCAACATCGTCGGCCACCGACTGTATCCGATAGTCTGCGTCTAGTGCACGGGTGTACGCTACCCCACCTACTCTGATAATTTGTGGTTCGTTTCGTGTTAAGGACTTGTTCTCTCGCTCGCTTCGCACTCGACTCGGCATGCTTTCTGCGCACGTGCGGAAGCGCGAAAACGGCTGTTAATTTGCGCGGAACGAATCACGAAATATCGAAGTTTGTGATGCCACGCAAACTCGCCGGCGCAACAAAAAGATTTTTTGACCACGGCCGCCGATTGTTCGAACACCCCCGCGCACTGATCCAGGCGGCCGTGCTTTGACATCTGCGCGCGCAGGTACTCTTTCCAAGTTTTTCTACATGCGAGTTTCGCGGACCTATCAAGCAAGCTACCCAACCTGCCTCCTTCCCGTGCGTTTTGGTTTTCAAGGTCGCCCTTCCGCCGCATCCTCTCCTCTGTTGTCGCAATTTAGAAACTAATTTCCTGCTGTTTCACATTCAGAGGTAGCAGATGACGCTCCTTCACCAATCTCAAAGCGATAGCAGCGCCGCCTCCGCGGGATACAAGAGGGGGCAGTACTCGCGGCTGCGGCAGCACGTGCTTACCCAACTGACAGTATCTAAAAACGTCTTACAGCAAGCCAAATCTACCACTGGAACACATGAATGATGTGCATGAGGTGTCCAGAAACTGTTTATGCATACGACACTTAAACCGGCTCCCTGAACTTTTTCGACGTAGCCGATGATCTTCGGGCATCTGCACAGCCGGTCAGGCAACTTTTTTTAAAAAATCACTTCCACACACGGTTTGTGGTCGCTGCTGCTACAACTGTCAAAACTTTACCGCCAGTTCATCCAGCAAAGTCAAACGATGCCATTTTTAGATTGTAAAGAAATCCATAGGGTGATGAGACACCACCTAAAAAAACGGTAAAGACAACCTTATTCCCCGTTCGTACCAAAAATGACAGCCCCGCATTGCCGGAGTTCCAGAAAAGTCTACCTTTGCCAGATGAAACAACATGGAAGCCCCATTGCGGAGTGGTTTGCTCTGAATATGCCAGTAGAAAGCAGGAAATTGCTCCGAATTGACCAGGAGAACCCGGCGAGAAAATTTTTATGCTGCTCAACCAGTGCGATTCGACATTGACAGATGTTCACACTGCATTTGCTCAACTTTAAAATACTTGTCTGCATACCTCTAAAAATGACTAGATGTATATTGATTAAATAAACAAACTGAAAAGGTACAGCAGGCTAGCCTGACAATATAACCCCTAAATCGGATTGAAAAAAAAACAAAGAAACAGCCATTTCAATTATAAAGTACACACCTGGCTGGTAGGTTCTTGAGAACCACTTGACGTTGTTCCAGGGTGTGGTACCGGTAGCATCAATGGGCATTGCTGCATCCGTGGCTGCTCTGAAGAAGGCGACGAAGGCTGGTAGCAGTAAGCGCTGCGGCGGTGGCAAAAGCAGCGTTGCTGACCACCCTTGTGGAGACAATGGCGAGCACGGCCATAGTGGTGGTGGTGACGGTGGTGGTGGCGACGGTGGCGATGCGTGTAGCGATGGCTGCATGAACTGCAACTGCCTTGCCTGAAAATGCAAAAAAAAATCTGTATTACACTTTTGAAGCATACAGCTTTCTTTTTGCAAGTTGAATCGAATTTGTTTTTTGTCAGTTTTATAATTGGATCTAACTTGTCTAAACTCACTCCAATATGCTTTTGTCGCTTTGTTTTTGGTGCAATACAGTGAAATCTCATTAACTCAAACACGCTTAATAGACAAATAACAATTCACGGGACAGTGAAAGCTCAATGTATGTCATCTAAAACGACAGTATTATCAACAGCAGTGCCCTACTTACCGAGAAATTAAGGTAAATGCACGGGAACAAATGCGCTGCAGTAGGACGTTCGCGAAATGATCCTTATGACGTCAGACAAACTGCCTACAAATAATCACGAGTAATCCAACTAGCTCACTAAATAAAGAACCTTGCAAGTATCAAAGAACGTAAAAAATGCTGCTTGTTGAGTTGTTTCTCATGAAAAAAGAACCGCCGGGAGTTACAATGGAGAATGGCACAAGATGTTAGAAAATTCAACTTTTTCCTGGTTAAACTAAACAGGCCGTGCCATCTAGCGGGGCCCAATTGAGCCAAAACATGTCTGCCATTTCGGAACCTATTTTAGGAAATTGATCGATGGCCGCTGTTGCTGATGCGGCTCCTGGTGCTTTAGTTTCGCTAGTAGTGTCGGCGACCGTACAGTAAAAAGCCGGGCAACGTTGTGCACAGCAACAGTGACGTGAGACTTTCCGCTTCTAGAGGCGGGTAAATTAAAGTGCGCTACCTGACGCAGACCACTACAACATAATTTCATTTCAAAATAAGCACTTCCTTGGCACAAGAGGTTTCTGGACCAGTAATCCAACAATAAAGGTCGGCAACTTTCATTCTCCAGCTCGCACATTTGCCTCAACTGTACTGCTGACATCACTTCAAGTCGACCTATGAGAAGTCTCCGTTAACAAAACATGGCAGCGCAGCCATGTTTGCCAAGCCATAGTTGAGTGAGGTTTGTAGTACCATACTGGTTCGATTGTGCCACCATAAAGATATTTTCTCTTTCATACGTTGTGCAGCAATGTGTGATGATGCACATGGTTGACTGAATATTGCATCGAAATGTTTTGAAATCGGCGTGTCTAATCATTACTGAAGCAGGAAAATAACAATTGGGCACAGCTTTATTCCTCTTCACGGCTGCTTTAAAACAATAGATAACGAAAATCTTTTTCTTTTAAGTCGATTGTATTGACCCGCCACGACTCCCAACAGCTTTCTGCACTCCCAGTTGTTTCGCAAATACCTCCGGGATAGGCAACCTTAGAACAAGCAATGACATCATGTGACGTCGTGATAACATGACCAATTTGAGAAACTTATTTCTGATGCCACGATGATGGCATCACAAGGTAAAATTTGTCACTTTTGTTGTAGCTGACGGCCACTTTTCGAACTTGATGAAGCATCCTAATGCGTTGTCATTTGCTCATACCTTCTCTTGAATGCTCCTGTGGGTGGCCTCATATTTATAGGCACCATGATTAGTAGATGTGCTTGTACTGCATTGGTGGCCGCAACAGGAACGGCTGGCCAATGTTTCTGTAAGAGAGCAAATGTGAAAAATAAAGAGCGCACATTTCTTAATTGCGTCCTGAACGAAGCATTGCTTTTTCAGAACTTCAATTTATTACAACCTGATTATTACAAACATAATTATGTTGTATTTGCTCAAAGCTACACCAGCGCGTCAGGCTGATATTTTTTCCGATTTTACCGGAGTGCTTTTTGCTAAAATCCTCGGGTGCCATAAAACTCTTTCATACTCTGAACTTCTCCAACCAAGTTGCCTTACCAATTTACTATCTAGAAAACGTGTTATAAACAAAAGGATATTAATCACATCCATGGTGTAGTATACATTCCACTCAAAAATATGGGTGAAGTGTAGATATTCACTGAAGCCCCTTAGGGTGAGAACATGATAAATAATGACACCAACCACGAAAAGGAATACAAATAAGACATTTCAGCTCTCATGATGGGAGTCTTGTTCAGAGTGACAACTAGATGCAGTGAAAATATGCTTATGAGGACTTCACAAGTGACACAAAACCACGAGTGTAGATAAGAAAGAATGTTCCATGTGTTATCAATGGTTCCATGTGTTATGTGTATCCATTGTTTGAATCAGCATTGATTGCAAGTGGTGTCCTGAAGAGTTTTTTTTTCTAAGCTTATGCCATTATGCTAATCTATTTTGTTGCTCATGTTTTCAGGGTGTTTTGCCAAGGCATTGGAAGACACCTTTACCTCGTTGACATCATTGACATGCTGTCTGACCTTATGTTCGAAATTTCCAGTCTCACTGATATATACACAATCACAGTCTACAAGGTACTCAATAGGCATCAAGATACCTTTCGTTTTTGTCCTTCATCTTTACCAGCCGATAATGCAATTTGTAGGAACGGAACTACTTGGACATCGTAATGGTTTTTGAACTAGTGCCTGGCTCGCACGCATCAGACACGTACAGTATAGCGGCACGTTTTCTTGGGAACACACGATCAGATCTTTGCGGCTGAAAGAGCTGGAGTTTAACCAGAGTTCGAGTAGCCGGATGCTAAAACATCTCTGTGCACTTGCTGTAGGTCAGCAGCCCTGCTAGTCTGCATTGTGCAGATGCTATTGGTTCTAGCGACAAGTGAGACAACCACCGATATATTCTGGTTTGTCAATTGCACCAAGTCAATGCCGGTACCTGATGTTGTGTGTTTTTTTTCTGTAGACGGGAAACTTCAAACTGCACTGGTCACAATTGACTAGGACTAGCAAGCGTGTGGCCGCACTTGCTGTCTTCCAGAAATGCTTTGGAGAAAGAAGTATCGTTGATGGCACACGGCACCACACACCAAATTTTTTGGGTAGTTTGTGGCTTCCTCGATAAGCTCCGTTTTTAAAATGGATGCCACAAAAAACGAGAAAAAAGAAGCACTGCTCGTTAAATTGGCATGAGAAATACATTTCAAAAACGACGCTGTTGTTTGGCGCCCAATGTGCCATATTCAATGCTCCTAACTGCTGGTATTCAAAATGGCAGTATAACATTATTGGCAAGCTCCCAAGCAGGTGATTATTCAAACACATTCCAGTTCTGCATGCACAATGAAATGCAGGTAGAAAAGCAACTAGCTCACTATCGAGAAGGTTGGAGTCAGTTACCCCCTGAGAATAAATGTAGAAATGGTGGGTGCATATCTCGCCACACAATGCTAAGGTCACAGCATATGTTTTTTTGCCATTGTAAACACGTCTAAGCTCATTTCCGAAAAAAAGTAACCACATACCTATGCCCTGGATAGTATTGCAATACGGGCGATACATCGTGAAAGTATTTCACTACTGAGATACCAATACATTTTTATGAAGTATCTCGATACAGCAGTACAGACACTGAAAAGTATCTCTGAAATACTATCGCAATACCGCCCAGCCCTGCTCTTGAGACAGTTGTACACTAACAACTCCTTTAAGTGTCAGACAATTCAAACTGTTCCTTATAGTTTTCAAAGGCAGTCCTCTCTAATGGTCGATTCCTGCTAAAGAGATGCATTTTGGTTACAGTTTTTTTTTTGAAGAAAGGTAATAGTTCCAGCAGGGTGGGTCGTGACGTTATATGTTCCTCCTCTGCTAAGCCGCCTGACCCCCCCCCCAGGTACATATCAATATAATGAGAAAGAATGCACTTTGATGGGTGGTGTCTGATGGCATCGTGCCTAAAGCCACAATTTTATCTGTTACCTTGCTGGAGCCGTCTACAGTTTGGTGAAAAAGGGTAGGAGGAGCGGAGTCCATTCATAGAGAACAAATGCTTTGCTGGCTGCTGTTTTCTACTAGTGCTGCTGTAACCACTGCACTGTCGCAGAAGGAAACACCATTCAGCAACTATCACAGCTGTTTTCATTCTAAGTGGCCACTCTCTGACAAAAAACTAATTCCATAAAGGACTGCATTGTCTTGGTTTTTTTAACTCTGATCATACAGTTAACGTCCGATTTCTCGGACTACCGAAATCCTGGACATGCCTGATTTCCCGGACTGATCTGTGGCACCATCAAGTTCCCCATACAGTCAATGTATTAAAAAGTCCAAAATTTCGGACATTTATAGCTTTCACCGTCCAATTTCACGGCTAACTTTTTACTGCTAACAGCGGACTTGAAGTCACTATCAGCACCACTATTTTCGGTTCTTTTCGTACCCTCGAACCCACTGTGACGTGGCTGCCGTACCCTCGACACCGCAAATGCCGGAATCTAGCGCACGCCAATTTGTAGCCAGCCGTGGCTTAGACAAACCTGTGGCCACAACTGCATGATGTTGTTACTAATGTTACTATAAGGCTGTGCTCCGGTGGGAAAGCTACGCTGTTGAACTATAGTCTGCCGTCGGCATGCTTCCCGGCTAATAGAAGGCGGTAGCGCAACAGACTCCCAGGAACTGTTTTCGCCACGCCAGCTTTAAAATGTACGCCGAGACGGCAGTCTCACCTAGAGAGGTCAGCGTGTGTAAAGAACTTCCAACTGTGGTCGTTGCTTCAACGACCCACACGGTGCTGGTGTTTCGATTTCAGCCGGGATAACCTTGGAGGGCTTTGCCAACGCTAGCGAAAATCTTGAGCTGTGTGTGGAATTTACCGGTGACGAAATCATTCAAGTTACTAAAGGTTTCGACAACTCCGACACAGAGATCAAAGAGGCAGAGCCTACACGGGCAACAAGTTCGGTGTTGACGCGAGCATGACATCGTCATAGGTGTACAGTGACAGCATGACATCAACTGATATTGAGGCAAACATATTCGGGGCAAGTGGAACTCCGTGCAAACTTAAATAAGCGAGTCCTTTTAGCGCTTAATTTTCACAAATGCAGTAGCGTCGGTCACATCAAATGTTTTCTTTTCGCTTTTTATAATACAAACGGCTCTTTTCGAGGACACCTAAATGATGCATTTGCTGAATTGCAACGAGAATCCTGTACTCCTGCCGTGACCCTTTCCGTCAGTGAAAAATACCTATTGAAAAAGTGTATTTTTTCTTCATTCGTTTTTCAAGACTGTCTGATTTTCCGGACCTTTCGCAATCCGTTGAGTGTCCACGAAATCGGATGTCGACTGTAGAACATTAATCCAAAGGGCTATTTCAGGTACCACTTCCTTATTGTGGAACAAAAAGCATTGAAATACCATGAAGAGGCCAAAGAAAATGTGTTAGGGTACACATAACCACAGCACTCACTGACTGCATAAAAATTCATTTTTTTTTACATTTGACAAGGCAGCATGGAATAAATATCACTTACTGTGTTCATTTTGCAGCATGTCTTGCAGCTTGTCATTTCTCTTCTCAAGTATTTCTATTCTTTCCTCTAGTCTTTTGTTTTTTTTTCTTGAGCTGCCTCGTAAGGTTCCTCTCTTTTTCGAGCCGACTCAGTTCGACAAGCTCTTCTTCGGAACTCGCACTGCTTCGGCGCCTCTTTGTTCTTGGTTGCAGATTTTTTTCTTTTTTTCTTTTTTGAATGCTAGCAAATAAACACATCAACCCAAAGCCAACATCACTGATTAGAAGCCGAAAACGAGCAAATATGCCAGGAAACATCCACGCTCCATTGATACAAACATAATTCAGGTTATAGCAACTACCTAGCGTATGAAGTTCAGTAAGGTTGAAAGCTGGGCTAGTTGGTGAGATATCATTTCAACATATGGTATAGTAGCGCAACCTCGACTGGGACCTGAGGACAAGAAAACACGCCACTGTTTGTGAGATTAGCGAGTGCAGTGTTTTCTTGTCCTCAGTGTTCCCATCAAATTTGCGCTACTATACCATATGTTAAAATGATATGTAGCATATTCCAGCCATGACTAGTGAGCATTGTAACACCCTGTCACACGGCAAATCTAAGTCCTTCGTTTGCAATGTCCTTTCTTTGCTGTCACACGGGGAAACTAATGCCATTTGATGAAAACGACCTTTTCTGTGGAACGAGTTCCTGCAACGCAATCGCATTCGATTTCTGACTGAGTAGTCTCAATGTCAGGGACTTTTAGGGAAATATACTTGTATATATATATATGTATATATATACATTTTATAATTTATGAAGATCTTGTTCCTTAATAGCTCAACTTATTACTGGTTTGATGACATAATGGCAGGTGCAAAAGTTAAAAAAAAACAAATTAAGGGACCCTAAAGCTTTGTTTTTAGGAGTTGAAGGCGATAAGGATATCCTGTTGCTACTACGTGCATCGAACACTTGGTGCATGAAACCTTTTTGAACTTCTTACGCATCCACTACGAGGCCTTAAGGAAATAGGTACAGTAGCGCGTGTGCCTTTGGAAGTGGGTGACCGGTTTTAAACCTTCAAGCCATTATGATAATGACATGTTATGACGCCCGCTAGAAATGGCAAGTTGTACCACGCATTATTACTGCTATATTTCATGTTGCATTGTAAAGCATGTATACAGGACGTGTGTGTTTGTTAAGTATGAAAGGTAATTTCACTGCATTTCCAAGCAGAGGAAGTTCGTTCATTGTATTTCCAAACAGATGCGTGGCCGTGTGGTAGAACATCCGTTTGCCATGCAAATGAACTACGTCTCAAGAATTTTTAGTTGTTTATTTTATTTGCATCATTCTCAGTTTTTTCAGTAGCGTATAAGATGATTTTTTCGCTCACAACCAATGATGCCTATGCCGGGATTACTGCAAATCGAGCTTTCTAATGCCATAGCGTTAAAAAGAAGCTACTCTCCATGACAGCAGCTGAACGCAGGGCATGTTTTGTTTGTGCCCTGTTGTCATTATTGCCTGTATTGTGGATATTAATCATGTGGTGACTAAGGTGGTGACTACACGAAATCGTTGCTGCTGTCTCATTTCTGCAGCGGGGGAGTAGGTTGTGCACCCTGCTTCAGTTGACTGTACTCATGCCCGGTCATACCATCGGCCAACGATATTCGAGTGTGTCGTGCAGCTGTGGCAAGTGTTTTATTTCAAACTGCCACTTTTTTATTATAGGTGCACCTTTCCACCCATAAAAATTATTTTTGTGGACACACGCATGTTACATACAAGTTTTATTATATGTTTATTTTTCCCAAAGCCATGGGTCAGGAGGGCTGAGGTCGGGGTCATCATTTCAAAACGACATTTGTTTTTGTCATGGGACAGCACGCAGGTAAAATGAAATTATGTCCGCTCAATGTAATTTGTTGTGAATGGCATTGAATTTGCCGTGTGACAAGGGTATAACATCTTTCACATTGCAAGGCGTCCCGATAACCACCACAGCCACCACAGTTGCAGTGATATTCGATTTCAAACAGTACGATTTCCACCCCCCACCAGACTAGCGCTAAATTGTCTAGAAAAATTCTTAGTTGCATCACAAAATCAATAAACACATAGTTACCGTGACTGCAACAAAAACAACTATGCCATACCAACTTTTGCTACATAATAGGATAAAAGCGACAACACCAACACACGATGTCATCTAAAAAGCTTACAAATGCATATCTGTGAAATTTAACATGTTGCTGCTCTGTGCCTGCTATTCTCTCTAAAGTCACTCTGTGCAAGGCAAAGTTACTATTTGTGTAACAAGCAGCCATATTATGCCTACCTAGCTTACTGTACACTGATCAGATTTATATACAAAGAGTTTTAAGTAATCAATTACTTTTCCAAAACTAACATTATGGGTAACTCAATTAGGTTTACTGGTCGTTGATTACCAGTTATCATTTACTTTTTTCATAAATAATCAAGTTATAACCAGTATTCTACAGCACTTTTTGTCCTAATACCCTGTAAGGACCCCCCTCCCCTCTTTGCCAGTCAATGGCCACAACAGACCGCACATGCATGCTCCTTTCCTTAAGGCCTTCTCAACTGTTCGAAAGCAATGGGAGAGTTTCTCAGTATGTTTTGCCACCTATCGGTTGCAAGAGTGCTGCAACCCTGACTTTGCATCTCCTGTGTCCCGTACACATCAGAAGACTGTTGCTCGATGTAAAACCGCGAAATGGCAATTGTCCACTGGGAGGGCGATTATTCAAGAAACTGTAACTTTATCACCACTTCAAAACTGATGCTCAGTGTACACTAGCTGCATTATCTACACATTGTGCCCCGTAAGAAGAGCCCTCCAAGACTTTTGTCCTTTCAAAGAACTTCTGAGCAGCTTCCACTGCTATAAAACGGCCAAACACAGTCACGGGGGAACATCTCGTCCTTGTTTTGCAGCTTCATGAAAATTAGAAATATGCCATTTTAATACAGTTATAAGTGCTATAAGTACCAAATCTGGCAGCATAGTATTAACACCTATATTTGAAAATGTAGTCACTTCTTGCCCAGGTGCCTGATGCAGGTCACGGACGATTTTAAGAAAACAAAAAGTTTCATGTGTGTTACCTTTTCAGTTGTCTCTTCTTCACTGTCTATGTCATAAAATACAGTGTCAGGAAACGACAGCCGTTTTTTCCCCATCTTCTGGACAAGGTCACTGAAGGTGGCTACAGAAATTATCAAACGAAATTAAATTTCAGCAGGCCACTTAAGCACCAATGTGGTATGAAGACCACAAATGCATGCAAAGTACAACTACATATCTATTCTACCACAAAAGTTTCGTTCTGCAGAAAAAAAACTGCGCTGTACATGCATTCACTTCTAGATGATGCAAGACAATGGCTGATGGTAAGAGTTATGCAAGTATTTAAACCTTGAGACAAACCACATGTTGCTAGTTATAGCACAATCTCAATTATTTACCAGGTGATTACATATGAGCTATTGGAACACACATCATCAAAACAATTAGTCAAAGCTTTTGAACGTAATTCAGTCTGTGTGAGCAACACCATTCTTAGGAATGCTTATTAACTGTCCCGCAGTAGCTTTTTGAAGTGCTATTTTATTACCAATGCAATCTATTCCAGAGAAAAAAATATCTAATTACATTTAACTCGTCAAAATAATTTTGGCATTGCCATATACTTGTAGCTTCAACATGCAGCAGTTCAAAGATCTTGTCAATTGAAATGTCTAGTTGCAAAGATTGCATCAAGTTCAAACTAGAACAAGATAATCAGAAATTATTTGTAGCTCAGCTGATCGCAAGTTGGGCATTCAGTTCAGTTTATTACCTTAAAGGCCCCCCTTTCTAGGAGGGGAATTACATAAGGGGTGGGGTTTTTAGGTTAACAATAAGCAAAAAGAGTTGTTTTAGCGTTGAAGATGATCAATAATACGATCTTGAAAGGCAGATGATGACATTTATGGCGTTGTTACTAGACATAGTATATACCCGCATTACCGAACAGGCCTAACCCGCCTGAACTGCCTATATGTCGACGGACCGCACGCTTTAAATTACTCGACCAGCTGCACATTATAACATTCCACGGACATTCTAATTGATCTTGGCGTCCACCAGGATGACTGTCACTGTGAATAAGTGCACAATTTGTCTTCTAGTTTCCTAGATTACAGAATGATCACTTGCTCGCTGTTTTTCCTGCTACGCACGTGTTTTGATTAAGCCCAATTGTGGTGCGTTTGTGGACTGAAAGACTGGTGAAACATTCCAATGACATTTAGAGTATACATGAAAAATGTTTTGCCTCTTTGTATAGCAGCCCGCAAGGTCATACCGTATTCCAAATCATAAATTGAGTGCCCGAGACGACCACCACGTGCACACGAAAAAAAGCTACGTGGGCTAATAAGCATGAACAACTTAGCAGTGGTTGCGCAACCACCACCAATGGGTCAAATAAGGCACACTGAAAAACACAGAAGATATTTCGTGCGTCTTATTTTGAATACGCGCCGAATAACACACGTGCAAGCAGCGACGTCTGCCATGCATTTTTCCTGTATTGTAAAACAGATTCCTAAACGCCACCAAAATTAGCACCTCGAAGAAGACAGAACTCACCACCAAGGAGGATGACGTCTCCTCGATAATACCCTTCGTCGACGTGCCCTGCTTCATTGCTCTTCCAATATATTTCTTTGTGTTTTTGGCAGTCAGCCACACTCGCTGGCTTGATGTCCTTATGAGCTTCACGCTCACTATAGCCCGGTAACCGTCGTCGTAACGACGTAGGCCACCTTCGGTGCTGCCGGCATAATTAAGTGGGAGCGCAAAATCAACACTGACTCCAAAAACAAAAAAGAAAGACTGCAGGGACTACTACCGTGGCACGTCTCATGGGACTCATCCAAAACATCCAGTACTTCAACTGTAGTGTACTGCACTTGGATTGGCTAAAATAAACATGCTAAAAACCTGACTTGTAAAACGTTTAGTGATTGTTGCGCCACCTAATCTGTAGAAGGTATACCATAATATGTGTATTTTAAAGTAAATGTACGCGCAAAATAATGTGTTTCTGTCACTAGATGACACAACATGCTAGTGAGTTTTTTAAAAAAAGGGTTGTGTTTCATTTTTGATGATTTGGACTGTTGTAGAACAATGTAATTACAACTCATTCAACTCGAAAGGTCTGTTTAGTATTTCTAGTTTACTCACCTGTATTGCTTCTTGAGGGTGTTTTTTACTTCTATTTTGAAGGGGGGGGGGGTTGGTGGGCTTCGTGGGGCGAACATGTTATAAGGTAGCGTTATGTTTGAGGAAATGAGTTACGATACCAGCTAGAACATTACAAAACTTGTGGTTTGTGCAGATCCAAAATGCGAACACATGCCACATCTACCACTTAACAGGACACTGGAGGAATAAATAAAATGTACTTGATTGCATCTTTTTTGTTCTTGCTTAATTTTAAAAACGTTGGTAGACGTGCGTGTTTTACACATCACCCCTAATCTTATTTATGAATATACAGGCGCGACAAGAGAATGCCAATCAATTAATGAAGAACCAACCTATAAACCACTGCACTGCTGTTATGCGATATTCACTGAACGACACGATAAAAAAGAAAAGCGCACGGCTTGCTATAATTATCGAAACAATAGGTATTTGCATATTAGAAATGTAATTGTGGAATGATAACACTCGCAATAACAATATAAATGTTGTGGTTTAACGTTCGAAAACGATTACGAATGAGACATGCGCCTTAGCGGCGACCGCATGGAATCCATAAACGTCCACTGAAGTCTAAGTACAAGGGCCTCAAGCATATTCGCCTCTACTAGAAATTCGGATTCAAACACAGACCTTCGGGAGCAGCAGTGGAGCAACGGGAAAGAATTGATTCACATACCACACGGCATGTGAATGTCCACCTTCGGGACTGTATTAGGCTAATTTAGGGCTAAATAATGAGTCCATCTTGGTAGGAAGTGAAGCCACTATTACACAGGACACACAACACAAGCGCTTGTGTTGTGTGTTCTAAGTAATAGTGGCTGCACTTCCTACCAAGATGGATTCATGCCAACTGGCCCAATACAATTGTTTATTGACTTACATTTATAGTTCGGCGGGCTCTTCATTATTAACGTTTCTTAAGCGCTTGTGTTGTTTGTTCTGTGTAATAGTGACTGCGCTTTCTACTAAGATGGATTCATATCAACTGATCCGATACAATTGTTTATTAAGTAATGAGCTCGTCTTGCAATATCGGCATATAGTTTCGATTCGGACGCGAAGATCAGAGCCAACATTGCCTTCATAGAAACCACATTTGTCACAACATAATATTTCTATCTTGAGTATTTGCGCGTACAAGTCGTCAAAGCAAAAAAAAATAATAGCCCGTTTTATCCCGTGAGTATACTCATGTGCGTAACATGTACATGTACTTCAGATCGGCAAAGGAGGACCAACAGTAATGCTGAAGCATTCGATGGTGCCCTGCGGCATAACTAAAATTGAAAGAGTTGCATGTCGACATTGGCCAGCAATCATGTCTGCATCTTTACATGTTAAATGAATGCAAATATATGCATGTGCGCTGAGAACAACTATAAGCGGCAACATTTTCTTAGGTCAATCTCCAGCGTGTTTACTATCTCAGGTTATCCGAGGTGTCTACTTGTACCCAGGACCCAGGATGCAGCCAAAGATTTCTTTTGGGGTGGGGGCAGGAGATTGAACCGCCCCCCCCCCCCGCTACTGCAGTGACCTGCATGGTAGTAATGCAGGTGTGACCTGGGGTGGCTCGAGCGCGTGGAAAGCGGATATGTGGGCTTGAAGCATTGCGCTCAGAGAACTGCAAACATGGAGAAAAGACGGATACACACGATCGGTAGTGTTTAGTGATTTTACTTTTTCCTTTTTCCGGCTCTCTTAGTTGATTCAGCGGATAAACTTTGGGGTCAGGTTTCCGGAAAGTGCTGTTGAGATATGACAAATTTCGACAATCGACAACTGCCGGTGTAAAATTCTCGTTTCGGAGCTGGCTCTTTATACAGAGGCATTCAATGATGGGCTTATGAAGGAAAGTACTTTTAGGTAGCCGCATCAGGGGGTTATAATAACAGTTATGAGCAGACCATTATTTTATGAAACTCTAACCACGGACAGACAATCTCTCGGTCCCGTCCTTTGTTAAAAAAAGTCTGTGCAGTGATAAACTTGCAGATAACAAAAATATTGCATTCCTTGAAGCGACTACTTTTATGACCACCTGTTACGTGCTGTACATAGCAAAAGTACACGTCAATTGCAAGAGTCTAAACACCATTGTCGACGACAGCGCCAATTTTTCTTTAGTGGGTTGCCGATCGTCACATGTTTTGCTTTTACATTGTCTGCATTCCGCCACTATGTTCATTTTTCATACGTTTGCATTCCAGGCACTATACCGACTATAATGCTACTGCTGTTAAACTGGTAGGTGTTCTGTGGGTTAATGCTGTCATTCATCCGTCGTCATCCGTATCGTTACCTCCACCATTGTATCGTGGTCTTCAGTTGTGCTTTGTTTAGCTAGTCATGAGTCAACTAACTGCAAATGAAACGTCGAAAGCTGTATTTAGGACCAGACACTGAATTTGTAGTACCCCGTTCGACGCGATGGTACAGCCAGCAGTCGACCAGCAGTGCTTCGGCAACCGCTACGACTCGTCTCGCGGGTGTTTTGAACTCGCCACCAGACAGTTCTCACGCTTCCCGGGCATCACCAGGAGATTGATGTCTCGCGGACGGCTGTTCTGTTGACACGAGTTCTATAGAAGTACGAACATAGGTGCCAGAATGAAGCGACGACTCCTTCAACAGCGCGCATGGCGCAGGTGACAATGCATACCAAAGCCCCGAAGAATGCCCTGACAACGAAAGCAATCATTCAGAAAATGACAGTGAAGACGGTGACACTCGACCTTTCCGAGATACAGATCAACACCCAAGCTCCGGAACCGAAGAAGATAGTGGCGACTACCTTTGTGGAGACTGGCGCTTCTGTAGATCGAGACCAAAACCCTGGAGCCGAAGGAGACATTTCTGGCGACCGTAGTTCTGTGCCCTCGTTCAAAGAATCAAAATTGCTTGCCAGATGCGTCACGAATTTTGGAACAAAAACACTTCCGGGATCAGCAACCACAATTGCAGTCGCTATCGTTCTAATAATGTCGTTCATAGCGGCTCACGGCCTTTCCTTGTCTGCTGTGGACGACTTGTTGAAACTTGTGGAAGCCTTGTTCGGTTTCAAAAAGTGCGGCCTGCCGCAGTCAAAATACCTACTGAGAAAATTGTGGTCCGCGAAATGCGATTCCGTCAGCAAATACCATTATTGCTGTAGTCAGCGTGGCAAGCTGCTCGACATTTCTAGCGACAAAATCCACCTGACTTGAATGTCTGCTGGAGTACTGTGAAGATGTCGGACGTTAAAAGCGGGGGCACATTTTTTTCCATTCTGGATGTTGGAATGCAACTTTCCAGCACTATAGAAAGTCTCTCTGGTGTTTTGTTTGAGAACCTCAGCAAGTTGAACCAGCAGGCAGAAGTCGGGTGCCACTTGATTCGTGACATCACAAGTGGCATGATGCACCGCAATTTGCGAGAAAAGGGTGTGTTAAAGTGGAGCGATTTGACTATTACCTTGAACACGGATGGCAGCCCTTCATACAAATCATCTAGATCCTCAATATGGCCCATACAAATGATAATAAATGAACTTCCTGCGCCCTACAGATATAGAATGTTATTCTCGGAGGCTTATGGTACGGAAGAAAACACCCCAACATGCTGGTCTTTCTGGAGAAGTTTGTTGAATCCTTGTGTAGGACTGGCGAACTTATTTGGAAATGCTCTTCAACTGTTATTCACAGCAAGATTTACACCATCTGTGTCTGTGTTGATGCACCGGCGAGGGCAGCAGTTGGCAACCAAGTTCAGTTCAACGGCTTTTTTGGCTGCCCGTGGTGCCTGGCTTGTGGAGAAAGCCAAGAGGGTAAGTGCACAAAAATTCATAAAGCCGAGTGCCTAAACAAGCTTTCATAATGCTTCAGCATCGTCACCAGTGTTTTTTTAGGCAATTCGAGAATGCCCTATAGTTGTGTATGAGGAAAAGTGTTTGTGTGGCGTAAGTAGACTTTGCAGTTGCTCACTGCTCGTTCATTCTGTGGGAGTGCAAAAAAGAAAGAGCATGTTGCCATTTAGTGAATATTCTTACAAATGCACCTACATGTGTCTTCTCTGTGCGCAAAATTTGAAAAAAATAATTCAGTCAGTGCAGGTACTACCGAAAGAATGTATGTCGAATATGGCATTTGAGCAGTATGTGCTCATTGTGCCGATATTGTCAAAACGCATTGTGAGCAATATTAGTTTGAATAGCAAATTGATGTTTAGTCAATGACAGAGGCGTAGCCAGAAATTTCTTGGAAGGAGGGAAGGTAGTAAACTCACATTTTTGAAATGGTAATTTTTTGTTCTGTGCCACAACAAAATAAAATTTCGCCGATGGTGCACAGGTCCAGTGCTCCACCCTCTAGCTTGTAGAGGTGAATGTGACGTGTGGAAGCGCAATAATATTAACAGTAAATATAAGTACATGTAGTATTTACCATCCTAAAAAACCATATGAAAACGAGGGATGCCGTGATGGAGGGCTGTGGAAATTTCAATCATTTTATGTTCCTCTAACCTGCACTGGGAACACACAGGCCCCTACCATTTTGCATCCCTAGAAATGCAACCACTGCAGTTGAGATCAAACTTGTGACACTATGGCGTTGCTAAAGATATCGTTTCTCTCTATAGAGCAGTCAATTTCATGAACACTTTTGCACTCACCAACTGCGTTTAAACAGTAATATTAGTGTTGCATCTCATATAGCTTATGATAGCACATATATCTACGGTATTATGGTCACCTTTGCACAAACATTTCACAACACCACCGGCATCTGTAAAATCCAACACCTGCTGTTAAAACGAACAGAGGGTGGTAGATGGTCATCATTTGTTGCTTCTAGTGGGGATGAAAGCTAACTGTCTAGATTAGGTATCTCATTTTAATAAATTGAAACTGTACCCTCTCACATTCTCAACGGAACCTCGCCTTTGCTCATTGAGTGTTCATGAACATTTATTCCAAATGAATCCGTGAATTTCATTGAGTGATTCTGGACATTATCTAGAAAGCTGACTTGAATCCTCTTTTTTGCAGCGGCGGCTGCAAATGCAGCGGCGGCTGCATTTCCGATGGAGGCGGAAATGTTGTAGGCCCGTGTGCTCAGATTTGGGTGCACGTTAAAGAACCCCAGGTGGTCGAAATTTCCGGAGCCTTTCACTACGGCGTCTCTCATAATCATTTGTTGGCTTTGGGACATTAAACACCACATATCAGTCAACTTGAATCTTTTTGTTTTAATTCATGCCATAAAGCAAACGGTGAAAAAAAAACAAAACAAAAACGATAATTCAGAAACACTCAAGCTGGTTCAACAGTGGCACACATAAACACTTGACAGTGGAAATCACAGATATCATTGAAGGTGAACACAGAAATTCACGACTGAATACACTGCAATATGCTGCACCTTGCAAAATTACCTTGATTTCAAAAGTGCTGACACGGTACAGGTTCAAAAGTAAACGTGTGAAGGCAGTGTGCTTGTCATGGCAGTTGTTGTGCCGTACTCACTTTCCCATGAACAAGTAGCTTGTGCGCCTGTTTGGTGGTGCTTGCGTCCTTGAGGAATGTCTATTACATTTACTCAGTGAAATACTTATCTTGTTTTTGCTCTATTTCACTGCAGCGTGCCTAATATACTTGAATGCAGAACCTGATGTGGAGAGGACATCAGCAGACATCCGAAGAGACATGACCGTGGCATCAAACTCAATCAAGAATTAAGAAACATCTAAGAGCAGTGTCTCCCCTAAAATAAATTGCTGCTTAAAAGGAACAAATGCGTCTAATATGATTAGGTATAAACTCAGTTGCAACATTGGTGATCGGTCAGTAAACTTAACTCCTAATAAATGGAACATATTTTTCTTGTCCTTTCAGGGTCCGTTTAACTAGAGTTTACTGTAGTAGTCTTTGTCGTTGGTATCCCCAATCGGTGTGTCATGAATTATGTTGACATGAAATGTGACATGCATTATGTTGACATATTTGGTGGTGTTTTATGGTACAATGGTTATGTGCAAGCCCTTCCTTGCCAGAGTCTTCATTAGTGATTTGCTTTCAAATCAGGATGGTAGCCCACTTTGGGCTTTGTTTTTTTCTGACCTCTGATTTATTTTATTTAGAAATATTGTCTCTGTTCACAAAAGTAGCAGAAGTGGGTAGCAAATTTATCATGAACCATATAACCAAACAGACGCTCAGTCATTGGTTTATTGGTGGCATGCAGTTGTAAGGTGGTGGCTTGTCTGGCTCTATCTCAGGATTGCCTGAGTCAGGTCAGCAGTAAATGCTGTACCTCTGTTGGTGATGAGAAGCTCTGGAGCGCCATGTCAAAGGACGATGTTCTCAACGATGAACTTGGCCGAAGATTTCTGTCGGTGTCACTAGGTGACCTGTGGCTGTACAGGTTTCCGGGCCCTCTTAAGCCCCGAAACCAGTCCCTTACTTCAACCTCACAGCGAACGTCCTACTGACGACGGAATAGTCAGCTCCCATGACGACGAGAGCTCTGACGCTGTGGCCATTGATGAGGACGTCGAGGTTGCTAGTTCGTTGCCTGGTGTTGAGGTTGGGTCATGGCATCAAATCACGGCTACGATGGTTTGTACCACTGTTTCGACGTTGCGTCATCAGATCTTCTGGCCGCGAAGTTTGCCACGTCGGAACTATGTTGAGGTTGTGATGGGTTCTTGAAGTTGTGTAGCGGTATTGTCGCCGTCAGTGATTGTTCTTCGGTTGTTCGTCCTGCAGCAACTGCGCCTCTATAGGTTGCTGTGCTTAGTTTTCCGAATATGAGCCAAACGGCCGGCCCCAGGCCTAGCCAGTGTAAAACCGGCAGTGAGGTGACATGTAGGGACCAGGTGAAGCTGAATGCAAGGACTCTCGGGGTGTCCACTGTGTGGCTGCGAGGTAGTCGGTGATGGCGCGCATTCTTTAACACCACTGTGGACCGGCGCTTCGATAGCGAAACCACACAGCCTTATTTGGTGGTACTGGCAGCGGCTGTAGGTGTGACCAGTTTCTTCGCAGTAGTAGCAGAGAGGTCGGGGGCACAACACACGTCGGTTTTTGCCAGAGCGTAGCACTGGCCAGTGGGTGGACGGTATGGCAGTGGGGGTGTCTGGTGACAAAAATGCATCAGCGCAGCCTCGCAGCCTCTTCTCGTGGACGTCGAGGTGGAGTGTAGTGTCGGGCAGCAGCAGCATAGCTCATGGCTTGGGGTTGCGGTTGCGATGTCTCAGGAATATTTGAGAGCCGGATTTTCTGTCTGACAATGTCTGCGATCGATGAAACTTGTGGCTGGCATGACAGAAACATTCAGCGAAGTTCTTCCCGCACTACGGCCATTATGGTCTTTCGAGCCTTGTCTTTCCAGAGGTTCGTACTCTGGTGGTAAACATTGCTGCCTGCGGCTTGTTGGCTGCTTGTGGCCAGCGTGGGCGTCTTCACCGCGACGTAGAATGGGTTCACGGCTTGACGGGGAAGTCTAGCAAATGAAAGAAGCAGCACCTCCACCAGATGTCACGGGGGCGTGACGGGGACAATGGAAGCAGACTGTGATTGCGAGATGAAACTGTTTATTTGGCTAAACTTGTGGCCCATAAACTGAAGGTCAGATTACAGCGATTCCCACTGGCACTGATAGCAAGTAAACAGAACGTTGGCCGTTAATTAACTGGCAAGTGGTTAGGTGCATCAGCGTTTATACATTTGCCATCGACTATTCTAGCATTCTCGTTAGCAGTTACCTAGGTTCTAGAATATTCTGCAATGTTCCAGAAGTGGGAGTTCTCTTGACAAAGTGATCTACTGCAGTCTTAAAGCTTCTTGAACATTGCAGGTGCGGTTTGTGTTGAGAATTACTGGCAGTAAAGTAGGGCAATGACAAAACTTGAGGAAAGAATATGGCAATACAAAACAAATTAACAGGTGATGTAGTTCTGTAATTTGCTCAACAACTTTTGGAAAAGCAGTATGTAGAGTAGTTCGAGATTTCAACTACCAGTAGAACAAAATCTTTTAAAGCAGTTCAAGTGTGACCGGTAAGCAACAGTCCATTATGCAATGTCAGATTGTACATACACTGGAATATATGAAAGAGAGAGGTTCCTGAATGTGATTATAAGTGTGAATGATCCTGCGAAGCATAACAATTTCGTTGTTGTAAGCACCCACATTTCAATGTCTGCAATAATAAACATAAGCATGCAATCAAGCTAAAAATGTGAATGTAACAAGTGTAAATGACTTTTATTGCTTTTTATGAACCTATTTCATGGTATTTCTGCAATTGTGTCACCTGTGAGGTGGCTGAACAGTTTAGGTGTATTTCAGTATCGGGCAAACCAATGATTTGTAAACAGCTGACTTTCATTTTTTGTTGCATTTAAAATCTTCATTTAAGGTAATCGTTTTGATGGCCTTGTTATTTGTGCTTTTGTATATTACAGCATTGTAACTGCAACTATTGTCCGGGCAGTGGTGTGTGTATGAACAAATAAATAAATTACATGATGGCTCTGCATTCCATTGCTGTGGAATGTGGATATATGCCTGTATGTAATTGAAGCCATGCATCATTTTGTATTAAGCAGCAGAAAACCTCAATAGCAGCAGCTATTTTTTCTAGCCTTGCATTATGGCGATGTTTGTTTTTGGAGGTTTTCTGTAGTAGCTGTACTGAGTGTCAATGTTTATTTTTGAGGTTTTATGTACCAGTTGTACTGAGTGGGGAGTATGCTGCACCAATAGTACAAAGCTATCTTAGTATTTTCTTGCCTTGCATTGTATTGATTTCGAGATTTTATATATTAACTGTACTGGAGTAGAAGCATGTCCCCTGAGTCTGACTCGTACAGAATTGACCACTTCTTATGTAAAAATAAAGAAACATGTTTTTAATCTTTGTGTGGAAAGCAATTGTACACGGAATGAAAACTTTATTACAAAGTGGTCAAATTTTAAAACCTTTTCATGCCATGCCATATGAATGAGACATAAAAACATAATAAATAACATAGACATAATAAATTCCACTCTGACACAAACACTAAAATATATACCAATCAAGAGCAGGCGAAGGCTATTTTACCTATACAGAGGACCCTCCACATGTATTCTAAACTATGTCACAATTTTAGCCCGATATGGTTGCGTAATTCACTCTTTTACGTTAGGATTAAGAAACATCAATCAGTAGCACATTTACAACATTTGTATGAATCGGCTCTTTGTAGACAGGCACAATTTTGTGAATTGACTTGAAAATGTGGGCAAGTAAGCTAATTATAAATGTAACTAAAAGGTTTTGGGA